>CM051029.1:22052855-22285355 GCA_027627225.1 Congeria kusceri
GTATAGAATGCATAGAAACACGTAATAACAATGACATACAATTTGTGATCAGTTATTCCTAGAAACATTACTTATGGAAATTAGATGAAAAACTATTTCATTTTCATCATATAAAGCTAAGTTAAACAAAAAACATGAATCTAATTTAACTATGAAAATAGAACAACTTGAAAAGTCATTAACTGAAACTAATATTAATCAACTTCAAGATTTACAAAATGAATTAGAAAACTTGATGGAAAATAAACGTAAAGGTTCACTTATTCGTTCTAGAGCTAAATGGCTAAAAGAGGGTAAAAGACCCACAAATACTTTTGCTCTCTTGAATCTAACCATTATACAAACAAGTCAATACCTTTTATTGAAACAGAAAATGGTGTTAAGTTGAATGAGCAAAATGGTATTTTAAATGAAGTAGTTTCATTCTATAAAACATTTTACAAAAGAAATGACAATGAAATTGCTTATGATATATATATACAGATTTGTCTAACATTAACATACCCAAACTAAATAATGTTCAATCTGAATCTTTAGAAGGACTACTAAGTATGGAGGAAGTCGCCTTTACACTTAAAAACATGAAAAATGACAGAAGTCCAGGTTCATGTGGATGTACTGCTGAATTCTATAAAGGTTTTTGGAACAAGTTAGGCCAATTCATAGTAAGAAGTATACATTATGCCTTTAATACTAGTTCATTGTCTGTAAACATGGAATAATAACTTGCATGCCAAAAGACAACAAGCCCCGTTGTTATTTGAAAAATGTAAGACCATTAACCTTATTAAATGTTGTTTATAAACTGGCATCTGGGTCCATAGCAAATAGACTAAAAACAGTCCTTGATATTTTAATCTCCAAAGATCAAACTGGTTTCATTAAAGGGCGATTTATTGGGGAAACACTAGATTACTCTATGACATCTTGAAATATGCTGAAGATTATAATTTACCTGGATTACTTACGACAATCGATAGTGAAACGGCATTCGATACCTTATCTTTCCAGTTTGTAGAAACCACTTTCAATTTTTATAATTTTGGACCAATGTTTCAACAATGGATATCCATGTTTTTGCACAATACTATGGCCTCTATACAAATGGATTCTTGTCAAATACCTTATGTATAGAGAGGGACTGACGCCAAGGGGACCCGATAAGCGCTTACATTTTTATTTTATGTGCTGAAATCCTTGCTATTAAAATTAGAGAAAGCAAACAAATAAAAGGTATAACAATTAAAGACATAGAATACAAAATATCACAATTTCCTGATGACACATCTTTATTACTTGACGGATCTGAATATTCTCTTTGTACACTAGACATGCTTCATGAATTCTCAACATACTCTGGACTGAAAATAAACTATGAAAAAACTTATCTAATTTGGATATGCTCTATGAAGTACAGCACTAGGTCGATCAAAACTAAATACAAACTGACATGGGGAGCAACCACTTTTAAAGTGCTTGGAATAGTGTATGACATAAATTTAGACAACATGGCAATGACAAATTTTGATAAAATCAACAGCATCAAGAAATTAATAACTCACTGGAATCGTAGAAATATTACACCTCTAGGAAAAAATAACTATTGTTAAATCATTGCTTCTTCCACTGCTTACCCATTTATTTGTTTCACTACCAACACCAAGAATAGAAATTATGAAACAAATTAACAAACTATTTTATGACTTCATATGGGCAGGTCCAAGCAAAATAAAAAGTACAGTTGTTGTTAAAGAATATAACGAAGGGGGTTTTAAAATGATTGATGTTTGTTCATTTGAAAAACATATGAAATTAACATGGCTTAAGAGATTTGTGACAGGAGATGGAAATTGTTATAGACTTGTTAAATCGTTTATTGACATTAAAAAACTGTTTAATACTGGTAAAATGTTTGCTGAGAAACTTTGCTTAAATTTGAAAAATAAATTTTGGCTAGATGTTATTAAAAGTTATATATTGTATATTGAAAAATTGATTTATTTAGAATTGGATGCAGTTATTCACTGTCTTCAAATGTAGTGCTGTTCTCACGTTGGGTCTTGACAGTTTTAACATTTATCCGTTACATTGTTTACTTTATGCAGGGGCGTAGCTTCCTTTAGGCACTATAGTCACGTGCCTATACATTTTTTCCAGAGATGAAAAATTTAAAAATGCCAAAAATGCAATAAAAACAAGAGGGAGGGGGATGAGGGGATCCTTCTTGGCTGTGTTGAAACTTCATTATTTAACGAGTCCATAACGCCAATATGAAATAAATTTCATGAAACACAATTATTTTGTAGGATTGGGTTGTTGGTAGCCACATACGAGTATAAACACTCCTGGCCCAAATTATCGCTTACAGCGTCATTTTGTAGATTCCGCCTATTGTGCCTATACATTTTTAGCTCGACTATTCGAAGAATAGATGAGCTTTCCTACTACCCCCGGCGTCGGCGTCGGCGTACGTGTCTACGTCTAAATTTGGTTAAAGTTTTTATTCAAAAGTCTTGTAACTTCAAAACTACATAAGTTATTCACTTGAAACTTGGAATATACCTTTTTCATCAACTTCAGTGTCAGGGGCAACATTCCCCATAACTCTGTTTTGTATTTTGACAGAGTTATGCCCCTTTTTCACTTAGATTTTCTGGTTAAAGTTTATATTCAAAAGTTTGGTAACTTCAAAACTACATAAGTTATTCACTTGAAACTTGGAACTAACCTTTGTCATCAACTCCAGTATCAAGGGCAACATTCTGTATAACTCTGTTTTGGATTTTGACAGAGTTGTGCCCCTTTTTCACATAGATTTTCTGGTTAAAGTTTATATTCTACAGTTTTGTAACTTCAAAACTACATAAGTTATTCACTTGAAACTTGGAACTAACCTTTGTCATCAACTCCAGTGTCAGGGGCAACATTCCTCATAACTCTGTTTTATATTTTGACAGATTTATGCCCCTTTTTCACATAGAATTTCTGGTTAAAGTTTATATTCAAAAGTTTTGTAACTTCATAACTACATAAGTTATTCACTTGAAACTTGGAACTAACCTTGGTCATCAACTCCAGTATCAATGGCAACATTCCCCATAACTTTATTTTGTATTTGACCGAGTTATGCCCCTTTTTCACTTAGATTTTCTGGTTAAAGTTAATATTCAAAAGTTTTGTAACTTCAATACTACAAAGCTTTTCACTAGAAACTTGGAATATACCTTTGCCATCAACTCCAGTATCAGGGTGAATATTCCCCATAACTCTATTTTGTCTTTTGACAGAGTTATGCCCCCTTTTCACTTAGATTTTCTGGTTAAAGTTTATATTCAAAAGTTTTGTAACTTCAAAACTACATACGTTATTCACTTGAAACTTGTAACTAACCTTTGTCATCAACTCCAGTATCAAGGGCAACATTCAGTTTAACTCTGTTTTGTCTTTTGACAGAGTTATGCCCCTTTTACACATAGATTTTCTGGTTAAAGTTTATATTCAACAGTTTTGTAACTTCAAAACTACATAAGTTATTCACTTGAAACTTGGAACTAACCTTTGTCATCAACTCCAGTGTCAGAGGCAACATTCCCCATAACTCTGTTTTGTATTTGACAGAGTTATGCCCCTTTTTCACATAGATTTTCTGATTAAAGTTTATATTCAAAAGTTTTGTTACATCAAAACTACATAAGTTAATCACTTGAAACTTGGAACTAACCTTTGTCATCAACTCTAGTATCAGGGGCAACATTGCCCATAACTCTGTTTTGTATTTTGACAGAGTTAGCCCACTTTTTACACAGACATTGTGGTTACAGTTCTTGTTCCAAAAATGTATAAACTATACAAGGCTTCACTTATAAATATTGTATTTTAACAAATTTATGCCCCTTTCACTATCCAAAATATGTACCAGCTGAAATACTTCGAATAGTCGAGCGCGCTGTCCTCTGACAGCTCTTGTTTGAACCCCGGCTACGCCCCTGTCATGCACGATTTATCATATGACAGTACGTATAGAACAGCACCCCATCGAATGAATCTAGTGTTGTACTAGTAACTTGTTACTCTTGCGACTTTTTATTTCAGTAAACTTTTATCATGCAAGCTTTATGTCACTAAAGGTGATATCGATGTATATGTGTACATGATTAAACTAGTTAATTACTTTGGTCATCGAAATCTCATACAATGGAGTCCGACAATTTAATTCCGGATACATAATATATTATTACATATCGTTAAATTTAGTTTACCGCATAAAATATTAAAATAATGTACGGCTCAGTTATCCATACCAGATGTAAGCTACTCTCCCTTTAAGCCCATCCCACGGTCCACTTCCAGTTTCAGTTTATAAACACCATTCGCCAGCGTTTCTGTGTTTCCCCGGACCGCTGGCATCAAACAGCTGTCCGGGGTCTGTTCTGTTAGGAGGCGGCTGATATATCAGCAACACGTCCGAGGACACCGCTAACATGTGCGCCACGATACCTTGCGCGACTGATTGCAACATTCTGTGTTGTAACCGGTTAGAATTAGCACAATCGAAAGCTTTGTACAAGTGTGAAACGTTTGGTCATGGCTACAGGGTAGATCAGATACCGGTATTCTATTTTGATACACTTCAATCCCATGACGACAGTAATATTTTCCGTTCTAGTGTATTGGTGGCGGCGGCGATATTAGTTAATGTTGTAGCAGTATTTGTTTTAGTAGATGTAGAAGCAGCTACGGCAGTGCAGTCGTAGTAGCAGTTTTAGCATCAGCAGCAACAATAACGGCGGTAGTAGTAGATTCGTGCTCAAAGTCATTAAAAGTTTGAGCAATAGATGATGTTGGAAAGTTCGACCTTTGAACATTTTATTAGTCTCACAATCTTTACATCGCGTTGCTTGTATTCGTGTAGATGGAGGATGAAGACCAGTAGGTGAAGATAGTGGTTATCGCAGTGTATCTGTTTCTTCACCTATCCAGATTATATTGTGCGCTTCCTAGTTCGTTTTGACATTGGCCATAAAACACTAATTGGTTGGAAATATTCAGGGTGGCTGGAAATACCGCAATCCCCCCCCCCCCCCCCGCACACAGCCTGGTTTTACATGCACCTGTTCGCATATTGGCGGCTTTTATTCCAAATTTTCGACAGAAAGGAATAGCCGAGTACTAGTATATACAGTCCTGATTACACAATACATGTAGTAAGAATAGCCGAGTACTAGTATTTACAGTCCTGATTACACAATACATGTAGTAGCGTGCACACGTTTATGGCTATCAAAGTCTAAACAGCTAATGATTTGTCTTATTTCATATGCTTTTGACAGCGAAAATGGTTTGATATAAAATGTATGGATCAGTGATTCGCATGCGTGTTTTAGTGTTATAGTCCTAGAAATTCTTGCCTTCCTTGCAAAAACCTCGTTAGGTTTGCATGCACTAAATTTGTAGTAAATCCGGGAATGGGATGTAAATGTAACGGTTTAAATGCAAACAATTATGTTATGATTAATGTTGATGTAACCTCTTTGAAACGATTATAATGTTGACAAGACACTTGAACCTTACGAGACATATACCGTTCCACTTGTACTCTACTCGAGATCCTTAAGCATCGATAATCATTTTCTTGATGTCTTATTGGTCTCCTTTGATTATTGCCAACACCATCCATTTTTACTTTCACGCAATGCTTTGTAAGCGTTGACTCGGATATGTTCATGAAAGTCGTACTTTGTATTTCTGCAACTTTTTCAGACTTCTCGATATGTTTTGGAGATTTCTGTGGTCTCCTATTTTCTTCCTTCCATTTTGTGTTCATTGCTGCACGAGGGCATTTTTGTGCGTATTTATTTAAATTTAGTAATTAAATTCTACCAAGAAATGTTTGCTAATGACATTAAAGTGAATTTCATTCGAGGCTGTATGTTAGAATTGTCTTTTTAAAACGTTCATTTGTGTAGCTCGGGTGACTCACGATTGACGACCAGCCATGTCTATGAACAATGAAAACAACAAGAAATGTCTTTAAAAAAGACAATCGGCGTTGACAGTAATATTTAGATATCATTTTTACCCTAAACATAATACAAGAGGGCCAAGATGATCGGTTACGTGGCTTCTCGTGCCCCAGATTGTTCGGTCCCCACCTATGTAAATAAACTTCTCGGACCCCAGATTGTTCGGTCCCCACCTATGTAAATAAACTTCTCGTGCCCCAGATTGTTCGGTCCCCACCTATGTAAATAAACTTCTCGTGCCCCAGATTGTTCGGTCCCCACCTATGTAAATAAACTTCTCGTGCCCCAGATTGTTCGGTCCCCACCTATGTAAATAAACTTCTCGTACCCCAGATTGTTCGGTCCCCACCTATGTAAATAAACTTCTCGTGCCCCAGATTGTTCGGTCCCCACCTATGTAAATAAACTTCTCGGACCACAGATTTTTCGGACATCATAAGAAAACTTCTCGGATCCCAAAACTAATTTGTGATTAATTCAATAATTATTAATATTTGTACCGTGAATAAACCGATCATACTGCCCCATGTTTTCATCAGTGATACATGAATAACCTAATTATTTGTGGTAGTGGTTTAATTCTGTGAATGAATATAATATTCTGTTCATGGCATACAATGAGAACAAATGTTCATATTTATGCTCAGTTCTAGAGTGTATATCGAGAATATGTGTATAACTTAATTTTAACCGCTTATGTAAACAATTATGTACATGTTAATCCCAAAACTATGCAACAGTTGCAAGTATACATTAAACCATTGTTGTAAGTTTGCATTCCCTAAAATTAGAAAATGTGCCCAATTCTATTGGCATTCAATTTTCCCGCTGCATAATTATCGCAAGAAATCTAGGTCATAAGTGATCTTAGACAGCTACGCCAAATAACATATCATGCACAACTGCTACGAGTATATATAAAGTACGCACTTACCTCAAATTATACTGCCATATACTAGTATATGTCATCCATTCATGAATGACATATCGACGAAACTACATATAAAGGCGCATATAGTCCCAGAGCATTTCGCTGTACCGGATCGCGGTGGCACAACACTGACCGATGTCACAGATTTTTAACAGCTTTAACTGACGGGTTGAATTAAAGGAACATATGTGGACATCCGTAATAGGCTGGTAGTATTGTCTCGAACAGTGGGCTGTTCGTTTTGATGCGCTTCGTGGAGCTATGGCAATTACATGTTTTAATAATTAAATATTAATTGACTGGCATGCTGACTCATTGATCTGTGCATGAACACGAATAAATGGTTGGATGAATGAATGAATGCGAAATTGCAGAGGTCAACATCTGGATGCATAGATGGGTTTATAAACTATAAAACGTTTTACGATATCTCGTATATATAGGATATATACGGATCCTTTATTTCAATCCAAACAGTGTAATGCCTCGTTAAGAGCAGTACATTCGTCTAGCCAACTTCATGGAGGAACATATTTGCGGACGTACATGTACGCGATTTATTTCTATGAATATTAAGTTTAATCTACGATAAACTTCCTGAGAAATTGCATTAAACGTGTTACAAAAAGAATATGAGGTTGGGGATTGGTTATTTCGCTTTAAGCCCCGTCAGTTAAAGCTGTCAGAGAGCTGCGACATCGGTCAGTGTTGCATTATTATTATTCGAGTATTCGATCATCGAAGGCAGTACTGATAAACTGATGGGAATGTATTACAAAAATGACTTAATTGTATGGTTTAGCACGATGAGAAAATTGCGGCAAATACACAGACTTTAATCTACATATTAATATTTTATTGCGATTTTTCAATCTCATTTAATGGGAAAGACTTCAAACCATTTATTTAGCACCTGCACATCTTTTGCTGACAACTTCGCTGGCTGTTTCCACGTCATAACCTGGAAGGTGACATGTTGTTTCAGAGCACATGTACGCAATAGCACCAATAAGCACCTTGAACACGCTTTAATCTCATACTTTTCGTATAAGTGAACTTGTGACCTGATAAGAGACCGTGATCGATATAATGGGACAATTAATAACAACAAACTTAGGTAGATTTTGCCACAGTTCCTGTGTACTAGAGAGGCTAAGGTGACAGGAAAACGCTTTATCTTTAAGGACTGACATTATATCAAATATGCTCTGTATTACAATTTAATTAACAAACAGGTAAGTATTCGAACACCTAAAGTATTCGAATAGTTTTCATTATTCGAATATTCGTTACCATCCCTAGTATTTATATGTGGCATCAGTGAAATGTCTGTAAATAAGTATCAAGTACAGTTAATATTGTTTATTGATCACGCTATGTATTGGTAAGTGGCGTTGTAAGTAACTGCCGAAAATTAGTTTGTGAACTGAACCATGCAAACTTTGATGGTTCTCTTCACATTTTTCTTTGAGAAAATCAGTATGTATAAGCATGTATGAACATATTTTGTTTATATAAAACCAAACGAAAACATCAATTAATCAATGAGCGTTTTCAAATTTAAAACATTCTGTTAAATAATTATACATGTATGTTCATTGTTTCCAGAAGCTCAAGATTTTACACTAAATCATACTAAAAGACATCATATGTATTGGCATATTAGGAATTGTTCATCCCTCTTCTTTACAGGAAGCCCTTTGGCTAATTGGCACTAATTTACACTGTTTTCTACTAGAAATCAACTTTGATAGTTTTCCGTAATATCCTTGTTCATACGATCGAGCAAGAATAAAATACATGTATAGTATTCAAAGCTAACGAAATCAAGGTTTAATCTCGTGAATTCATTCTTTTCCTGAAGTAATACACATCGAGATGCAAACATATTTTGTCTTATTGATATATGGCTGATATAGTTTCGTGGATTGGTAAGGTTTCCGCATTATGACTAGTAACATATGCCTGTTCAGCTTTAATATTTATCTAAATTCTCCGCGACTTTCAACACCATAGGCTCTCAATAAGGTTTGTCATTGGATCACAGTATGTCTCTCAGTAAGGTTTGTCACTGGATCACAGTATGTCTCTCAGTAAGGTTTGTCATTGGATCACAGTATGTCTCTCAGTAAGGTTTGTCATTGGATCACAGTATGTCTCTCAGTAAGGTTTGTCATTTGATCACAGTATGTATTTGCAAATATTATGATAGGCCTTCAGCAAAAGCCTTGTTCTCTTAGTAGTCTGTCTGTGTTTTCATGGAGGTGAGTGTTTTACTTACGTCAGCGTCGACATCAACATCTACACCAGATTTGAAATTTGGTAATGCCGTCGACAAATTCACTTGTAGAATTAAAAAATAATGTTCGCGTTATCGTTGTTTATCGCCAATAAACAATGATTTTGGAGCTCTGATGCATAGGAATTATTTCGATTCTAACATAACGAATCTGACGAAATTATTTCTGCAATTACAATGAGAACTACGTTCTACTATATGTCGCCCATCTTTATTGATACAAATTCGTTCATTCATTAATTGATAAAAACTGCATGAATGACGTCAGTGTCGGAACTATTTGTTCGCGTTGTTTATTGGTATTATAAACAACGGTAATTTTGTTCTTTGTCTATAGCAAAATCTGCGCTTGTCATATAAGAATATCGGTTTCCTTATCATTTTCATAGACATCATCATCTACTCATCATCATCTACACCGAAGCAGTCTTATCATTTTGTTATTGTAATCCGGATAACTGTAAACTCGAGATCCTATACTTTCCTCTACGGAGTCTAAGTCTTCGAAAGGGGTTTGATTTAATGGAAGATAGATAGTTGTCGCTCACGTATTGCACACTGAATGTTTAACCTTGCGGAAACTTTCATATAAACCCTGGTTGGCAAAGATGTTAGGGTGGCGCAATATACGTTCTCAATGATTCTTTAAAAAACAAACATGTAACGTCAACACTGCAGTTCCTTAATCGAAGTAATGTCTGATAGAGAGGTTTCCGTGTATTTCAGCAGCGGGCATGGTGGCGGTCGGAACGATCCACACTGGCTTCGTGAAACCCGGCATGTCCGTCACCTTTGGGCCACAAGATATCAAAGCACAGGTGTTCAGTGTAAATGACATATAGTGGCAACATGAAATCAGCACTATATACTCATAGCCGCAAACCACAGGAGAAAAGAGACCAAGTCAAACCGTGAACCTAACCACTGCATTACAATGCATGTACATATATAAGGTTTATTCTGCAATTTTACGTCTTGACGTCTTGAATACAATATAGTGAATATACAAGTAGTTAATACCGCAGCCTATCTTGACAGAAAGACGTACTGTCACACAGATCTTAATTGCCGGTAAACAATTGTTTGTAAGTAAATTCTATCTGAACGCCGCACGCAATCACACTCATGATGACGCAACAGTTTGCCCGTGTTGCACAATCACACTCATGATGACGGTACAGATGCCTGTGTTGCACAATCACACCCATGATGACGGTACAGTTTGCCCGTGTTGCACAATCACACTCATGATGACGGAACAGTTTGCCCGTGTTGCACAATCACACTCATGATGACGGAACAGTTTGCCCGTGTAACACAATCACACTCATGATGACGGAACAGTTTGCCGGTGTTGCACAACTACACTCATGATGACGGAACAGTTTGCCCGTGTTGCACAATCACACTCATGATGACGGAACAGTTTGCCCGTGTAACACAATCACACTCATGATGACGGAACAGTTTGCCCGTGTAACACAATCACACTCATGATGACGGTACAGTTGCCCGTGTTGCACAATCACACTCATGATGACGGTACAGTTTGACCGTGTTGCACAATCACACTCATGATGACGGTACAGTTGCCCGTGTAACACAATCACACTCATGATGACGGTACAGTTTGCCCGTGTTGCACAATCACACTCATGATGACGGTACAGTTTGCCCGTGTTGCACAATCACACTCATGATGACGGAACAGTTTGCCCGTGTTGCACAATCACACTCATGATGACGGAACGGTTTGCCCGTGTTGCACAATCACACTCATGATGACGGAACAGTTTGCCCGTGTTGCACAATCACACTCATGATGACGGAACAGTTTGCCCGTGTTGCACAATCACACTCATGATGACGGAACAGTTTGCCCGTGTAACACAATCACACTCATGATGACGGAACAGTTTGCCGGTGTTGCACAATTACACTCATGATGACGGAACAGTTTGCCCGTGTTGCACAATCACACTCATGATGACGGAACAGTTTGCCCGTGTAACACAATCACACTCATGATGACGGAACAGTTTGCCCGTGTAACACAATCACACTCATGATGACGGTACAGTTGCCCGTGTTGCACAATCACACTCATGATGACGGTACAGTTTGACCGTGTTGCACAATCACACTCATGATGACGGTACAGTTGCCCGTGTAACACAATCACACTCATGATGACGGTACAGTTGCCCGTGTTGCACAATCACACTCATGATGACGGTACAGTTTGCCCGTGTTGCACAATCACACTCATGATAACGGAACAGTTTGCCCGTGTTGCACAATCACACTCATGATGACGGAACGGTTTGCCCGTGTTGCACAATCACACTCATGATGACGGAACAGTTTGACCGTGTTGCACAATCACACTCATGATGACGGAACAGTTTGCCCGTGTTGCACAATCACACTCATGATGACGGAACAGTTTGCCCGTGTTGCACAATCACACTCATGATGACGGTACAGTTGCCCGTGTTGCACAATCACACTCATGATGACGGAACAGTTTGCCCGTGTTGCACAATCACACTTATGATGACGGAACAGTTTGCCCGTGTTGCACAATCACACTCATGATGACGGAACAGTTTGCCCGTGTTGCACAATCACACTCATGATGACGGAACAGTTTGCCCGTGTTGCACAATAACACTCATGATGACGGAACGGTTTGCCCGAGTTGCATAATCACACTCATGAAGACGGTACAGTTTCCAGTGTTGCACAATTACACTTGTGATGACGGTAAAGTTTCCCGTGTTGCAGGTTCGAGCCATCCAGCTGCATCACGACGCCGTCAGCGAGGCCTACCAAGGAGAACACGTCGGCTTACTAATGGCACATTGTCTGGGGATCTACGAATCAAAGTTATAATACTTGTTGACCATGTATATATTGGTGAAAAGGTGACGTTAGTCGCACATCAGACTGTGAATCGTGGCCATATTTGAATACATTAGTAAAGGAAAACGAAACATATAACCTTTAGCCCGGTACAACAGGTTATCGGTCACTTAACATTTAATTATATTTTTTCTGCTTAAATAAGCGTATGTACCTGCAATAATGATAATTACGATAAACGTGTTGGTTCGACCAAGGGCATAAGTTCCAAAGTTGTAACAACATTAATATTTTGGGGATTTTCGTCAAACCTTTGTTTGTGGTCTGTATAAAGGAGCATGACTATTTTCAGGCGCTAATGATGCCAAAATGGCCGCTGTGTATCGAGTCATTTTTCGACTACCCAACATTAGGCCGCTTTGTTATACGCGACCAAACGCACACCATCGATTTCGGCGTCTGTGTCAACATCTCTGGCCGCGAACCGCCGCAGACCGACGACGGCCAGTGGGCCGTCGGTACCGTGCTCTTCGTCTGTCGGCCTCAGACTATCGGCGGCCGCAGCGTGACATTCAGCGTCCCGCAGCCCAACGAGTTCGACAAGCCGTCTAAGAATTTCAGTTTCCAGGACGAGGCGACGTTTCGATCGCAGTCGGGAAAGTTAGAAGCAATCTTGTAAAGCAACAGACTCTGTGCCACACGAGTATAGGGTGTACTAGGGCAGCTTCAAGGCGCCTTGTGAGAAATGTATCTTACGAGTACGACTAAACAACTCGTAATTTCGACTTAGTATATTGTACGTGTGTAACTTGTGTACGTTTTTTTTTTGATAAAGGAGGGAATTATTATAAATATAATAAGACTAATTTCTGGTTCTTTTGTTCATTTGTTCTCAGATGACAGAACATCTCAGGCAAGCTTATATAAGCTGGAAAGCTCCATCCTGAAATTGTAAAACATATAAATGCACAATATTAACATTACAGTTATAATAATCATATTATTATTATTAATATATGCTATTACTATTAATAATAATAATATCAAATACGAATTACTAGTGTCATGTTATAGTGTCATGTTCTAATAGCTTTACATAACACCTTGACATCAAACATTAGTTTACCATAAAATAATTATATACAAACAAACAAATAAAGCAACAAACAAATATAACATGGCATACAACACAGAACACACATTTCCATTACCAATTTGTGGAATGAAATGGTTTCTTTCCTCCTGCTCTCCTTCCCTCCACTCACTCCTTGGTGACTGCCGTAAGTTAACCATGCAAAACATATTAAGTGCACAGTCTAGTAATTTGTTAAAACCGCACCAAATATTAAAATACTGAAATAAAGAATTATACTCATTGTGCAACCATTACAATGTTCGCGAAAACATATGACATTTCATGTCATACATGTTAGATCTTTCATTTAATACAAAACAACAGTTACAACAGAATGAATGCAGTTTACCACAATCAAAGACAACATACCAACCAGTGAGAATCTAGTTGAAACAAACAACAAAGGTTTCCTCAATGTCATGAGACAAAACCGGTCCTTCCTCATTCAAATTTCTGCACAGACTGATCAGCGGACCAAAACCCAATACCCAACAGTAGACCACAAGAGAATAGGTTATGCAATACCAAAAAAATGTTAAAAACCAGTCGGGTACATACTCCCCCACTTTCCTCAATGACGTCTCGTCAATAAGTATTCGTCCGTCTATTCAATGTTACACTAAAATACTATTGCCTTTCTATCTACTATATACACTATACTTTATTTACAACTAGATAGTCCTACTAACTACTGTAATACTACTGAGAGTTTTACATACACTAAATTCTATAGTGTTCATACAAACTTCCTCACTTAGCTACATGTAAACTTTGTACTTCATACAAAGTATTACAATTCATAAGAATTTGAACACTCTTCACCCCACAACTAAAATTGTGACCACACATTTACAACGGCATTAAATCACATTAATTGGATCAAAGGCCATTTTTAATAATGGTAAAAATACAAGCTAAAATTATGTACACTTTATTTCATAAATGAAGTACATTTTATTTCATAATTGCTCCAATTATCTTGTGAGCTATGTTATTATCTTCATGATCTAAAATACCCGCATTAAACAATACAGACAGAGCTTCAATTTTACAATCATGTGGTGTTTGAACCATCTGATTAATATACTAATCTCTAAATCCTGTTGGTGGATGCCTTTCTCGGGTTGATCTTCTGAGTAATGGGACAGGAGCTTCTCTGGCTGTATCAACCGTTACTGGCTCCCTTCCCTCTGTCCTGACAGAATCTTCCTCTCTTCTGGCATCCTGGCCTGTATCTATATGGTGTTGATCTTCTGCAGTATCTTCTATAGGTTCTTCTGGTGCCTCAGTACTATTGCCAAGAAGTATTTCAGCACCTTGACCAGTCACTTCAGCTGTTTCTGCACCTGATTTTACAACTACTTCTTCTACAGGTTCACCTGTCGTTCCCCCTGTCAGTTCAGCAGAATCTGCTTCTTCTAGGTCAGTCTGACTCTCTTCAACTCTTGGATCTTGGGCGTCCCCATTCTGTCTTGTAGTAGCTGCAAAACATAATCCAACCTCAGAATCTTCTTCAGTCACGTCACTTACTCTCACATCTTCTTTTCTACTTTATCAGAATGCACTTCTGAATCCTTTGAACTTCTCTCAAGTTCCCTATTTTCTGTTCCCCCACTATCATCTACATCATTCTGACTATTAATCAGAATCAACAAATTTCTATGGAGAACCTTTTCCCTACCTGAACCCGTTTCCTTGAACTTTGAACACTGGAATATCTGCTTGTGGTTGTTCAACCACTACATATTTTTGTTCTTCAAATCTATCAGCAATTTTATGTTTCCCATCATAGGACACCTTTCTTACCAACACATGGTCACCAACTGATATCTTAACAGCTTTTGCTTCTTTATCATATTGTTTCTTTTGCTTATATTTTGCCTTTGTAACATGATTTTCTACAATTTGTTGGGTTGTTCTTATTCTCGATCTTAAATCCTCTATGTACTCATAGGTAGTTTTGTTTGCAAATTCATCTCTGGATTTCTCAAATACTGCGTCAATGGGCAGCTTCGGTTTTCGACCGAACATTAATTCATAGGGAGCAAATCCAGTTGACTCGTGCGGAATGCAATTATATGCGTACACTAATGAGTTAATGTAGTTTTTCCAATCACTCTTCTGTTCTTTTTCCAGAGTCCCTAACATGTCTAAAAGTGTCCTATTAAATCTTTCTGGCCCTGCATTTCCCTGAGGATGACATGGGGTTGTGTGGCTCTTTTTTTATGTTTGTCAAATTACACAATTCTTTAATAATTTCACTTTCAAAATTGGCCCCTTGATCAGAATGTAGGCGTGTTGGTATCCCATAATGAATAATAAAATTGTTGTAGAATGCCTCGGCTGTTGTTTTGGCTGTCTGATTTCTGGTTGGTACTGCTAATGCATATTTAGTGTAATGATCTGTTATGACAAGTATATTGTATATTTAGTTAGCACTAAAAATTCACGACTTAAAATTCACGTTATTGAAAATATGTAATCTGAT
Organism: Congeria kusceri; assembly: GCA_027627225.1. Classification (NCBI taxonomy): domain Eukaryota; kingdom Metazoa; phylum Mollusca; class Bivalvia; order Myida; family Dreissenidae; genus Congeria; species Congeria kusceri. Next base: position 22,068,597 of record CM051029.1, read on the forward strand.
CTTCTAATTAGGACATAATATATCGTAGTTAATTAATCCCGTATCTGTATTGCCAGCGGATTTTCCGGTATATGGATTTAATACGATTCCAGTACGGAACTAGTATACGTATATTCAACGTTATCAATTTGTAAAACCCGTATATTGATGCATAAAGGTCCATGTCAGGATTTTTTTTCCGACCAATAATATAGCGTTCAGCTTCTGTGATGTTTTGCCATTTGATTTTTTGTGTATATGTTGTAATTTATATTACGTTTTGTATTTATTTGTGGTATTTGATAAAATGTATTTGCAAGTTACGTTCTTAATGTAGTGTGATTTTGCACTGTCTAAGCACCTACACATGTAATGAGTTCGTTCACAGAGTCACAATGTACACGTATTAACCGATTAAAATGATCAGCCATACTAATCACTCTTTAAAACGACGTTAACGTAACAAACGCCATAAAGTGGTTTTTGAAATCGACGTCATGTATCAGCTAGATCTCCCAAAACATAAAGGAATGTTTCACGTATCACATAGCATGAAATTTGAATAGTTAGATCTACACGTAACCATAAACGTCTTGAAATAAGGGCTTCTTTGTACTGCAAGTATCTAGCGACCGAGTCCAAGGTACAGCATTTTATTTTATTACACCTCATGTGACCACTCTGTGTATTTTGTCCATAGACCAAAAGTTATATCACAGGGTAATATTTTGTCATATCACCCTCGCATGGCGCTAAACATAGAACAGCGATTTTTTTCAAAACAAAACAAAATTGAACGACTATGCAAATTTTAACTACAAAGTGCTGACGTCGATCCACGGCATTTTAGAATTAATATCCAGCTACAAGAATTTGCAATTCCTTTTAGTATCCACAAAGCTTAACATTATATATTTCAAATTTTCACGTGAACCGTGCTAACCAGAAATGCGATGTGTCTTTAAATTCGTATTTTGTCTCCAAACCTGTATCCGATTATCAGTGTTGGCGTCCAAAATAATTGTAGACATCACCGATGCATGGTTTCTTTAATTCTGTGACTAAACACGACAAAACACAAGCCTATGTAATATCAATCCATTGACAAATGGCTTGTGTCGTCACTGCACAATTTGTTTACAGATTATGCCACACATTTATCTGTTATGTGATCTGAAAATCCATTAAACACTTTCCATCAACTTAATATTACTCCTTTTTGATTCACACGTTAATGTTCGCCCGTATTTCGCCACGTTTATAACCGATTTAATCTAACGCGCTGTAGAAAATTCATACCGATCACGCCATCTTTAAAAGGTTAAGGTCATGTCTGCAAAGCATTGGAAGGTACGGTAGGCTGATTCAGCAATGTTTTAACAAGATAACTATTGTATTGTGAAATGGTAATGTCAAGCCTCGGCTTTCATAGCATTTATTACTAGAGTCTACAGTAAAGTAATGGTGAAAAAAATCACGAAGCTTATCATTTCAAAGTGTTCAGTACAGATTGTTCGTTGTAATAAAATAAATAACACATGGCTGAGAGGGTGATATAAATAATATCAACCCTCGAAAAGAAAATTTCTCGGGCTGATATTATTTTATATCACCCTCTCAGCCATGTGTTATTAATATAATGTGTCCCCCCACATAGTGGGTAGGGAGACATATTTATTTTGTGCTGTAAAGTTGTATGTGCGGATGTATGTACTCTTGACCTTGTCTGCGCTTGTTCTCCGTAACCGGTGGTCGGATTTTGACGAAACTTTACAGGATTAATCAGTACTAAGTCTAGTTGTGCATTTCTTTGGAATGTCATGGTAGGTGAATTTTGGGCGGAGTTATGGCGGTGCCTTAGGATGGGGGAAGACTTTTTTCTCAAAAAAAAACCCTCTAGTTATCAATTGTTTGAGGTTATCTTTGCTAAGTAATATTTATTAATGTTTGGAGCTATTAGTTGTTTCTAGTGGTAATAGTTATCAATTGTTATGAGCTATGGTTTCTAGCGGTAATATTTAGCAACTGATAAAAGCTATCGTTCATAACGCTAATATTTATCAATTGTTTGGAATTATCGCTTCTTACGTCCATGTGTATAAATAATTATCATTTCTGTCTCTCACGGTCATCGTTCGTTCTCTGTTTACCCGAGACAGGCACCTCTTTCTTGCTATAAAATTGTACAAAATAATATTGTGTAGATTTTGCGTCAACGATTAAGTGCCTTAATGTCATACTAGTATTCGATGATAGTACATTTGAAACATTTTTTTTAAAAAGTAACATTTTTTTGAAAAAAGTATGTTTCCACTAATGATGTCTTGAGTTTTGAATATAAATTTAATTGATACTTTACCGCAATATACAATGTATAAACTCGTCGACTGATCGCTGTGTCATTTAACTGAGTTCAACGGGTTTATTTGCCGGATTAACCGGCGGGTTTAATCCATATGCGCAAATCTAATACTGAGACGACCATATTGTAATGTCACTTATAAATCGATCTTAAACAGCCGTTGACTGGTGTTAACAGATTATTAAATATTAATCAAACGTATTTCTAAATTCACTAGATATATTAATTCATTACAGACATCATTGTGAAATTTGGTATATACGAGTATGTTTTATATTTAAAGAGGTGACGTTTGGAAAATATAAGACACGACATATTGCGAAAGTAAGTCTGCGGATTTACAGTTTTGTTGTTGTTTTTTTCTGATTCAGCAATGTGTCGTCGCTTGTGATTTGTTTGTGCTAAGCAATATCAGTTTTAAAAGAAGACACGCGATTCGTTACATAAAATGGCGGAAACACCATCGGCGCGCGAATCCGAAACCGGCTCGATACTTCCGGATGGGGAGCCAGGAGACGGTAACACTAACGTCGGAGCGGATGTGGTAAACACGGAGCTCGAGGCGAGTGGTAATACAGTTACATTTGGTGGGGTCGAGACGTTCACGGTCACGAATTCCACCACCACCTCCACGCCTCACGCGCTGACCGAGGGTAAGTTAATACTGGTGTTCACATAAGTTTAGTCCGTTTAGTTTCGGAATGGAAGCATTTCCTAAGACATGGGACAGAAAGGCGAAATTCCAAATTGGATAATTGAAATACAAACTAAGAATTCGTGATTAATATACATATTTTTTCCAGCTTTGTTGGAAATATAATTAGCGCATAAAACTTCAGTTCCCATGCAAAAAAAACTACCGCATATGACAGAGAGTGTATATAGTATTTCGTCAATCGAACGTGGACATAAAGATAATACAAAGTAAATCCTTTTTTTCATTACTTCTCTGCATGCAAAATGGTTTGCTTTAACTCGTAATTTTCTGAACTGATTTTTTAATGCGGTTGACTGACTCGAGTTGAATAAATTCCATAAAAGTCGACTAACCTACGGTACATTGTAATGAACTATGTAACTCCATTAGTCATCCATATATTTCAGAGACCGGAAGAACCCCCGAGCCGCCGCTGACGATCGCGTCCACTTCGGAGGTGATCTCGAACCAGCCGGGCACCGCCAGCACCATGACCACCCCGGCACCCCCGTTTGATCGGATGGACACCAACACACCGAAAATGACTATCAACCCGGATGTGGTCAAGGTATGCGAGTCCCTGCTAGCTGCCATACATGTTTGTCATAATTACCGTTCATCACCCTGATTTTACCTGTATTACACTTTTGTAGAAGTTTGCCTACTTAAATCAGTATTAAAGGAAAACATGTTGTGTCATTAGGGTTATTACTTGTCATTTGATACAAATTCAAGACGTCGAGAAACGCAGCGTCACTACCAGTCCTTGAGCATGCAATTTGACACAGGATTACTTAAAAAAAACTTAAGGTGACTGACAGCCCATTCACTGTTCTCCAAGTTTGTCAAGACTGTGAAAATGCGTTAACAGTACATAATTGTTGTGCTTTACCACTTGGCATTCGGACAGATTATTTCACGAACGTTCGTAGTAAGCATATAACCATATTCGTCCGCTTGACAAAGGCTACTTTGACAACCTTTAATCATTCTGGAAGTAAGTGTTCATCCGCTAATACCAGCGTGTTATGTGACGTACATACGGACAAACGCGAATATACGCGCAAAATCCCATTTCTACTAATAATGAGGATATCGTTCGTTCACGGACCGCGACCCTGCCTCCAAGCCCAATCTGAACACTCTGGTGATGGAATTAAAAGTGTAAATATTCGATCTTTCCAGGGCCTCGATCCTGCCTTCAAGCCCAATCTGAGCGTTCTGGTGATGGAATTGAAACATTAAATATTCGATCTTTCCAGGACCGCGACCCTGCCTCCAAGCCCAATCTGAGCGCTCTGGTGATGGAATTGAAACATTAAATATTCGACCTTTCCAGTACCGGGACCCTGCCTCCAAGCCCTATCCGAACGCTCTGGTGATGGAATTGAAACATTAAATATTCGATCTTTCCAGGACCGCGACCCTGCCTCCAAGCCCAATCTGAGCGCTCTGGTGGTGGAATTTAAACATTAAATATTCGATCTTTCCAGGACCGCGACCCTGCCTCCAAGCCCAATCTGAGCGCTCTGGTGATGGAATTGAAACATTAAATATTCGATCTTTCCAGTACCGGGACCCTGCCTCCAAGCCCTATCCGAACGCTCTGGTGATGGAATTGAAACATTAAATATTCGATCTTTCCAGGACCGCGACCCTGCCTCCAAGCCCAATCTGAGCGCTCTGGTGGTGGAATTGAAACATTAAATATTCGATCTTTCCAGGACCGCGACCCTGCCTCCAAGTCCAATCTAGCGCTCTGGTGATGGAATTGAAACATTAAATATTCGATCTTTCCAGGACCGCGACCCTGCCTCCAAGTCCAATCTAGCGCTCTGGTGATGGAATTGAAACATTAAATATTCGATCTTTCCAGGACCGCAACCCTGCCTCCAAGCCCAATCTGAGCGCTCTGGTGATGGAATTGAAACATTAAATATTCGATCTTTCCAGGACCGCAACCCTGCCTCCAAGCCCAATCTGAGCGCTCTGGTGATGGAATTGAAACATTCAATATTCGACCTTTCCAGTACCGGGACCCTGCCTCCAAGCCCTATCCGAACGCTCTGGTGATGGAATTGAAACATTAAAAATATTCGATCTTTCCAGGACCGCGACCCTGCCTCCAAGCCCAATCTGAGCGCTCTGGTGGTGGAATTTAAACATTAAATATTCGATCTTTCCAGGACCGCGACCCTGCCTCCAAGCCCAATCTGAGCGCTCTGGTGATGGAATTGAAACATTAAATATTCGATCTTTCCAGTACCGGGACCCTGCCTCCAAGCCCTATCCGAACGCTCTGGTGATGGAATTGAAACATTAAATATTCGATCTTTCCAGGACCGCGACCCTGCCTCCAAGCCAAATCTGAGCGCTCTGGTGGTGGAATTGAAACATTAAATATTCGATCTTTCCAGGACCGCGACCCTGCCTCCAAGTCCAATCTAGCGCTCTGGTGATGGAATTGAAACATTAAATATTCGATCTTTCCAGGACCGCAACCCTGCCTCCAAGCCCTATCTGAGCGCTCTGGTGATGGAATTGAAACATTAAATATTCGATCTTTCCAGGACCGCAACCCTGCCTCCAAGCCCAATCTGAGCGCTCTGGTGATGGAATTGAAACATTAAATATTCGATCTTTCCAGTACCGGGACCCTGCCTCCAAGCCCTATCCGAACTCTCTGGTGATGGAATTGAAACATTAAATATTCGATCTTTCCAGGACCGCGACCCTGCCTCCAAGCCCTATCTGAACGCGGTGGTGATTGGTCACTTGGCAAGCGGCAAGTCAACCGTGGCGGGCAGACTGGTATACGAGTGTGACGGCATAGATGAGGAACTCATGTCGAAATTCGAGAAAGAGGCCAACGAGGTAATGGGGACCAAATAACTATATTTATAAATTGTTTTTATGGGTGCAGAAATGTAAAAGAAATTATCATCACAACAAAGGAATATTTGATAACTTCGACGACGCAGATATGCATTCATAGTACGTCATAACTGAATTCTTTACCAAGAGGTAATTGGTTCGCGAAAATAGTTCGTACATGTTTACAGCAAAATATCGGTTTATGATGTATGAATATTAATTAAGTTGCATCATGTTGATGGTCTGCCTGCTCGTGTTATTTCATATTTGTTTGTGAAGTAATAGTTGTATCATACGTTGACCGAAATATGTTAGTAATTTAAAGAGCCTGCAGGGCGAGACCAAATAACTAACATATTGAGGTCAACGGATGCTACAAGTATTTTATACCATATTTACCAATTACATCGCAACTTTCTGCGATGCCAATCCCGATGGGCATATCCTAAATGTCAAGTGATGTCTGACATGCTTGGATGTGTGTCAAGCGTGTGTGTCGTTTCCAGATTTAGCGCTGTCAAACTTGGAAGCTTAGCGTGCAATAAGTAGCGTGCGTATAAATTAAAACTAGATTTCAATATACTGCACGCTACTTATTGCACGCTAAGCTTGCATATTAGGCTCCGCCCACCAGATTCTAATGCATGTATCACAGTTATTAAATACCGCAGAACAAAGAAAACTCTCTGAAATATGGTTTATGTATAACTCTATTTGTATCATTGTTTATTCATTAGTAATATATGGTACATCATGCACATAGCTATTATGTTCTGTAAAATATTGTACTCCATGACTTTCAAAATAAAATTAATGACATCAATGTGGCCGCCACACACAGGCTAACTCATGCATTGTCAACGTTGTATCGTAGTCATGGATATTGTTGGCGTTTGTTGACCTCAGGCGGGCAAGGAGACACACAAATACGCCTGGATCATGGACAAGCTGGCGGCTGAACGTGAACGGGGCCACTCTATAGATACTAAGTTACGTCGCGTAGAGACGCGTAACTATTACGTCAACGTCATCGACGCCCCCGGACACACGGGCTACTGTCACAACATGATCACGGGAGCATCACAGGTACGTGTTCTCACCAACGTTTGAACTACACAATATGTGTACTTCCTGTTACCACTGTTCATTGTAACTGTAATAAGAAGAGAAAACTTAGTAGACTGTTTTTATTAGTCAGTAATTTCTTTCATGTCTGATACCAGTAGTAGTAGTATTTACGCAAACATGTTCCCAAAGCTCTCCGTCCAGTTGACCATGCTATCTTCATAGCCGCCATTGATGTTTTGTTTGCGGCCGGGTCGAAATATATTTACCGTGTAAATATAAATGTTAGTTTGAAGAACTGCTTTACATAATTTATATTCAAAGTTTTAACTTAAAAGTACGTAATTGTTTATTCGAACAGTATGTTATTGTTGAGCCGGATGTGTTACTGAATTCGTAACTAGAATGTAGATGTATAAACTGCAAGTATTGATATTTGACATGCAAGTATGGCGTATTTTACTTTTATACACGTTTCCTCCTCAGGCGGACGTGGCGGTGCTGGTGGTGTCGGCGGCCCCCCGGGAGTACGAGGAGGGCGTGGCACATGACGGACAGACGCGCGAACACGTGCTGCTCACGTACGCCATGGGCGTGAAACAACTAATAGTGGTCGTGAACAAGATGGACCTCACCAGGCCCAAATACAGCGAGGTGAGGCGTGTACAGTGTGTCGTTTGTTTACGAGGTGCAAATGCTTCACCTTCCTTTAAAGTTTAGAGTCCGTTTGCATGGGCAATTGGTCATTTGGCAAAAAAGGACCATTGGTGTTCCCGTAAAATTTCTATTTTTTCGGACACTTAAAAATAATTAAAAAATTTCGTATCCGAACATTTGGATAAAAAAATATTCCCAAAATTACAGGTGTCCGAAAATTTATAGACACTATGACAATATTGCAATTACATTCGGATTTGTCCGGTGAATAACGTTTTTTGCCGATTATACACGGATAGTATCGATTAATGATTGCGCGTTCTTGTTCGAAAATGTGGTCCGTATATTCTGGTCCGTATGGTCCATGGTCGGTATAGTCCGTATACCCGATAAAACTGGAGCCTGTTTGTCACACTTATCGTGTTGAGTAGGGCATAGTACCGTAGATACCTGAATTTTTAATTGGCACTAATTGACATATTTAATATACGATATCACTACCGGTATACACAATCGGGTAAACCCATTATTTATGGCACATGGCTCTTTACCCAATAACGCTTATGTAACGATCCACCACCTCCACTCATTCATCTGCCAGGTTTTATGACCTTCATCCGGTTGTAAAAACACATGTGACAACCGGATTAACGCAAACAGGTTAGAATTCTGCTAAAAAACCATGTAATATAAAATGTCCGAAAATTTAGATTCATTAATTATGGGTTAAAATCTGTATGTCCAAAAATATATAGAGTCAAAAAATAATTATTTTGGCTAAAAATGAGGGTGTCCGAAAATGTATAGTGTCCGAAAACATAGACCTTTTACGGTAATGAAGGTTTTTCTGCTGCTGATGACATCTTTTATAGTTGCACATGTTATAATTACTTAAACTTTTTACTGCAATCTTAAACTATATAATGTATTATGATTAGTTTACCATTCATTCTAACGTGATACTCGCCAACTTTTCTATAGACAAAGAACAAAATTATCGTTGTTAAACTACACATAAACAACGCAAAAGGAAGTACCGATTCTGAGCGGAGCATAGTGAAAATTAGTTCCAATTACAATTGAAAAGATATATGTCAAATCATGTTAGAATCGAAATAATTTTCGCATTATCGTTGTTGATCGTCCAATAAACAACTCTTTGTCGTTCTGATGCGTGGCTATAAAACCAACGCACTCGTGGTTTAATTCCTACGCATCAGAACTCCAAATTGTTGTTTATTGGCCGATAAATAACGATAAATCGGAAAATATTTATGTCACTGTTGTCGAGAGATTAGAAGAAAGCTTTCACCTATACGTTTTCCTTGTTGCTCTTGACTAGTATGATGTTATAAGGGACATCACCAAATTCGATTGTTTCACGTCAAAGACATGTTATTCTTGAATTTCAATTCGTAAAGTGTGGAACCTCATGAAATTCAAATTAAGCTAATTAAGACAGGTCGCAGTGGTATAATGGATATTGTGTCCGGCTTGCGATCGGGATATCGTGAGTTCGATCCCTTCTCGGAGAGTATTCAGCGGTTCTTTCTCATTAGACACCAAGTACTGGTTCTTCCAAGTAAATGGACTCGATGGCGTCCCAATAAGTATATGACCTTCGACACAATCGAGCTAATATAAATAGGTTTGAATAACTTTAGCGTTCAGGATATATATGTTATTCATTTAGTAGTAATGTTGATGGTTCATTGTTTCAGAAACGCTACCAGTTTATCGTGGAGAACGTGGACCTACTGGTGAAGAAGGCCGGATTCGAGCCGGAGACCGTTATCTACCTGCCCGTGTCCGGCTGGATGGGAGACAACCTCGTCAAGAGGAGCGAGAACCTCGCCTGGTTCAAGGTACGTAATCGACACTGCTTCGCTTTCACCTCTGTCGAGGTGGTTATGCTACTGCCGGCGTTGGTTTTTTGTTTGTTTGTAATCAACTTGACCCAAAACTGGGGTTATGGACAGAATTGCAATAATTTTTAAGGAGACTTTGGAACTGGCACATGAACATATGTTTACATTTTGGTGATCCGTATCACCGTCTGGATCACCATTTGGATCCATGAGTTTTCATTAATGGGAGAAATGGAAAGTCGTCACAGTATGCTGTATAACTACAGCCTCGGTGAAGGTCTTTCATTAATGGGAGACATGGAAAGTCGTCACAGTATATTGTATAACTGCAGCTTCGGCAAAGGTCTTTCATTAATGGGGGACACGGATAGTCGTCACAGTATACTGTATAATTGCAACCTCGGTGTAATGGGGGACATGGATAATCGTCACAGTATACTGTATAATTGCAACCTCGGTGTAATGGGAGACATGGAAAGTCGTCACGGTATACTGTATAACTGCAGCCTCGGTGGAGGTCTTTCATTAATGGGAGACATGGAAAGTCGCCACGGTATACTGTATAACTACAGCCTCGGTGAAGGTCTTTCATTTATGGGAGACATGGAAAGTCGCCACAGTATACTGTATAACTGCAGCCTCGGTGGAGGTCTGCGCTCTCCTAGTTTTATGTTGGTGGTGGTGAACTTGTTTTTTCAGACTGCATGTATAGTTCAGTCATAGTGTAAAGTTTCCGCCTTAACCTACGGACACATCTGCAGTGTGCAAACAGCAGTTCATGTTTGTGGAGTATATACTGGTAATAATTTGAACTTATTAGCCCACTGTACATACAAAGTCCAGAGTTCACTTGAGTTCGTGCAGCGTCTTAACATTTGTGGGTCCGTCGTCGGTCGTCGACACTTGTGTTTTTTTTCAACACTGTAACTTGTTTACTGTACAAATACTGCTGTACGTTAATATTGTAGATTTGAATAAATATTTTACTTTCATCATGTATGGATAAATGTATTATAAAATGATGATGATATTTACTTTGCTTTCTATGACAATTCGTTATAAAGTTGGTTATTTTAAAAGAAACTTGAGTACTGTAAGTTGATGATTAAGAAACTAAAATCTAATTTTATTTCAACACAAAACACACGCAATACGTAATCATTACTTATAATGTATTTCATGATATACAATGTACAAAAAACACCAGTAATACTGAGACTATGACGAATTCATATTAACATGTCATATACATAGTGATTTATAAATACATGTTCAAAATGTGTATATATATATATTATTCTAATAACATGTATACATTATTTATACGTTTTAGTAAATTATATACATGCGCAACGGACAATATGCGCACTAGGCCAGGACTTTTTGATTTTACGGTTTACAAAACCGGCGAACATAAATTTTCTGAAAGGGAAAAAAAATAAAAATTATAATTACGATTTTTTTTTTTACCGATGGGGGACGAAACGTTCAAATTTTCGAAATATTTTGAGTACGAATATAATAATTTGCTCGGTAAGTCCGTTTACTTCCGTGAAACTGCTTTTTGTTTTTTACGGTATCACACTATGATTGCCGATCGAGATCAACAAATTGTTCCGGAATTTCACGGACAATTTTTTTAAGCAAAGGCGTCCGCCATTGTTTATGTACATGTATGCCATGTAAAACCCATGTTTTCTACAAAAGAGTGCGAAATGTCTGCTGAAACACGACGTCACGTTCCACGCATGGAAAGCGTGCGTGTACCGATCATGTGCTTTACTAAATACAGGTCTTTAAAGACATTGGGTGTCCTAGTTTCCCGTCAAAGAAATGTTAATCCCATGCATGATTTTTGCAGGGAGAAATCCCGTTATTGTGGTCAGTGAAGTGTTTCAAGTTTGAGGGTCGTCTCATAAATCTGTACGAGTATCCAACATTGAACAAAAGATTGGTACAGCAAATGGAGAAAAAATAGGTAAATTATAATCAAATTGGCGTGGTTTTTCCATGCAAATTTACTTATTGGTGGAAAAAAAATTTGCAAGTGATTTTTAGTTCGTAAATTGTTGAATTTATTATATATTGTAAACTTCTAATAATGTTCAACATGTTTCATAGACGGCCCTTAAAATGACTTGTCCATTTGATGACAGTTAATATTACCGTTAGAAGTACAGTTATTCGTGGAAAGAATGAAACATGAGAAAATCAACACTGTTTTTAACAATAGAGTGACATTTGTCTTTAACATTTGACGCGCAGGCACGATGTGCACGAGGAAAATTCCGGACGTTTTTGCAAGAACAAAGCATGTATATAATATAAATATATTTTAATCAAGATCTTTACAATTCACCAATTATCCAGTCAGTACTATGTTCAACAGCTGTAACGATTAAAAGAGTGTTAAAACACTAAATACATGCCCATATGAACATATTAATTAATCGAATAGAAAAGGCTCCATCAGTAGATCGAGTGTAACCTAAAGATTCGAGAACGACGAGAATAGTGGGTTTGGACATGACGTCACTGTGCGAATGTGATGCGCACTGGACATAAACATCCGGAAAAAATCATTACTTTCAGTTTCGCAACAACAATGATGCTTTTGCTTTTAAAAGGCTAGAGGTATGCCGTTCAAACGGTGATGTTTCGTTTATTTCATTTCGTTTAAACGTGTACAAAAAATTGAAAAGATCTTAGCCTTAAATTTAATAGCTAAAACGCACCAGATAACGTCATTTGACACATGCCGCAAAAAATGTGACGTACGGAGGGGATACCCCTCCCTAACCCACCCCTCTCGGGACGGGGACGCCAAAAAAAATCCTGTGGAAGGCATTGGATGTATATTTTCAGGTGGCATTTGTAACAAATAATATCATTAGTAACAAGATCTTCTTGCGGGCACATCGAAACGAGGATGTGGGGACAGACAGCTTTGTCTCGTATACACTTAAAAGAGAAAGTCATGGTTGCATTTTGTTGATAATATGTATTTTCGCGACACAATGAGAATTTCTTATTTGCCATGTGTTTTGTTTCTGTCACAATTGTAATGCAATAATTTAACACACACTAGCAGTTCAGTTTATATCTGATAAATTTCATATATACATGAAGATTTAGCATTTACACAGAGTTGAATATTTTTAAAAAAAAATATGTTAAAACTGGTTTCTCATTTTTAATAAGAATTAAGACTTAATAAGAATCCAGACAATTAACGTCATATTATTTGGACTTTTCTCTTGATATAGTTAAATTTAATATGTTTTTCGAGACCTCACAGCAATTATTTTCAAAATTTGCGTTGTGTGGTTAGATTAAGCTCGTTTTGCAAGGTCTGTGTTCGGGCAGTTGTGGATTCCAGTCCTGCACAGGTTAACTCGTCTTCTTTTAAAAAGGCATCTCACTTTACATTTTGTAAATCAATACAAATATACAACTTTGTGGTAAAATCAATTTTAATTATGCCGTTAAAATATATGCATCTATTACACTTATTTACTCTGTAAAATTCATAAATACAAATGGTTAAACTGCATGTAAAACATTGATGTAATAAAACAGTTTATACCATGTTTGACGTCTTATTCTAACTTCACATAATAGTGTGTTTTAATGTTGATATTGTTATTAATTATAAATTGCTAATGGGAAATCGTTCGTTGTGTTAAGATTTGAACCCTTTTTTTTTTTTTTTTTTTCGACCTGCCAGTGGACATGTTCCCCAAAAAATTTTGTAAACCAGAAAATAAAAAAGGACTGGCCCTATGGACTCTAAAAACATTACAAGAATACACATTAAAAAAATACAAAAAAATAATGAACTGGGTTTAAATAAAAGTTTTAACATATGTGTTCGCCTATAAACTTTGTTATTGTCTAACTTGTCGGTTTTTGCCCAATATTGTTGGATACTTGTCCGTAAAATAATTATATATTCACCTTTGCCAATTGTTCCCTTACATACTCTGGGACAAGCTGTACAATACGGACAATTGGTTCGCCATTTCTGACAATAACAACTCCCAGCCACAATGACATTGAATTTCTTGTATTTCTAATCCAAGTCTCAAGGTTTGTGTTTTCATACTTTTACATATTGAAGATTTTACTCAGACAGGGTTAGTAATATAAATTATGTTTACACATCTGAAAATGGACTTCAGCATTGAAAAAAAAAAAGAAAAACATGTTCACTATACACAACACTTTATTTTCTTTTTTGATCTTTCGCGTTTTAATTTGACTGAGGGTGTGGGTGTTTCGCCGTATCTAGTCCACTCAATTGCCACGTGGTTTCGTTTCATGTCGGCCATTACTATCGGTTCTGGCTTTTTCTTTTTCACAGGTAAAATCGGCATGTCTTTGCAAAACACTGCTTTAAATTTGGGTTCCCGTATCATATTTGGGTGATAGCTTTTCATCTGAAAATAAACAAAAGTTGATAAATTATAATAATTGCTGCATTTAAGAAATACAACGTTCCTTTTTGGGGGAACGTGTCCCGAGCATAGATATCGTGCGCACGATAATGTTTTCGACGAAATCACTTACTAGAACGTCATTACATTTTGAGGTATTTCGATTTGTAAACCATAAGTGGAACAAAACATCTAGTACAGTTTCTAGACTCTAGTATAGGTGCAAGAACACAAAAACACATTTTCCGCAAGAAAGCGTATACTAAAGCTACTAGTATTTATGACTTTTAAACACTTATTAATATCCGGGGGTAACATGTTTCAGGGATAGCAATTCCTTGCGATTTACTAACATGCAGTGTCATAAACTGGAATGGAAGCCATTTTAGACTGTCTGATATCTTACCACATCAGGGTTACATATCTCGGTCACGTGATAGGCCAACTTCCGGAAAGCCTGGAAGACGTTCTCGCCGGTCCTGGCGCTGGTTTCAATGAAGTCAAAGGCGAGTTCCTTGTCTGCAAGCTGCATGGGCAATAGTAGTTGCTTTTAATCCCGCATTTGCGTAATACTCGTATAATAACACGAACATGGTACACAAAGTCAACATTAATATTGAAAAATATAACTTTGATATAACAAATATATTTTGATTTAATTATGTGCAAATTGCAAACACACTTTAAAAAGTAGGGTGGCCTTTTAAACTTTTGTTAACTTTTTTTCTGCATTTAATGCGGGCGGTTTTCACTCTGCTTAGGCCTTATTTTGACTTCCTATATAAACACACACACACTTATTATACTTATTAATACGTTAATCTCCATGATGTGTTTTTCAATCAATTTAGTGCAATTATTAAACCTGTTTTGTGGTATTTGCACTATATAGGAACAGTGTGTGTTACCTTCTGGCCGTCCTTGGCAGCCACCTGTCTCTTGGTGTCAAGGTCACATTTGTTGCCTAGCAACACGAGAGGAACAGCCTCGTATTTGTTGTGTTTGTGGGCGATTTCCTGCCAGAAAAGATAATTTGCATAAGTCTTGATTTTAATTTAGATAATGTATTCCCTTATGGTAGAAACATGGGCATTTGACGCGTTACTATGATAATAATTAGTAAAAGCATCACTTTAATGACAAATACTCACGAAATGACGACAAAAAAGTTTTCTGAAAAACAACATTCACTTTCCTTAGTATTTATTCGCTCAAAGTAAAAAATAAACATCGATTTTTAAGAATATCAAACTTTTAGACTTGTTGCATGCGTTCCATACTTGATTGACGCTTTGTATCCAGTATGAGAGGTGCGTGAAGGAGTTCTTGTCAGTGACGTCATACACCATAGCGATGCCCTTGACCCCTCTGTACTGCCACCTGGTGACGGAGTGGAACCGCTCCTGACCGGCAGTGTCCCTAGAATAAACGAAGTACAAACAGCACATGTATCTACAAAGAGTCAGACAGCGTATAACCTCAGATGTTTGATATTCTGACTAATTATTATGACTATAAACTGCCGTTCGGTTACTTTCAGTGAACGAACGATTGTATGTTTAAAGGGACTATGTCAACGACAATTTGCCTTCCTAATGCACTATAAATTATATTATTTGACAGAAATGTGTCTTACTAAGACAATTGCATTAAATTAATAAAAAAATAATATAATACACAATAATATATTTGATAAAAACAAATGAGCAAAAAAGTCAGCAACAGAACCAACCCCAAGCGGGTATCGAACTCACGACCTAGGAGCCATACGAAGAAATGACAGTAGACAGCGCTTTAACCACCTGCGCTACCGTGCTTGGTAAGGGTCGTGTGAAAATTATGGTTATACAAAATGCTCCCTATACTGACGTCAAAATGTAAACAGGAAAAGAGACAAAAAAAAACACAACCTCTATTATAAAATGATTTTTATGTCAGAATGCGTACACGCTTTTCCCATTATATATACCCTGTTTTAACCGTTATTATATGCCAGGTTTAATTCCTTAATTTCTGATTTTATTAAGAAATTGCCCCCTTAAGGCCCTTTTCGATGACATAGTCCCTTTAATTTACTGTAGAATCATTTTATTTCGTCGTGTCTAAGTTTCGCGCATTCTTGATTTTTATGTACTTTATAAATAATCGAGCAAACATAAAATTGACGCGGGTCTTAAATTGCCAAAATTAGATTATCGAGAACTAAACTAATTTAACCGAAAACAAAAAGCCATTTAAAGAAATTGAAATATCCCGCCCACATTTTAAAGTTATTAATGTAACCAAAAACAGTCCGCATGTTTTGGCGAAACCTTTTGTTTTTCGAGACCTATTAAGGTAAATCTGGCCTACCATATTTGCAGCTCCACTAGTGCACCGTCCACTTCAAATTTCTGGCGGACAAAATCAGTGGCTGTAAAGAAATGCATATACTTATTTAAGTCTTTACTCAGTATGGAACTCGTAATATGTCCAATATTCGGGGAATTTGAAATCTTAATTAGTATGCAGATAATTTTGAAAGTATTTGAACTTATTTCAGGAAACCATACGTTTTATTATTGCAATCCCAATGTGAATGTTTTCAAAATAGTTGATATTTATTCCCATAAATTTATCATCATTGCACATGTTTTAATTTTCATTTGCCCAAAAAAGAAGCAAGTCAGAATGCATACGAAAATAAACACAATATGTAATTGTAATCTATTAATTGCTATTTCTAACGGTAAAATAGAAAGTATGCTATATCGCATGTATAAATGCGCCATATTGATGTGATACCGATCGTTGGCAGCAAGCGCTCTTTAAATTCCAAGCCCACCAAGCGTCTGAGTAGGGCGGTCTTTCCGACGCTTGCGTCACCGAGAATGAGAATCTTGTAGGTGGCGACACAGTCGTCGTCGCAGAGAGGCATTCTACGTCATTTCCTGTTCAATGACAATACCTGGAAATACATGCCACACATGCTTAGTTTTCAGTTGACATGATATTGTTTAAAACTTAACTTAAAAATTCATTGTAAACAAACTCAAAATCATACGTTTTTCTTGACAGTGGGTAATAAAAATTCCATTTCAGTAGCAATATTAATTGAAAAATAGCATTAAACTAGGCTAGTGCTATATTAGTTTAAATTTGCAAAAAACGGTGGCCTGGATCTCCATCTTCATTGAGGTCAAATACCAGCTTATACCGATTGATTGTAAGTAGAGTGTATAGTAGTTTCGTGATTTTATTCTGAAGAAATGATATAACAGACAGATGACTAACTTCAATAAATGTTCCGTATGATACAAATACTCATAATTCATTTACTCTTAGTTTCTTTTCTCGCTAACAGTCTTTCTACGGTGTCAGCGTTTTGATATTACAGTTTTAACCGTCTCACTGTACTCGAGCTACGTAAACCCTCGACTACATGCCCACCGAACTGTATTCATATGGAGGTGTTTATTTAATGTCGGCTAATGCTTGAAACTATTAATCTATACATTCATTCGCATCTCAGCTCAGTTCCTCGCGATGGTTAACATAAAACAGTCTGCTGTTCTTTTCCTTTACAATACATACAATTATGTCTTTGATCTTTATGTTATACATTTATGTATATATAATGTATTTACAGATATATGATATCAAAGCAAGCACGTTGAACATGAAATCCAAACGTGTACAATGTTGAAACCAACTAACTGTGCATAGCATATAACTCTTGATAAAATGAGTTACAACTTTGAATGTCAACAGAAAAAAGTAAAGAAATTCAAAACTGCGGAATCATTCACAGAGCTAGGCAGGTTCTACAACAGATAGCTGCTGTTTCTATCGCTTATCAGCCAGTTGCAGGCGTCTTGCTGATTATTAAACAATAGAACATTCACTTGTCAATCTTGATTATATATCTTTTTTGACATGGATATGAACATTGAGCATTCGTCTTTTGTTTTTTGTTTTTTTTTAAATTTCCATTATGAATAGAGTTGATTGTTTCCTAATATTTAGCAGCACCATCCAAAACGATATCAAAATCGTTATCATAATTATAAACAATTTGTTAGTACGAATACATTATATTGTGTTAGTAAAATAATATTATATGGTAGTAGCAACTGTATACAGTTATACATCATAACAGTTATAATGTACCTTGTTTTGTATGTTAATCCATTTTTCTGTTATTAAATATCCAATGGTAACACACCCAGGATTTGCAACAATACACACTTTAAACTGTTGACGGTCTATACATCAGAACGGAAATATAAACTTTACTTTATCAAATTTCCACTGAAGAAAGTCGACATTCTATCTTATCGTATCTTCGCAATAAACCGTCTTAACGGATGAGCCTTTTTTTTCTTGTAATTATCTGGTTCGAGAAAATGTTCCGGTGGTTTCCAGAATTCGCGAAATATTCTGATTTTCTGAGAAATTCCCAGAAAGAAACATTTTCTCTTTCACAAATATTTATAAAGATTCTGAGAGGAACTTTCAGGCGTTTAGTCATCGCATATTGCCAGGTCCGGTTAGTTAAAGAGACTTATTCACAGATGTTCGTATTTAAAAAAAAAATGTCGTTAAATGTCTTAAATGTAGCAACTAAAGCATCTGAAATAGATCTAACCAAAAACACAATTTTATACATACAAAAACAAAGGATTTGTATTTGCCAGGGCTCGAGACTACGTGCTTCAGGATAAACAAACTGTAGCGCTAACAAACAAAATACCGACGAAAAGCGTTACAAATAAACGTTAGATAAATATAATTGTTTCCATTTCAATTGATGATTATCCATAAACGACATTATAGTTCCTGTGTATTTTTGGCCAGAAATGTTATTTATTCATTATATATTACACAATTTTTAGAAAATAGTATTTGCCGATCTGTGAATAGGTCCCTTTAAAGGATGTGTGCGGCATTTATTATGAATGCAATATACACTTAAAATTGGATACTGTCTACATATGTAGTGATGTTCTCTCGTTTTAAGTTTTCACATTTATCTTTAATATTTGTTTAAATCGTGCAGGATTGATCATGTTCCAGTACGCATTAAAACACACCCCGTCGAATGGCTGTATGCGTCTTGTGCTGCACTTAAAACCTCGTAACTCTTACGGCTTTTCAGTTTCAGTGAGGCCTCAGCATGCACGTTTAATATCACATGATGGTTAATTTACTACCGATATATAGACACGTGTACCACAAGACACATTGGTATTCATGTAGTCCCTAACAATGTATGTTAAGTGTCTTTGAAAGTCTGCACAGTAAACGCATTCGTTAGCTGGTTATTATGGCATTTACAAGTGTATGCATAGTTAATTCCGTGTTTCACATTTATGAAATTAATACTACAGATGTTTGTATCGAAATAGTGCTTTTTCCCATTGGAATGACTACTTTAAGCATTGATATAAATGTCTTTGGTTAAACTTCGTAAGAATTCGTATCACTGTGTATCATACATACATATCATGTACATCTCGGTTATTAATATCAACACAAGATGTGAGTCTGTAATGTATTGCCACGTACAGTCCCTTTAAGACCTTCCCACGGTCCACTTCCAGTTTCAGTTTATAAACACCATTCGCCAGTGTTTCTGTGTTTCTCTGGGCCGCTGGCATCCAACAGCTGTCCGGGTTCTGTTAGGAAGCGGCTGGTATATCAGCAACACGTCCGAGGGAACCGTTAACATGTGTGCCACGATACCTGGCGCGACTGATTGGAACATTCTGTGTTGTAACCGGTTGCAATCGAAAGCTTTGTACAAGTGTGAGAAGTTTGGTAATGGCTTCAGGGTAGATCAGATCAAATTGATAATGTATGTATGCTATTTTGATATACTTCAATCCCACGACGGCAGTAATATTTTCTGTTCTAGTGCAGTGGTGGTGGTGGCGATGTTAGTTAATGTTGTAGCAGTATTTGCTTTAGTGGATGTAGTAGTGTAACGTGTCCGGCTCCTAGTATGTATGGATACGAGACTTCAAACGGTAGCAATATTGATGATTCTTTAAACAAACAAATATTAACAGCTACAACGTATTTTTCTCAGCCTACATTAGCGTTGATTATAACCAATGATTAAACAACGATTATATTGAGCAAAAATAATTACCAGCAAATCATCTATTATTTAAACACTAGAATTATAAGGCTGTGCACTGGACCGCCCTGTCCACAATTGTTCTCTTACACTAGTGATGTAGCTATTATTCGATTGGTATGGCCATTGCTTACAAATTATATTGCTCTGTCTAGACCTGGCAGTATGGAACCTCTGTATAATATTTCCTAAACGCTAACGACCCGGGCAACACCAGACGCCAACTTTGCAATCATGTCCTGTGCATGCAGCAGCAATCTGGAGGGTCCGAACGTCTATCAACACCCAAAGTCATTATATAGTCGGTTAAGAATTAAATATTAATATCTATGGGCCTAATATTTTTCCCACGATGTGAACCTCTCGACGGTTATTCCGGATTACCTGCCCCTGTCAATACGTTAGTGGGTCAGGCACAAACGACAAATCGGTGGACAACAACCTTTCGCGGCGATAAAAGTTTATGAATAAAATTTTATAAATCAGGAGTTCATTTGAAGACCACAAAGAATTTAAGTGGATAGAGGTAAAAAGAGTTTAATACACTCTTATGTTTTGTGCTTCCAACAGTGTGTATTAAGTTAACTGACACTAAAGTAAGTGAATAGTCTTTCGGATAACTCCAATTTCGGATGAAATTTCTGACAATAATTTATATCGGTATATTAAAGTTTCATTAATAGTATTTTAGTCTTCGGATGTTTATACTCACCTAACATGTTTAAATGCTAAAATTTCTTTATTTATGATGTAATTGTTATAATTATTTTAGTACAGTTTTGAACATGACATTATAAATTATGAAAAGAAAACATTACATTGACATAAAAGCTTAACACTAAAATATTAGTTTTCGTTATGTTTGTTTAACAGATGGACTGTGAACAAGATCATCTGCCTGGTTTTCAACACATAACGGAACAGGATAGATCGGAAACGGACCAATAATATGCTGCTAATATTCTGGATTACACGCTCCTATCACTATTCTGGATTACCCGCTCCTATCACTATTCTGGATTACCCGCTCCCATCACTCCGTTAATGGGTCAGGCGGCTGTGATAAAAGATCGTTAACTATCCATACATATATCACTATTTTACCGCATTGTTTATTTTCAGATCGGATATGACTGTCTGTTGTTTTTTGTTAACTTAACAGATTTATCTGATAGAGACCTTTCTATAAATGCTGAATTGTTCTGTCATATCAGTCTGTGCAGCCAAAAACAATCCGTTATATTATGGAAGTGTTGTATACAGTTTAGAGAAAAGTAGCATGATTGAACATACATCATTTGACAATGTTGAGCATAGGCAATTAATACCCAAAAATGTACGTACAAAACTGGAAATAGTAAATGGGCTATAAGAATAATTTCAACACTTAACAATTGTAGAGACATTATAATACAGTGTTTGTTGTACTGTATAAGAATAAGTGTTACCTTCATTTTATTGGTTTGAATACGATTCATTCATATATGTATGTACAGAATTACAAGCGTTGTACATTATATTGTTGTAAACATATGTATTGTTAACGAAAATAAAGAATGATTTTTGTGTTGTATCTGTCTTTACTGTATGTCAAGTTTTCATATACTTTGTGTAAGCTTTAAGTACAAGTGAGTTATTGCATATCTCAAACAATTGGTTTGTCACATTTGTTAAAATGAGCTGTAGACAAAGTCATTATGGCATGTGTTCAGGATACACTTCTTAATTTCATGTTTGGGAATATTTTAGTAGTATGCTTTTAAAATAAAATAAATTGTATCTAAATAAATATAATAACAAAAATAAATAACAATAATCAATAAAAAGTACATAGTTGTAATACAAATTATATTTATTTATTATTTAAACCGAAGTTGACTATTATATTAGTGTTAACATAGTTTTGTAAAACGTGAAGTTAGGGCATTATTCAATAAAGCGATCTTAACAAGGTATTTATTTGTATGGTACTGAATTTTTTTTGATTGATATATAACTTGAGACAATGCAATAAAATGTAAAACAATTGTTTTCTATACAAATGTTTGTCTTCTGTAGCACTAACATCTGGTGTACACATATGTCGGTGGTGTTGCTTTTAGATAGAGTTAAATTAGTTATTTTTAAGAACTGAGCACTTAAAAGCAAATACAGGTATTAAGGATTGTCATTTCTATTTTATAACATTGAATTATTTACATATGGTATTATTTTGTTGCACAAAGAAGTTGGTTTGACGAATGATGTAGTATCTGTGCAACACGACTGAATTCTGCACCCATTTCAAGAGTTACAATAGAATATACACGCATCAAACAAATTGTGGATTCAATTTCTCAAATAATCTCTATCCAGTAAAATACATTCATTGCGTGCCAAATTACGTTTAGTATATTCAAGTGTATTTAATTTCAAGCTACACAGAAATTATTGGGATAGTAAGTATAATATATTTCATGTTAAATGAATTCATAAACAATAACAAAGTGTGAATAAAATGAAATAAATTTGTGATGTTACATGGAGCATATTCGCTTCAGATGTTTAGATAATATTGTTTTGCCATTATAGCCAATATAGATCTTTATGCAACATAGACAGTATTGAAACGAGTCATTGATCTGAAATCCCATTCTGGATTGTTATGTCCGAAATACACTTCACTTGCGTTTTCCTCTGTTTTAGCATTAACGTGTAGCGCATTGCACAAAAGCTTTATTTTTTGTAATCTAACATAAATTTGCTTCCACAATGCCGTGTGAATTATATATGGACTCATTTTTATCAAAATTGCATAACTGCAGACAAACCTTCACAGCCGACATTTTTTTGGTTTGTGCCAGGCGTACTATCTTAGTACGAACCGTGAACCAGGCTACTCGACGACTGGCTAGAATTACCAGATAATCGTGTTAAATGAAGAAGAAAAAGCAGTTTTAAGAAATTACAAGTAACGACAAGCTATAGCGGTTATATACACTATTAAAAAGGCAAGAGAACGGGGCCGTTGTCGTCACAGTAGCAGCTACGACAGTGCAGTCGTATTATTAGTATTAGCAGCAGCAGCAACAACAGCGGTGGTAGTAGATTCATGTTTAAGGTTTAAGCAATATATGATGTTGGAACCGTCGACCTATAAAAAAATTACTTTTCTCACAACCTTTACTCAAGTTGCCTTTATTCGCGTAAATGAAGACCAGTAATTCCGTGAAGATAGTGGTTATCGCAGTGTATCTATTTCTTCACAAATCCAGATTAGATTGTGCGATTCCTATTTCTCTTTTAAATTTCTCATAAAACACTAATTGGCCGGAAACATTCAGGATGGTTAGAAATACCGAAAACTCTGCAGCGTGGTCATAAAGAGACCTGTTCACAGGCTAACAGACTGGCAAACCGACAAGTTTCAATGTGTAGTCACAATTTTCCACAGAAAATAACATCTATACAATACAGAGGGATTACACTTCTGAGTCATATTTTAATATATGAGGCGTGTCGGGGGAAAACCGGGCTAAACGCACGTGCGAAAATTGTCGTCCCGGATCAGCCTGTGCAGTTCGCACTGGCTAATCCAGTACGACACATTCCGCTTTTATGGTATTTTCTGTTTCAAGAAAGTCTCTTGTAAACATTAATCCACTATAGGTGGAAAGTGCCGTCCTGGATTAGCCTGGGCGGACTGCACAGGCTGATCCGGGACGACACTTTACGCACATGCATTAAGCCCTGGTTTCCCACGACACGCCTCATATGTATTTTGTCATAATTAGATGTACATGTATATAAATAATCGTCCATTAAAATGCAATAATATAAAACCTTTGAAACGCGAAACTATTTAATACCACTCTAGTAATTTTCACTGTTTCAAACTGGCTACCGATTTAATATAGTAAATGAAACGGACCGTCAACGACGCCGGACTCAAAATTGTGAACCGACGTCAGCATTTTGACGTCATGACGTTATGAGTCCAATTAAACCCACTTAGTTCTAAAGCAATTAAAATGTAAACAAAAAACGGTGGAAAAAACAATAAATAAAAATAAAAATTTTAATTCCGAAATAGTTTGATATTGCCAGTGATTTAAATACGTGGTTAGTGATGTCCTGCTGGAAATTCTTGACTTCCACGGTAATCCTCGTTGTGTTTTTTCGCAGTATTAATTCATTAAGATTTAAATGGAATGTTAATTAAATGTCCATCGTTTTAAAAGTGGTTACATGCTTTAATGCAAGCAATTCTGCTATTATTAATATTGAGGTCGCCTTTTTGAAACATCTTTTGTCGGCAAGAAACTTGAACATGATGAGTCAAGACACTTGTACTCTACTCGTGATCCTTGTGCACAAATAGTCATTTCCGTGTGGTTCTTATGGGCCTCCTTTTATTACTTTATTGTAATGCTGTTCTGTCGTATTCTTAGACGTACTTTATATTTCTACAACTTTTTTGTTCACATTTCTCGATATGTTTTGGAGACTTCAGGGTCTCCATTTTTCTGCTTTCTATTTTGTGTTCACTGTTGAACGAGAGCCATTATTTAACGTAGTATTTATTTTAGCTAGTACGTTAATTCTACCACGAAATGGTCGTTAATGAAACGTAATAAAAGTGGGCCTCTATAGAGGCTGAATTTTATAATTGTCTTTTTAAAACGTTCATTTTGTATCTCAGTTTACTCATGATTTATGAACACCCATGTCTGTGAACAATGAAAAAACGACAACTTCTCATGCACAACTGCTACGAGAATATAAAGTATAACTTACCTCAAAACATACTGCCATATACTAGTACATGCATTCCATTCATGAATGACGTGTCGACGAAACTACGTATACGGGTACATGTAGTCCCAGAGCGTTTCGCTGTACCGGATCGCGGTGGCACAACACCGATCGATGTCACAGATTTGTGACGGCGTTAACTGACGGGTTGAGTTAAAGGGACGTATGTGGGCATCTTAATTAGGCTGGTAGTATTGTCTAAAACAGTGTTCGTTTTGATACGCTGCGTGGTGCTATGGCTATTACATGTTTTAATACTCGCATTTTAATTGACTGGCATGCTTACGGATTGATCGGTGAATGAACATGAATACATTATTGAATGGATGGGTGACTTAATGAACGAGAAATTGCAGAGGTCAATATCTGGGTGGATAGATGGGTTTACGGACTGACGAACATTCCTTCGAAACTATCAAACGGCACTAACGGTGTCTTCCACGCATGTATAAAATATATACGGATTCTTTACTTCTAACAATTCAATAATATAATTGCACTACCTTCTTCTAACCAATTTTACGGAAGAAAGTGTGTGTGAGCGTACATGCAAGTTATTTATTTCCAGGAATACTGATTATATTTACGATAAACAGCTTGAGAAATTTCATTTTGAAAACATAAGCAATGTTACAAAGAGAATATAAGGTAGGAGGTTGGTTATTACACTTTAAAGAGAGCTATTAATAGATTGGCAAATTAATAGTTTCTAAAATATTTGTCACTGATTCCAAAACGAAAACTGCACTATATTTAAAGGAGCGATATATCTCCTCTTGATACAGAAATATGCTCAAAATGATATTATGAATAAACATCGACTGAAATGGCAAAAACTATAAAGCGTTTTAACGGGTTTCGTCGATTTTTTTTTTCAAAACACGTGTATCACTTGCATAGCGTAAAACTTACACATTCAATTATAGGAGCCCCTTTAGCCGAGATGTTAGCGTGCCAGACTTTCAAACCGGAGGTCTTGGGTTCGAGAGAGATTTATTTTATCTTTTTAATGTTTTTTTTTACAGATGATATTTGGGTTTATTAGTCCAGGTGCTTTAGTAATTGAAGTTATATGTAATAAATACATTGTAAGGCATTTCTTAAAAATACGAAATCATGTGAATACGTCCCTTTAATTCTGTGTGTAATTTCCGTGGACACGCAGTATGCAAGGCATGCCGGGCCTGATGTAGTACATGACAACACATACATTATCTTGCCAATCACTGCGGACATTGATACCCCGTCTTAATGAATAAATCACCCGCAGTTAATGTGCGACCTACGACCAGATTGGGTTACTAACAAGATTGATACCTAATGAATTAATCACCCGCAGTTAATGTGCGACCGAATTGGGTTACTAACAAGATTGATACGCGGAGACAATATATAGCCAGGCGAGGCAGCCACTTTGTGTATATATACATTGTAGATATGTTTGTACTTCATATGTCCATTTGTATTCCGTTTTGCACAGACGGTATTTTAATGTCTCATCAGTGAAATTTCTATAAATATCAAGTACAATGTATATTGTTTATTAATCACGTACTTTTGGGTAAATGGCGTTCTTCTATGCAGTTGTCTACAATGCAAACTTATTTACATTTTGAAATTTTGTTTTGAAAACTTCCGTATGTATAAACATACAAAACCATACTGGCTTAAATAAACCACATGACAATTCCTGATGTTAATTAATCAAATGACGGTTTAAGTTTAATTCATTGTACATATGCGTTAGTTGTAAATTCAGTGTTTGACATCAGTTTAAACTAAAACACTCTTTAATGATTTCTTTTGGTACATAAGAAAGTTGTTTCCTTGTTAAAAAATCAAATTCTTAAAACACGAATAACATTAGGCGGTTTTTAATTTAATAATGTATTTAGAAACATTTTGAATATAAGAATATACACCGGGCCCGGCTAGCTCAGTTGGTAGAGCGCTGGACTGTCAATCCGGGGTTCGTGAGTTCGAATGCCAGCCCGGCCACATAACTTGGGGATTGGTCACGAAATTATTTATACGGCCATTCTCCCCCTACTTCTGATTCAAGTAGGGCAGTTGTCAGTATGTGCACTTAGTACTGGTAAACCGCTTAGATCGGCTAAGCTTGCCCAGGAAAAGTGTGAGTAGGTTAGCTGACCGCCGTGATATGACTGAAATACTGTTAAAAACGGCGAAAAATAAACAAACAAAACAAACGAATATAAGAATACTGAAACTCCAGAGACATCATCAGGAAAACACTCTTATTAACATCCGCATGTCCTTTATTTAAAGCCAGTGACCAATTGCCAATACAATACAGGCAAGCCAGTGACCAATTGCCAATACAATACAGGCAAGCCAGTGACCAATTGCCAATACAATACAGGCAAGCCAATGACCAATTGCCAATACAATACAGGCAAACCAGTGACCAATTGCCAATACAATACAGGCAAGCCAGTGACCAATTGCCAATACAATACAGGACAATACGCACACGACACACAGTATTAACATCCGCAGGTTTTTTATTTAAAGCCAGTGACCAATTGCCTATACAATACAGGACAATACGCACACGACACACAGTATTAACCTCCGCAGGTCCTTTATTTAAAGCCAGTTACCAATTGCCAATACAATACAGGCAAGCCAGTGACCAATTGCCAGTACAATACAGGACAATACGCACACGACACACAGTATTAACCTCCGCAGGTCCTTTATTTAAAGCCAGTGACCAATTGCCAATACAATACAGGACAATACGCACACGACACACAGTATTAACATCCGCAGGTCCTTTATTTAAAGCCAGTGACCAATTGCCAATACAATACAGGACAATACGCACACGACACACAGAACATACAAATGATTAAAACTGGGGTCACCGCCTTGGAACGGTCAATGCAAAACATTGGGGGTTTAAACCGGTTTAAAGGCATGCCGGACCTCACACTTAGCCAGAATTAATCAAAATACACGCACTTGTAAATAAATTTAACCTTATAGCATTGTAATTCAAGCTAAATAGTAATAAAAGAGAAAGTTACTTCAATGGAATTATAATTTAATTACTCAATGGTTTAATGTTAACCAGAGCAACAGAATTGCAACTTTCTGACGCACGATGAAATGAAGTTAATACAGTTATCAGCTAAATCCCTTCTTGTTGATAAGATTTCAAGCATCATATATAGTATATATAGTATCTGACACGAGTTGTCATTTCATATCATATTTTATTAAACGAATTGTCATTGAACCAATCTCTGTATCTGCAAACATTGTGGTAGACTTCCTGCAATGCTCCACACTTGTACTCCTGTGCTTGCAGCAGTGGCAGGTCGAGCGGAAGTCCGGCGGCGCCAGTGGCCGCTCCCTCTTGGACGCTCTGGACTGCATGGAGCGACCGCCCCGTCTGGAGCGCTACCCACTCCGCATCGCCGTGCACAGCGTCTACAAGCTGGGTGGTGAGTGTTTTATTTAGGTAGTAGTATCAGTTTCTTCATCAACAGTTACATTTATGCTGGCTTTGAAAGTTATATTTGGTAATGCTGCCAACACCAGGTTTTACTACGAACAGTTAAAACGCCTACCAGCCATTACTAACGGTTTAATTCATCGTACATCACAAATACAGCACAAACTTTACCACGTGCTCTTTTGTGCAATGATTAAATACAATTGCAGATTAATTTGCATATGACTGACATTTATGGAACCTCTTATGTACGTTTTCGAGTAAACCTCTAATGTATGTTTTCGAGTCAACTCCTCAACTTCATTTACATCATTACCATTTCATGTCTTGTAATCCAGATAACTGTTAACTCGAGATCCGACAAGTGACCAGTGTAGATCCGAGATCGAGATCCGACAATTGACCAGTGTAGATCCGAGATCGAGATCCGACAATTGACCAGTGTAGATACTTGTAAATCAAGGATTAAGTTGACCAATTACGGGTTTATATATTAGTGGTAAACAATAAACACATGGTTGCATAATTCAATCGATTTACTTCCAATCGTCGGAAAAACAATCTTGGACAAACAGAAAGGCGGAGCAATCAATGCTCGTCTACTGGTTAATTCGCACTGAGTTATCGCTCACGAACTGCAATAACACGTCGGCTGCAGGCGAACGCTTGATTTAGCATAACAACTGGTCAGACTTAAACATTGTACAAATAGTTTAATATTATTCACATGTATGCATAATTTAATATGTAACCTCTATACAATTGTTTAGTGTGCATTGAACATTGTAAACGGTTTCATATAATTTGAGCCTGCTGATATCGTTTACTCTCCAGCACCAATATTACAGGTTTCATATGCCAGTACTGTATTGTGAGAGTTAATTAGAACTCTTTAATACAACGGCGAAACCATTGAAATACGGAGACGTCTAAGCAAAACTGGGACCCATCTTGAAAAGGATTCTATGGTGCTGTCACAATAAAGTTTCTCAAAAAACAAACAAACTTAAATCCGTCGGAAACTCAGGCGACAGTTCATCAACTTGTCACAGTTCCTTCTACTTAATACTGATCAGGAAGTGTCAATATTTCAGCAGTGGGCGTGGTTGCGGCCGGAAGGATCCACACTGGCTTCGTGAAACCCGGCATGTCCGTCACCATTGGGCCGCCCGATATCAAAACACAGGTATGCAGTGTAAATTACTTATACTGGCAACATTACTTTCAATAATTTAGAAAAGAAAACAAGATTAAAGACCAATAGCCAAAGTAGAAAAGAAACCAAAACAAACAGTTAACCTAACCATTGCATTACATTGCATGGATACATGTACATTTATAAATATTTTAGGCCAAAACTTAACATCCGAAATACACTATCGTTAATATGGCAACCTTTCATGTCAGAAAGACATGCTGTCACAAAAATATTAAATAATAACCGGTTACTCATCTAATGTAAGTAAATGTTACCTGAACGCCGCACGCAATCACTCTCATGATGACGGTACAGTTTGCCCGTGTTGCACAATCACACTCATGATGACGGAACAGTTTGCCCGTGTTGCACAATCACACTTATGATGACGGTACAGTTGTCCGTGTTGCACAATCACACTCATGATGACGGTACAGTTACCCGTGTTGCACAATCAAACTCATGATGACGGTACAGTTGCCCGTGTTGCACAATCAAACTCATGATGACGGTACAGTTTGCCCGTGTTGCACAATCACACTCATGATGACGGTACAGTTACCCGTGTTGCACAATCAGACTCATGATGACGGTACAGTTGCCCGTGTTGCATAATCACACTCATGATGACGGTACAGTTGCCCGTGTTGCACAATCACACTCATGATGACGGTACAGTTGCCCGTGTTGCACAATCACACTCATGATGACGGTACAGTTGCCCGTGTTGCACAATCACACTCATGATGACGGTACAGTTGCCCGTGTTGCACAATCACACTCATGATGACGATACAGTTACCCGTGTTGCACAATCAAACTCATGATGACGGTACAGTTGCCCGTGTTGCACAATCAAACTCATGATGACGGTACAGTTGCCCGTGTTGCACAATCAAACTCATGATGACGGTACAGTTTGCCCGTGTTGCACAATCACACTCATGATGACGGTACAGTTGCCCGTGTTGCACAATCACACTCATGATGACGGTACAGTTTGCCCGTGTTACACAATCACACTCATGATGACGGTACAGTTGCCCGTGTTGCACAATCACATTCATGATGACGGTACAGTTGCCCGTGTTGCACAATCACACTCATGATGACGGTACAGTTTGCCCGTGTTGCACAATCACACTCATGATGACGGAACAGTTTGCCCGTGTTGCACAATAACACTCATGATGTCGGTACAGTTTGCCCGTGTTGCACAATCACACTCATGATGACGGTACAGTTGCCCGTGTTGCACAATCACACTCATGATGACGGTACAGTTGCCCGTGTTGCACAATCACACTCATGATGACGGTACAGTTGCCCGTGTTGCACAATCACACTCATGATGACGGTACAGTTGCCCGTGTTGCACAATCACACTCATGATGACGGTACAGTTGCCCGTGTTGCACAATCACACTCATGATGACGGTACAGTTGCCCGTGTTGCAGGTTCGAGCCGTCCAGCTGCATCACGACGCCGTCAGCGAGGCGTACCAAGGGGAAAACGTCGGCTTACAGGTGGTACATTGTCTGGGGATCTACAAATTAAAGTTATCATACGTTCAATGTATATAGTGGTGAAAACATGTGACGTTATTATGGTGTAGCACTTGCGGCCATATTTGAACACACTAGTGAAGGAAAACAAGTTACATGTAACCTTTATCCCAGTACAAAGGTTCTGTGTCACTAAACATTCAGTTACATTTATGTTAAAATGAAACGAGAGCATGCTATAACGGTATAAATATTGATAACTGCACATGTACCTGTACATTTACTTACAATACATTATATCAAAATGCTGCATGTTTATAACCATTCGCTGAAGCCAAGTGATGACAGTTCTGTCACTTGAATCTTAAGCCATGATACCGACGACCTCGTTATCTGCCCGTTCACGTCCTGCTATTCTCTCGTCAGATCGAGGGTCTTGACATAAAAGACATCCGGAAAGGGTTCCTGCTGGGGGAGACGAGCCGGGATCCGCCCAAGAAGGTCCAGCTCTTCACGGCACAGGTCAGTATAGTGCTCCGTGGCGGCCATACAAGCCTCGCACTTCCGTTATAGTTATGAATACATAAATGAGTATGTTAAAGTGGACACGATTCAATTGGCGAAATACAGAAACCAGTGCTTATGAACTGACAAACAAACTACCGGAAACTATTTATTATACTTTATATATCGCTTCGCCGTTTACATCGACATTTCTGTGTTATTGTTATATTAACCATCGCTTTCCGAAGTTGTTGGTAAAATATCGGACCAGTCGCTTATCGTCTTGGTGAGCAACGTATTTTGTTGCATTTATGTTGGCGCGTTCCCAGACCTCCGCAGTTTATTGATGTTGAAATTAAAACAAAACTCAGAAGGATTGAACATCTACATATGACAGACAATTAATTATAAAGACAAATTAAGATAAAGCCTTTAAAAGACAAAATCAAATGTTCCTAAAATGGAGTCATAAAGTTGTACATATCAAATAATCTAATCTTGTTAAGCCACGTATACATGTATTATACAGATCGTGATCCTGCGATCGGACGATCCAATCCGGAAGGGGTTCACGCCGATGCTGCACTGCCACACGGCCTGCGTGCCGGTGAGGTTCGCCGAGCTTAAGGAGCGCTGTGACCGCAGCACCGGCATCAAGCAGGAATACAACCCCAACGAGCTGAACGCAGGAGACGCGGGCATCGTGGATATTGTACGGAGCCGGAAGTTCAATCTTGCTAACTATTGTTTTTAAATCGGTTATAAAGACATTTGCTGCTCGTATCTTTTTAACCATTTCTTAGCTCACCTGAGCACGAAGTGCTCGGTGAGCTATTGGTATAGGGACCCTCTCCGGCGTCGTCCGTCGTCCATCGTCCGTCGTCCGTACGCCTTAATTTTCAAACCTGTCACAACAGTATAGTCTTCATCTGTACCAGTTCTTATGTGAGCACTTTGGGCTATCATCGCCTTCTTGTTTGGAAGAAAAATTTGGATTATTAGATTGGGGTATGTCGTTAGGCGGGTGGGCTTTCGTAGTGGCGGCGTCGCCTTATAGCGAGACCTCGCTTGGGATTGCATATCGGGTGGGTGGGGTCAAGGTCAAGGTCACTGTTACTAAGAATAGAAAAACGGCTTCCGCTCAATAACTTGAGAACGCATCGAGATATTTTAATGAAACTTATTACATAGATACCTTATATCGAGACCTCGTTTGGGATTGCATATAGGGTGGGTGGGGTCAAGGTCACTGTTACTAAAAATAGAAAAACGGCTTCCGCTCAATGACTTGAGAACGCTTTGAGATATTTTAATGAAACTTATTACATAGATACCTTATACCGAAACCTCGCTTGGGATTGTATATGGGGTGGGTGGGATCAAGGTCAAGGTCAATGTTACTAAAAATAGAACAAACGGTTTCCGCTCAATAACTTGAGAACGCATTGAAATATTTAATGAAACTTAATACATAGATACCTTATATCGAGACCTCGCATGGGATGCGTATGGTGAGGGTGGGGTGAAGGTCACTGTTACTAAAAATAGGAAAAAGGTTTCCACTCAATAAATTGAGAACGAATTGAGATATTTCAATGAAACTTCGTACATAAATACATTATATCAAAACCTCACTTGGGATAGCGCATGGGATGGGTGGGGTCAAGCTCAAGGTCACCGTTTTATACTAAAAACAAAAAAACGATTTTCGCTCAATAGCTGGATAACACATTAAAATATTTTAATGAAACTTCATACATATATATCTTATATCGAGACCTCGCTTGTGATTTCGTATAGGGTGGGTGGGATCAAGATCGAGGTCACCGTTTTATACTAAAAGCAAAAAAAAAAAGATTTTCGCTCAATAGCTGGAGAACACATTAAGATATTTTAATGAAACTTCATACATATATATCTTATATCTAGACTTCGCTTGGGATTGCATATGGGGTGGGTGGGATCAAGGTCAAGGTCACCATTACTAAAAACAGACAAACAGTTTCCGCTCAATAGCTTGAGAAGATATTGAGATATTTTAATGAAACTTCATATGTAGATACCTTATATCTAGACTGCGCTTGGGATTGCATATGGGGTTGGTGGGGTCAAGGTCAATGTCATCAATACTAAAAAATATATTTTGTGCTGACTTAAATGCATTTCGTTCGAAAATTTTGGTTTTCGTGGAATTTCCACGTTTCTTGTTATTTATTAAATTAGTTAAGTGTTTTTTCTTTGAAACGTGCTGATCTCATGCAAGTATCGGAAACATTTTATCTTACAGAGGTAACGACAGTGCTGCTTATTCTTCGACTGGATCTAACCTTGTTTGGGATGCCTTAATTATATAATTATCGTCGTGTTAAAATACGATTCCCAACTCTTGACATGTTTCAGAATTGAATTAACGTCGATTACGTTAATATATTCATGTATTTGAGAGGTATGTGCATTGCACATTCAAAGTTTCGAGATTGATCAATGGGCGATAAACGTGTTGGATCGACAAAATCCAAAGCAGTAACAATATTAAAATTTGGGGGGATTTTCGTCCAACCCTTTTTGTGCAGGGGCGTAGGTCGTACGGTACTAACTGGTACAAACAATGGCGGATTTCCGCTGATTGTTCAATGTTTTACACAGGATTTGTTAGATGTTAGTGTATTTATCTTCTAGATGTGACTTAATCATCGTGCGCAGGATGATCTACAGTTATTTATTTACCCTCCGTATAAATCGTGTTGCTGTACTGTTAGGAATAAAACAGTTATTGAAGACTTTATACGCAATTGCTTGGTTATTTACGAATTGAACGGTTTGTTATTTCTGCATTATTTGGCTGTTTATGAAGCTTTATAAGCAGTTTTCGTACAAAGGTGAAGTCGAAAAGCTCTGGAGTACACCTTTCTTGAACCCCTGAATGTTTCGTACAGGCAATCGTCATATAAACGTCGAAATTCGAAATGTAACCCCCCTTTTCACAACTGGGGAGCACAGTAACCCCACTTACCGTAACTGATACTAATGAAATGAACACACGAAGACGATCATTTTACTTTATACCCATGCACTCAAAAGTGAGTTATTCAAGTAGCTATTATTAAACATAAAATGACTTTTTAGCTCACCTGAACACGAAGTGCTCGGTAAGCTATTGGTACAGGGGACCTCTCCGGCGTCGTCTGTCGTCCGTCGCCCGTCGTCAAGGTGCCGTCAACAATTTGGACCGTTATCGCGATAAAGACTACATTTTTTACTCTTGACCTAACTTGCACAGTTTGTGTAAGACCATAAAATCTCGGATGGGATTGTTATTGGATCAGATCACACCAGTAACACCAGAGTTATTGCCCCTTTTTCATGCAAAACAAGTGCAACGTATAGACTTTATGTTCCATCCAATCTTAACCAAACTTTCCCAGTTTGTGTATGACTATCAGATCTCAGCAGACGCCAAAAATGGGCCAGATCGTGTTTCAAACACCAGAGTTATTGCCCTTTGTTTGTGAAAAAATATTCAAAAATGGACATTATTCAAGATACTTCATTTTTCATCCAATCTTCACCAATCTTGCATAGTTTGTCTATGACCATAAGATTAAAGGTGGAGTCGAATATAAAGCAAGATCGGACCAGAAATACCAGAGTTATTGCCCCTTGTTTGTGAAAAAATATGCAAAAATGGACATTATTCAGGATAGAGACTTAATTTTTCATTCAATCTTTACCAATCGTGTACAGTTTGTCTATGAACGTAAGACTACAGGTGAAGTAGATATTTTATGAGAATTTCATAAGTACCATGAAATCTCATAAAATATTAATGATTAAGTCACATCTAGAAGATAAATACATTACGGTAACCTTCAACAAACCCTGTTTAAAACATAAAAAAATCAGCGGAAATCCGCCATTGTTGGTACCAGTTAGTTTTCCTCGCTTACACTATACCAGTTAGTACCGTACGATCTACACCATATGTTTGTGGGACTGTATTAAGGAGCATGATTATTTTCAGGTGCCAATGTGGCCGTTGTGTATCGAGTCATTTTTCGACTACCCAACATTGGGCCGCTTTGTTATACGCGACACGAAGCAAACCATCGGTATCGGCGTCTG
The DNA here is from genome assembly GCA_027627225.1 of Congeria kusceri. Taxonomy (NCBI): domain Eukaryota; kingdom Metazoa; phylum Mollusca; class Bivalvia; order Myida; family Dreissenidae; genus Congeria; species Congeria kusceri. Next base: position 22,104,264 of record CM051029.1, read on the forward strand.
CGTCAACATCCCGGGACGTGAACCGCCGCAAACCGACGACGACAAGTGGGCCGTCGGCACCGTGCCGTTCTTCCGTCGGCCTCAGACCACCGGCGGCCGCAGCGTGACGTTCAGCATCCCGCAGCCCGACGAGTTCGACAAGCCGTCTAAGAATTTCAGTTTCCAGGACGAGGCGACGTTCCGAACGCAGTCGGGAAAGTTAGAAACAATCTTGTAAAGCAACAGACTCTGTGCCACACGACTAAGTATAGGGTGTACTAGGGCAGCTTCCGGACGCCTTGTGAGAAATGTATTTTATCTCATGAATACGACTAAACAACTCGTAATTACGACTTAGTATCTTGTACGAGTAGTTAGCACTGAAGATGCACGTTTACTTGAAAATATGTAAACTTTCTAATTAGGACATAGTATATTTCGTAGTAACGATTTAGTGACTCTCACCTACGACTTAGTAATTCGTACTTAAGACTTAATAAATCGTAACTAAGGCTAGTACCTAGTTACGAGATAAAACAACTGTCTCACGTGGCACGAGAAGCTGTCCTAGTTACGAGATAAAACAACTGTCTCACGTGGCACGAGAAGCTGTCCTAGTTACGAGATAAAACAACTGTCTCACGTGGCACTTAGAAGCTGTCCTAGTTATAACTGACGTCCGTAGTAAAATAATTGACACTCGTGTATTCTGCGAGTACAACTGACCGAATGAATTGACATATATCCCTATAGTTATACTCGATTTAGTTCGCCCTTTTGTTTATTTATACCATAACTGTATGTCAACGAAAAATTGGCTTCCTATTGCACTATAAATCATTTTATATGATAGTAATGCGCTATATTTAGACACGTGCATTAAATAAAAAAAATATATATATATATAATACACAATAAGATAAATATGATAAAAACAATTGAGCAAAAAAGTCTGAAAAAATTAAAACCCCCTTGTGGGTATCAAACTTATGACTCAGAAGTCATACGAAGAAATGACAGTAGACAGCGCTTTAATCAACTGCGCTATCATGCTTGGTAAGGAATCGTGTGTAAACTATGGTTATATAAAATGCACCTAATTCTGACGTCAAAATGTAAACAGGAAAAGGACCAAACAAACACAATCAATACTATAAATTGATTTTTATCGCAGAATGCGTACACTCTTTTCCCATTATATATACCTAGTTTTAACCGTAATTATCATCTTCTGTGGTGTATTTCTGTGATACGTTTTGCCATTTGACTGTGTTGTATGTGTTGTAATTTATATTACGTTTTGTATTTATTTGTGGTTTTTGATAAAATATAATTTCAAATTATTTTCAGTTTTGATGACTTCCAAATACGTTGTGTGCATGTATGTGCGTGTCCAGCTATTTGTTTTTACTGAAATATCTTACATTTTGGTGTGGTCTAGTGCTGTGAGGGGAACCCGGAGGAAACCCCATCTGTCTGGTATGGTGACCACCAACCAAACTAACATGCGCCGGGTAGGAATCGAACCCGGGCAGCCTAGGTGAGAAGCGAGTGTGCCAACCTCTGCGCCAGCCGAATTCAGATATACGGATGCGACTTTGTGCTGATGTACCTGTATGTTATGTGATTTTGCACGTTTTAAGCACATACACAGGTCTGTTCACATAATAGGAATTTACTAACCGATTAAATTATCATCCATACTGATCACTATTTAAAACGGCGTTACAGTAGTGTTTCCAGTGTCGACGTTTGTTTCTTGGTATTTTTTCGCCGTATTTAACAGTATTTCAGTCATATCACGGCGGTCAGTTAACGTACTTACTCTTTTCCTGGACAAGCTTAGCCAATCTAAGCGGTTTACCAGTACTAAGTGCACATACCTATGCCAGTAACTGACAACTGCCCTACTTGAATCAGAGGTAGGGGGAGAATGGCCGTAGAAATAATTTCATGACCAATCCCCACACAAGTTATGTGGCCGGGCTGGGGCTCGAACTCACGATCCTCGGATTGACAGTCCTGCGCTCTACCAACTGAGCTACCAGAGTCGACGTCGTACATCAGCTAGACTTAGCAGGTTTTAATATAGAAATAGGTCATTTTAACTCGGATGAAACCTAAATATATACAATAGTAATGCAAAAAGATGTATAATAAATACTCCTATATAGCTTGTCATAACCTAGGTCGATTACCGAAGGGGTCTCTCACCATTTTTGAGTCCGTTTTCCGATAGGTCGATTACCGAAGGGGTCTCTGACCATTTTGGAGTCCGTTTTCCGATAGGTCGATTACCGAAGGGGTCTCTCACCATTTTTGAGTCCGTTTTCCGATCGTAAACAAGACCCCGCAAAATAAACAGCTTTCTATTGAATGCATACTTAGCAATAACAATACTTCAAATTTGATTGTAATTACTTCTTCAAGTTCAATAGTCTTTATGCAAAACAAAATAATGCCCTACTTCCTTTTTGTTGAAGCGAAATTATTTACGGCAGGACTATTTCCGTAAACGGTTTTATGCATAGACGTTCTTATACATGTTATTTAAAGGAATTATAAACAAGGAACAAACTGTTTTCTTTCTATATTGTTTATTTTTGACTTTTGTCAACAACGGAATTTCAATACCAACCGATAAGCCAATTGGCAAATATGCCGTATTTCTGAACACATTTTATGGTAGATGGTATGATTTGCTACACATGAGCAATTATGTGACTGAACTACCAGTGTACAGTAACTGAAATATTTCAACAGATCACCAGGTAAGGAAGTTCACAAATTTAGTTGCATCATCAAACAAGTTTGGTAAAAACCTGTTCATGAATCTAATAGAGATGGCTTTAAACTTGGCGAAAACCTGTTCATGAATGTAATAGAGATGACATTAAACTTGGTGAAAACACGTTCATGAATGTAATAGAGATGACATTAAACTTGGTGAAAACATGTTCATACATGTAATCGAGATGGCATTAAACTTGGTGAAAACATGTTCATGAATGTAATAGAGATGACATTAAACTTGGTGAAAACATGTTCGTGAATGTAATAGAGATGACCTTAAACTCGGTGAAAACATGTTCATGAATGTAATAGAGATGACACTACACTTGGTGAAAACATGTTCATGAATGTAATAGAGATGGCATTAAACTTGGTGAAAACATGTTCATGAATGTAATAGAGATGACATTAAACTTGGTGAAAACATGTTCATGAATGTAATAGAGATGACATTAAACTTGATGAAAACATGTTCATGAATGTAATAGAGATGACATTAAACTTGGTGAAAACATGTTCATGAATGTAATAGCGATGGCATTAAACTTGGTGAAAACATGTTCATGAATGTAATAGAGATGACATTAAACTTGATGAAAACATGTTCATGAATGTAATAGAGATGACATTAAACCTGATGAAAACATGTTCATGAATGTAACAGAGATGACATTAAACTTGATGAAAACATGTTCATGAATGTAATAGAGATGACATTAAACTTGATGAAAACATGTTCATGAATGTAATAGAGATGGCATTAAACAATAAATGTAAGTTACACATATAAACACATATATGCGTGAGTCTAACGAACCAATACAACTGCTAATGCACTATTTACATAACTTAAAATTAAAAAAACAACTGCACTTTCATTTGCTCAAATATGGTAACCAACTGATACAAATAATTTGACTTCAGGCAATATAAGATAATGTGATAAAATAAACTGTATATATTGTAGATATTTTTGAAATGCATTTTCTGGAACATTTCTGAAATCTAACAAACAAAAAATCAACATGATAAATTCTTGTATAAGGTATGTGTACTGAAAACACTTAACATGTGCAACAAATGAATATAACAATACAGTGTTTTAACAAAGTTTGTTTTATTTCTACTTACTACTTGTTAACATCAACATTTTTCTAGACTATTTGTAACATACAGCATCCAACAATAAAACTATTCTATTGAGTAAAAAGATAATGGCAACATCATGCAAGTTCACACATTTACACACTTTCAACAATTTAATACCGTAAAACAGAACAAAATCAAAAAGCAAAAAGTACAAGCATTCCTTATTTTATTATTATACCAGCACTTTTTCTCAAAATGAATCAACCTTTACTACGATTCCAACAATCCGAGATACTTCAGGGTAAAAAACACAAACAGCTGGGTTCACAGGTCAGATTGTTGAAATACACAGCTCTACTAACATGCTCATTTTACTTACAACGAGCGAAAACGCAGTATTTCAATGTATCATAAAAAGCACCCTATAACAGAAAAATTGTTTTGTCGTATGTATACATACTGGTATAGTGTTGTAGATGCAATAGATGAAAGCTTGCATTTACATTCCAGAATATAATACTAGAAGATCTACCACTGAATTTCTTTTTTGGGTATTCTTCTAAAAAGTTTCTACAAATCTTCACACAACTCTGAAACCCTTTCTAGTCAACTGAAAAACAAATCTGGATTCGAACGCAATTCTTTAAAGCAGAAAAGATGAAACTTTGCTGAGCATAAGACAAATGTCGGAAAACAACATAAAAATATGATCATGCATACCTGAGAACATGTATGTATTTACAACGTAAAATCACCATTTGTACTGTTAAAACTGAGCATTTATCAAACACACGTCTTAGTTTACAAAGAATTTATTGTGACCATTCACAATATGGTAAACTGAATTGTAATTCTGTAGGAGATGAACTTATCTGAATGTGTCAAACAATGTATTGATAAATGGGTAAGGGATAACATTAACTATCAAATATTGAATGGTAGCACCTTGTCTTTATAACACTATAATACGACACATTACTGTAGTCCACATTTTAAATCATGATAACATCACCGTAGGACATCTTGTGTAGTAATTCCTCTTGACGCCTCCTCGTGAACGATCCATGTAGGACATCTTGTGTAGTAATTCCTCTTGACGCCTCCTCGTGAACGATCCATGCATGCCTCTATGTTAGCAGCAGGCCTTTCCTAAAAAGATGAAGAAACGAGACAGATTTAATCATTCCATTTTCACAACAGTAGTGAGTACTTAAGATTAATGCAGTTAAATATAACAGAGGCATGCCGAGACAAAACCGGGCTTCATGCATGTGCGTAAAAAGCAATCCCCAATTAGCCTGTGCAGTCCGCACAGGCTAATCCAGGATGGCACTTTCCGCTTTTATGGTATTTTCTGTTTCAAGGAAGTCCCTTCTAAACATAAATCCACTGTAGGCAGAAAGTGCCGTCCTGGATTAGTCTGTGCGTCCTGGATTAGTCTAATCCGGGACGACACTTTACGCACATACATTAGGCCCGGTTTTCCCAGGACATGCCTCAAAAATTAATTAACTCTAAAAGCATCCCTTGAAAGCGACGAGTCATCAGCATATGAGCCAAGAAGCCTGATAGCACCTTCTGGCTTTCAAGGGACGAAATGGTATGTTTGTTTGGACAAGACTTTTGTATCAGCGCAAAATGACTGTTACAAACAAGTCTGGAGGCCTAAAAAAAACGTCATACCCCTCGTCTGTTTGAGTCTCTGGTTCTCCTCGTGTTCTCTGATCATGCCTATACTCACCCCTGGTCTGTTCGAGTCTCTGGTTCTCCTCGTGTTCTCTGATCATGTCTATACTCACCCCTGGTCTGTTTGAGTCTCTGGTTCTCCTCGTGTTCTTGATCATGTTTACACTCACCCCTGGTCTGTTTGAGTCTCTGGTTCTTTTCGTGTTCTCTGATCATGTCTGAGCGGTCCAGCAGGGCCTCTAAGTCAGCATCACAGATGGCCTCCTCATCCTGCAAGCAACAGACAAGCCTATCATGCACCACACTGCTATACCTCACAGGAATTTCACAACAAATAGTCATGGTACAAGCAACAGACATGACTCTCATGCACCACACTGCTATACCTCACAGGAATTTCACAACAAATGGTCATGGTACAAGCAACAGACAGGACTATCATGCACCAAACGGCTATACCTCACAGGAATTTCACAACAAATAGTCATGGTACAAGCAGCTGACATGACTCTCATGCACCACACTGCTATACCTCACAGGAATTTCACAACAAATAGTCATGGTACAAGCAACAGACATGACTCTCATGCACCACATTGCTATACCTCACAGGAATTTCACAACAAATAGTCATGGTACAAGCAACAGACATGACTCTCATGCACCACATTGCCTTACCTCACAGGAATTTCACAACAAATAGTCATGGTACAAGCAACAGACATGACTCTCATGCACCACATTGCTATACCTCACAGGAATTTCACAACAAATAGTCATGGTACAAGCAACAGACATGACTCTCATGCACCACATTGCCTTACCTCACAGGAATTTCACAACAAATAGTCATGGTACAAGCAGCAGACAAGACTCTCATGCACCACACTGCTATACCTCATGGGAATTTCACAACAAATAGTCGTGGTACAAGCAACAGACATGACTCTCATGCACCACACTGCTATACCTCACAGGAATTTCACAACAAATAGTCATGGTACAAGCAGCTGACATGACTCTCATGCACCACACTGCTATACCTCACAGGAATTTCACAACAAATAGTCATGGTACAAGCAACAGACAGGACTCTCATGCACCACACTGCTATACCTCACAGGAATTTCACAACAAATAGTCATGGTACAAGCAACAGACATGACTCTCATGCACCACACTGCAATACCTCACAGGAATTTCACAACAAATAGTCATGGTACAAGCAGCTGACATGACTCTCATGCACCACACTGCAATACCTCACACGAATTTCACAACAAATAGTCGTGGTACAAGCAACAGACAGGACTCTCATGCACCACACTGCTTTACCTCACAGGAATTTCACAACAAATAGTCGTGGTACAAGCAACAGACATGACTCTCATGCACCACACTGCTATACCTCACACGAATTTCACAACAAATAGTCATGGTACAAGCAACAGACAGGACTCTCATGCACCAAACTGCTATACCTCACAGAAATTTCACAACAAATAGTCGTGGTACAAGCAGCTGACATGACTCTCATGCACCACACTGCTATACCTCATGTGAATTTCACAACAAATAGTCGTGGTACAAGCAACAGACAGGACTCTCATGCACCACACTGCTATACCTCACGGGAATTTCACAACAAATAGCCATGGTACAAGCAACAGACATGACTCTCATGCACCACACTGCTATACCTCACAGGAATTTCACAACAAATAGTTGTGGTACAAGCAACAGACAGGACTATCAGGCACCACTCTGCTATACCTCATGGGAATTTCACAACAAATAGTCGTGGTACAAGCAACAGACAGGACTCTCATGCACCACACTGCTATACCTCACAGGAATTTCACAACAAATAGTCGTGGTACAAGCAGCAGACAGGACTCTCATGCACCAAACTGCTATACCTCACAGGAATTTCACAACAAATAGTTGTGGTACAAGCAACAGACAGGACTCTCAGGCACCACACTGCTATACCTCATGGGAATTTCACAACAAATAGTCGTGGTACAAGCAACAGACAGGACTCTCATCCACCACACTGCTATACCTCACAGGAATTTCACAACAAATAGTCATGGTACAAGCAACAGACAAGACTCTCATGCACCAAACTGCTATACCTCACAGGAATTTCACAACAAATAGTCATGGTACAAGCAGCTGACATGACTCTCATGCACCACACTGCTATACCTCACAGGAATTTCACAACAAATAGTCGTGGTACAAGTAGCAGACAGGACTCTCATGCACCACACTGCTATACCTCACGGGAATTTCACAACAAATAGTCATGGTACAAGCAACAGACATGACTCTCATGCACCACATTGCTATACCTCGTGGGAATTTCACAACAAATAGTCGTGGTACAAGCAGCAGACAGGACTCTCATGCACCACACTGCTATACCTCACAGGAATTTCACAACAAATAGTCGTGGTACAAGCAACAGACATGACTCTCAAGCACCAAACTGCTATACCTCACAGGAATTTCACAACAAATAGTCATGGTACAAGCAACAGACATGACTATCATGCACCACACTGCTATACCTCACAGGAATTTCACAACAAATAGACGTGGTACAAGCAACAGACAGGACTCTCATGCACCACACTGCTATACCTCACAGGAATTTCACAACAAATAGTCGTGGTACAAGCAACAGACATGACTCTCATGCACCACACTGCTATACCTCACAGGAATTTCACAACAAATAGTCGTGGTACAAGCAACAGACAGGACTCTCATGCACCACACTGCAATACCTCACAGGAATTTCACAACAAATAGTCGTGGTACAAGCAGCTGACATGAATCTCATGCACCACACTGCTATACCTCACAGGAATTTCACAACAAATAGTCATGGTACAAGCAACAGACAGGACTCTCATGCACCACACTGCTATACCTCACAGGAATTTCACAACAAATAGTCGTGGTACAAGCAACAGACAAGACTCTCATGCACCAAACTGCTATACCTCACAGGAATTTCACAACAAATAGTCATGGTACAAGCAACAGACAGGACTCTCATGCACCACACTGCTATACCTCACAGGAATTTCACAACAAATAGTCGTGGTACAAGCAGCAGACAAGACTCTCATGCACCACACTGCTATACCTCACAGGAATTTCACAACAAATAGTCATGGTACAAGCAGCAGACATGACTCTCATGCACCACACTGCTATACCTCACAGGAATTTCACAACAAATAGTCGTGGTACAAGCAACAGACAGGACTCTCATGCACCACACTGTTATACCTCACAGGAATTTCACAACAAATAGTCGTGGTACAAGCAACAGACATGACTCTCATGCATCACACTGCTGTACCTCACGGGAATTTCACAACAAATAGTTGTGGTACAAGCAACAGACAGGACTCTCAGGCACCACACTGCTATACCTCACAGCAATTTCACAACAAATAGTTGTGGTACAAGCAACAGACAGGACTCTCAGGCACCACACTGCTATACCTCACAGGAATTTCACAACAAATAGTCGTGGTACAAGCAACAGACAGGACTCTCATGCACCACACTGCTATACCTCACAGGAATTTCACAACAAATAGTCGTGGTACAAGCAACAGACATGACTCTCATGCACCACACTGCTGTACCTCACGGGAATTTCACAACAAATAGTTGTGGTACAAGCAACAGACAGGATTCTCAGGCACCACACTGCTATACCTCATGGGAATTTCACAACAAATAGTTGTGGTACAAGCAACAGACAGGACTCTCATGCACCACACTGCTATACCTCACAGGAATTTCACAACAAATAGTCGTGGTACAAGCAGCTGACATGACTCTCATGCACCACACTGCTATACCTCATGGGAATTTCACAACAAATAGTCGTGGTACAAGCAGCAGACAGGACTCTCATGCACCACACTGCTATACCTCACAGGAATTTCACAACAAATAGTTGTGGTACAAGCAGCAGACATGACTCTCATGCACCACACTGCTATACCTCACAGGAATTTCACAACAAATAGTCGTGGTACAAGCAACAGACAGGACTCTCATGCACCACACTGCTATACCTCACAGGAATTTCACAACAAATAGTCATGGTACAAGCAACAGACAGAACTCTCATGCACCATACTGCTATACCTCACAGGAATTTCACAACAAATAGTCGTGGTACAAGCAACAGACAGGACTCTCATGCACCACACTGCTATACCTCACAGGAATTTCACAACAAATAGACGTGGTACAAGCAACAGACAGGACTATCATGCACCACACTGCTATACCTCACAGGAATTTCACAACAAATAGTCGAGGTACAAGCAACAGACAGGACTCTCATGCACCACACTGCTATACCTCGTGGGAATTTCACAACAAATAGTCGTGGTACAAGCAGCTGACATGACTCTCATGCACCACACTGCTATACCTCACGGGAATTTCACAACAAATAGTCGTGGTACAAGCAGCAGACAGGACTCTCATGCACCACACTGCTATACCTCACGGGAATTTCACAACAAATAGTCATGGTACAAGCAGCAGACAGGACTCTCATGCACCACACTGCTATACCTCACGGGAATTTCACAACAAATAGTCGTGGTACAAGCAGCAGACAGGACTCTCATGCACCACACTGCTATACCTCACAGGAATTTCACAACAAATAGTCGTGGTACAAGCAACAGACAGGACTCTCATGCACCACACTGCTATACCTCACAGGAATTTCACAACAAATAGTCATGGTACAAGCAACAGATATGACTCTCATGCACCACACTGCTATACCTCACAGGAATTTCACAACAAATAGTCGTGGTACAAGCAGCAGACAGGACTCTCATGCACCACACTGCTATACCTCACAGGAATTTCACAACAAATAGTCGTGGTACAAGCAGCAGACAGGACAATCATGCACCACACTGCAATACCTCACAGGAATTTCACAACAAATAGTCATGGTACAAGCAACAGACAGGACTCTCATGCACCACACTGCTATACCTGACAGGAATTTCACAACAAATAGTCGAGGTACAAGCAACAGACAGGACTCTCATGCACCAAACTGCTATACCTCACAGGAATTTCACAACAAATAGTCATGGTACAAGCAACAGACAGGACTCTTCATGCACCAAACTGCTATTCCTCACAGGAATTTCACAACAAATAGTCATGGTACAAGCAACAGACAGGACTCTCATGCACCAACCTGCTATACCTCACAGGAATTTCACAACAAATAGTCATGGTACAAGCAGCTGACATGACTCTCATGCACCACACTGCTATACCTCACAGGAATTTCACAACAAATAGTCGTGGTACAAGCAACAGACAAGACTCTTATGCACCACACTGCTTTACCTCGTTGGAATTTCACAACAAATAGTCGTGGTACAAGCAACAGACAAGGCTCTCATGCACCACACTGCTTTACCTCGTTGGAATTTCACAACAAATAGTCATGGTACAAGCAACAGACAGGACTCTTCATGCACCAAACTGCTATTCCTCACAGGAATTTCACAACAAATGGTCATGGTACAAGCAACAGACAGGACTCTCATGCACCAAACTGCTATACCTCACAGGAATTTCACAACAAATAGTCATGGTACAAGCAGCAGACAGGACTCTCATGCACCACACTGCTATACCTCACAGGAATTTCACAACAAATAGTCGTGGTACAAGCAACAGACAAGACTCTCATGCACCACACTGCTATACCTCACAGGAATTTCACAACAAATAGTCATGGTACAAGCAGCTGACATGACTCTCATGCACCACACTGCTATACCTCATGGGAATTTCACAACAAATAGTCGTGGTACAAGCAACAGACAAGACTCTCATGCACCACACTGCTATACCTCACAGGAATTTCACAACAAATAGTCATGGTACAAGCAGCTGACATGACTCTCATGCACCACACTGCTATACCTCACAGGAAATTCACAACAAATAGTCGTGGTACAAGCAGCAGACATGACTCTCATGCACCACACTGCTATACCTCACAGGAATTTCACAACAAATAGTCGTGGTACAAGCAACAGACAGGACTCTCATGCACCAAACTGCTATACCTCACAGGAATTTCACAACAAATAGTCGTGGTACAAGCAGCTGACATGACTCTCATGCACCACACTGCTATACCTCGCAGGAATTTCACAACAAATAGTCATGGTACAAGCAACAGACAGGACTCTCATGCACCAAACTGCTATACCTCACAGGAATTTCACAACAAATAGTTGTGGTACAAGCAACAGACATGACTCTCATGCACCACACTGCTATACCTCACAGGAATTTCACAACAAATAGTCATGGTACAAGCAGCAGACATGACTCTCATGCACCACACTGCTATACCTCACAGGAATTTCACAACAAATAGTTGTGGTACAAGCAACAGACAGGACTATCATGCACCACGCTGCTATACCTCACAGGAATTTCACAACAAATAGTCATGGTACAAGCAGCAGACATGACTCTCATGCACCACACTGCTATACCTCACAGGAATTTAACAACAAATAGTCGTGGTACAAGCAACAGACAGGACTCTCATGCACCACGCTGCTATACCTCACAGGAATTTCACAACAAATAGTCATGGTACAAGCAGCAGACATGACTCTCATGCACCACACTGCTATACCTCACAGGAATTTCACAACAAATAGTCGTGGTACAAACAACAGACAGGACTCTCATGCACCACACTGCTATACCTCATGGGAATTTCACAACAAATAGTCATGGTACAAGCAACAGACAAGACTCTCATGCACCAAACTGCTATACCTCACAGGAATTTCACAACAAATAGTCGTGGTACAAGCAGCTGACATGACTCTCATGCACCACACTGCTATACCTCGCAGGAATTTCACAACAAATAGTCATGGTACAAGCAACAGACAGGACTCTCATGCACCAAACTGCTATACCTCACAGGAATTTCACAACAAATAGTTGTGGTACAAGCAACAGACATGACTCTCATGCACCACACTGCTATACCTCACAGGAATTTCACAACAAATAGTCATGGTACAAGCAGCAGACATGACTCTCATGCACCACACTGCTATACCTCACAGGAATTTCACAACAAATAGTCGTGGTACAAGCAACAGACAGGACTATCATGCACCACGCTGCTATACCTCACAGGAATTTCACAACAAATAGTCATGGTACAAGCAGCAGACATGACTCTCATGCACCACACTGCTATACCTCACAGGAATTTAACAACAAATAGTCGTGGTACAAGCAACAGACAGGACTCTCATGCACCACGCTGCTATACCTCACAGGAATTTCACAACAAATAGTCATGGTACAAGAAGCAGACATGACTCATGCACCACACTGCTATACCTCACAGGAATTTCACAACAAATAGTCGTGGTACAAACAACAGACAGGACTCTCATGCACGACACTGCTATACCTCATGGGAATTTCACAACAAATAGTCATGGTACAGGCAACAGACATGACTCTCATGCACCACACTGCTATACCTCACAGGAATTTCACAACAAATAGTCGTGGTACAAGCAACAGACAAGCCTAACAATCACTGACTGCTACACCTCCCGGAGGAGCAAGTTTGTGGACATTTACCAGGAGAAAAGCAAGACAAAGTTTAGATTCAAATTTTAGTTGTAAGTTTAATCCTTTATTTTCCAGCCTTTATTTTCCAGAAAGAGAATCAAAATATTAATTATAAAACATGGTAATGACATTTTTATAAACGCACAATTTACTAACTTTTTAACCATAGAAAAATATAGTACCGGTACATGTAGTTAGTTCAAGTATGGAATAGCTGTAAATTCTACTTTGAAATAACAGAACACCGATGACAGTCATTGTAGAGGAAATATCAAACAAGACACATGCAACTGTGTAACAATTAACCACCACAGTCTCAGTGTTACCTTCTCCTCGACAATGCCTGAATGGTCCTGAGACTTGAGCAGGTCCCACAACTCCTCCGGAGACAGAGGCTTTACCTCACTCGTGTAGTCCTTCATGATACCACCCTTGAACTTGCCTGCAGCAGGAAATGCAGTTTTGTTCTTTTGTTTATTTATGTTTTGTTGTTGTTTGTTTTTGTTGTTTTTTTTTTGGGGGGGGGGAGGGGATGGTGGAATGGTGACAAGACCAATTTGAAAAGGAAATACCTTGTAAGTGGAAATTAAGAAAATTTGAAATAAATAGGATATGAAAACACTGCTGATGCACATTACAGAAGTACCACGGGACCTGTTACAGTCACCACTACTGTTGCACATTACAGAAGTACCAAGGGACCTGTTACAGTAACCACTACTGCTGCACATTACAGAAGTACCAAGGGACCTGTTACAGTCACCTAGACTGCTGCACATTACAGAAGTCCCACGGGACCTGTTACAGTCACCACTACTGCTGCACATTACAGAAGTACCAAGGGACCTGTTACAGTCACCTACAACCCTGAAATAGGGGAATTTTAACATTTGTTCTCTTGACATTTTAAAAGTACCAAACATTTTAGTGATCATGTAGATTTTTTTATTTTATTTTTATTTATGTTTTCTTTAACGTTTGTGGCAAACAACAATAGTTTTTATACAGATATTACAACTGGTGATAATAAATAGGTGGAATTTGGGCGGGGGCAGGGTGGGTGGTGTTGAAATTACACTGTTTTGCAGGTGGCAGCAGACTGATTTTGGCTGTAAATATGCATGACCAATAGCAATTTGGCATTGCCATAGAAATGATCTGGATTTGGGAATGTAGAACAATAAGGAGAAAACACACACAGCTTTCATGTTTCTTGCAAGTGTTTTAAGCCAGCTATAGACTCTAAAGTCGTACCTTTGTGTATGATCATCTTCTCAAGTTTCCGCTTGCCCGCAGCTCTCTCCACAATCTTCTGATCTATCGTGTTCTTGGTCACGAACCTGTACACCACTACTGGCTTGGTCTGCCCTATACGGTGACACCTGTCCTGGGCCTGCAGGTCGTTCTGGGGGTTCTATAATACACACCAAACAACATACAGGACATACAGTGATAACCGAACCATACGGTGACACTGGTCATGGGCCTGCAGGTTGTTCTGGGGGTTCTATAATATACATGGTGCAACTTGATACACAGTGGTACCCGGACACATTGGTTCAACTTACAGTGGGTGTGATTACAGCAACACTGAAGGAGAACACTGTAATACAACCCTCAATAGGTTGGCCGGAACTCCTGAAGGAGGACACTGTAATACAACCCTCAATGGGTTGGCCGGAAATCCTGAAGGAGGACACTGTAATACAACCCACAATGGGTTGTCCGGAACTCCTGAAGGAGGACACTGTAATACAACCCTAAATGGGTTGGAGGGAACTCCTGATGGAGGACACTGTAATATAACCCAAAATGCGATGGCCAGAACTCCTGAAGGAGGACACTGTAATACAACCCTAAATGGGTTGGAGGGAACTCCTGAAGGAGGACACTGTAATACAACCCTCAATGGGTTGGGGGAACTCCTGAAGGAGGACACTGTAAAACAACCCAAAATGGGTTGGCCAGAACTCCTGAAGGAGGACACTGTAATACAACCCTAAATGGGTTGGCCGGAACTCCTGAAGGAGGACACTGTAATACAACCCTAAATGGGTTGGAGGAAACTCCTGAAGGAGAACACTGTAATACAACTCTCAATGGGTTGGCCAGAACTCCTGAAGTAGGACACTGTTCTATAACCCTAAATGGGTTGGCCAGAACTCCTGAAGGAGGACACTGTAATATAACCCGCAATGGGTTGGCCAGAACTCCTGAAGGAGGACACTGTAATATAACCCTCAATGGGTTGGCCAGAACTCCTGAAGGAGGACACTGTAATATAACCCTCAATGGGTTGGCCACAGCTCCTGAAGGAGGACACTGTAATATAACCCTCAATGGGTTGGCCAGAACTCCTGAACGAGGACACTGTAATACAACCCTCAACGGGTTGGCCAGAACTCCTGAAGGAGGACACTGTAATACAACCCTCAACGGGTTGGCCAGAACTCCTGAAGGAGGAGACTGTAATACAACCCTCAATGGGTTGGCCAGAACTCCTGAAGGAGGACACTGTAATACAACCCTAAATGGGTTGGCCAGAACTCCTGAAGGAGGACACCGTAATACAACCCTCAATGGGTTGGCCAGAACTCCTGAAGGAGGACACCGTAATACAACCCTAAATGGGTTGGCCGGAACTCCTGAAGGAGGATACCGAAATAAACACAACCCTAAATGGGTTGGCCGGAACTCCTGAAGGAGGACACTGTAATACAACACTCAATGGGTTGGCCGGAACTCCTGAAGGAGGACACTGTAATACAACCCTCAATGGGTTGGCCGGAAGTCCTGAAGGAGGACACTGTAATACAACCCTCAATGGGTTGGCCGGAACTCCTGAAGTAGACACTGTAATACAACCCTCAATGGGTTGGCCGGAACTCCTGAAGGAGGACACCGTTATGTAACCCTCAATGGGTTGGCCAGAACTCCTGAAGGAGGACACGGTAATTCAATCCTCAATGGGTTGGCCAGAACTCCTGAAGGAGGACACTGTAATACAACCCTCAATGGGTTGGATGGAACTCCTGAAGGAGGACACTGCAATACAACCCTAAATGGGTTGGCCGGAACTCCTGAAGGAGGACATTGAAATACAACCCTCAATGGGTTGGCCGGAACTCCTAAAGGAGGACACTGCAATACAACCCTAAATGGGTTGGCCAGAACTCCTGAAGGAGGACACTGAAATACAACCCTAAATGGGTTGGCCGGAACTCCTTAAGGAGGACACTATAATACAACCCTCAATGGGTTGGCCAGAAGTCCTGAAGGAGGACACCGTTATACAACCCTCAATGGGTTGGCCAGAACACCTGAAGGAGGACACGGTAATACAACCCTCAATGGGTTGGCCAGAACTCCTGAAGGAGGACACTGTAATACAACCCTCAATGGGTTGGAGGGAACTCCTGAAGGAGGACACTGTAATACAACCCTCAATGGGTTGGCCAGAACTCCTGAAGGAGGACACTGTAATACAACCCTATATGGGTTGGCCAGAACTCCTGAAGGAGGACACTGTAATACAACCCTAAATGGGTTGGCCAGAAGTGCTGAAGGAGGACACTTTAATACAACCCTCAATGGGTTGGAGGGCACTCCTGACGGAGGCAGTGTTCTGGAGAGATATCACGTAAGGTGAGACATTTGTCTCACAGCTCATGAAAAATTGGGGACATTTCCAATTTTTATGAGACACAAACAAAATACACCTACTATTTCCTACAAATGATAAAATCAACAACAATATTTATTTACCTTGACTAGTTGTGTCTTATGTGTCAGTGGTTGGTATGAGTTTAACCAACAGCAGTTAACATTAGAAACACAGTTAATATTATTTTTTTAAATTTTATCAACTGTTCAACACAAATAACTGATATAACTAATTATCTTAAAATTAGTGATTTTCAATGGAAAAACGTTATTCTTTTTGTGCTTAATAAAAAGTGAACGCGTCATAATTTCATTCAACATTATAGGCACGCCAACTGTGCTCTTTAAACCAAGAATTTTGGAAATTTCGTTCAGGTTTTTACGTCAAATGCGTGACAGTCACTTTCAGTTTCTGTCAAACTTCTAGACCGTCACCGGCTTTATTAATAGGGCTGCAGGCAGCATGCGAAGCCACGGCCAGACTCGTATCATTACCAACAAACATTTATGTTTTGATGTTTTGCGAGGAGAAATTACTCAATATAACATTCGAGGCTTTTTTCTTAGGCGACGCAGCAGAAGACTCCATCTTGGAAAACAGAGCGAATACTCTTCAATACGGAGAGAAACCTCAAACGCATTATGTTATCGTTTGGCTAAGATTGTAGCGCCATATTTAATTAAACCAATCGGAAAGCAGACCTCAATCGGATGTTGATTCGTACTCGGTACACTTCGAGAAATTTAATATTCGCCCCAAATTTGGTTGGCCAGAAGTCCTGAAGGAGGACACCGTTATACAACCCTCAATGGGTTGGCCAGAACACCTGAAGGAGGACACGGTAATACAACCCTCAATGGGTTGGCCAGAACTCCCGAAGGAGGACACTGTAATACAACCCTAAATGGGTTGGCCAGAACTCCTGAAGGAGGACACTTTAATACAACCCTAAATTGGTCGGCCAGAACTCCTGAAGGAGGACACTGTAATACAACCCTAAATGGGTTGGCCGGAACTCCTGAAGGAGGACACTGAAATACAACCCTAAATGGGTTGGCCAGAACTCCTGAAGGAGGACACTGTAATACAACCCTAAATGGGTTGGCCAGAACTCCTGAAGGAGGACACTTTAATACAACCCTAACTGGAGGGAACTCCTGAAGGAGGACACTTTAATACAACACTAAATGGGTTGGGGGGAACTCCTGAAGGAGGGCACTGTAATACAACCCTAAATGGGTTGGAGAGAACTCCTGAAGGAGGACACTTTAATACAACACTAAATGGGTTGAAGGGAACTCCTGAAGGAGGGCACTGTAATACAACACTAAATGGGTTGGAGGGAACTCTTGAAGGAGGACTTTGTAATACAACCCTAAATGGGTTGGAGGGAACTCCTGAAGGAGGACACTGTAATACAACCCTAAATGGGTTGGAGGGAACTCCTGAAGGAGAGCACTGTAATACAACCCTAAACGGGTTGGCTGCAACTCCTCTTTTGTAAACAGATCCAGCAAATTTTAGCATAACTTGCATATAAAGTCAGGCATTAAAACAGAGGTAATCATCTGGTTGGAGGAAAAATCACAACCCTGCTGACAGAACATCCAAGGATCCCTCGCATAATTAAAGTTCTATCTTAATAACATTTAGATGAATAAACTAAACAGCAAAGAGAGAATGTTGTTATAAATAATTAGGCCGAATATTAAATAGAAAAAATGTATGTTCTCACAGTTCTATGCAATTTTATTTACATACATGTACTTTTGAAGTGAACATTACTGTTCTAACTACCTGTCTACCTAGAATCAGAAAGCCTGTACAATCTACTGCACATTAATACCCAGACTTGGAAGACTACATACAATCCACTGCACATTAATACCCAGACTTGAAAGACTACATACAATCCACTGCACATTAATACCCAGACTTGGAAGACTACATACAATCCACTGCACATTAATACCCAGACTTGGAAGACTACATACAATCTACTGCACATTAATACCCAGACTTGGAAGACTACATACAATCCACTGCACATTAATACCCAGACTTGGAAGACTACATACAATCCACTGCACATTAATACCCAGACTTGGAAGACTACATACAATCCACTGCACATTAATACCCAGACTTGGAAGACTACATACAATCCACTGCACATTAATACCCAGACTTGGAAGACTACATACAATCCACTGCACATTAATACCCAGACTTGGAAGACTACATACAATCCACTGCACATTAATACCCAGACTTGGAAGACTACATACAATCCACTGCACATTAATACCCAGACTTGGAAGACTACATACAATCCACTGCACATTAATACCCAGACTTGGAAGACTACATACAATCCACTGCACATTAATACCCAGACTTGGAAGACTACATACAATCCACTGCACATTAATACCCAGACTTGGAAGACTACAAGCGTGCAGCACGTACCCAGTCGCTGTCGTAGATGATGACGGTGTCGGCTCCCACCAGGTTCACCCCGAGACCACCTGCCCTCGTACTCAACAGGAACACCCAGTGGTCCGCATCCGTGTTGAACAACTCCATCTATGCGAGATACAACGCATTAACGACTCGTTTAATAATCACCCAAAACATCATATCCTGTTCAACAACTCTATCTATCCAAAATATAACATGTTGAACAATATCTACACAATCTATTGTAATCATTATAACGCAGAAGCCTGTCCAATACAATGATCCTTAAAACATGATTTTATGAAATAAAAATGGTACAGCCAATGTTTATTTACCATATCAAATACTGCTTTGGTACAATGTTTGAACATTTTCCATGCAGTTTCTAAATATTTAAGAGCAAAATAACGAGTAAATGTTTTTTCATCAAGAGAAAAACTGTTTACTTTAGCTAATTAACAGTAACATTAACAATACTAATTCTCTTCATTCAATATGTATCTAGATCATTTGATCCATGTTACGACCCAATGAGGATGTTCAAAAGTACCCACTGATTTCTGCCTGTCGTCAACTTTTGTAGAGCCATCCAGTCGACAGAAGGTGATGCTTCTGTAATACAAGTAGTCTTCTATGATGTCCAACATCTTTGTCATCTGGGAGAATATCAACACCTGCAGCGAACACAACAAAACATTTGAGACGCGTCGTGGGAAAACAGGCCTTAATGCATGTGCGTAAAGTGTTGTTCCGGATTAGCCTGTGCAGTCCGCACAGGCTAATCTGGGACAGCACTTTCCGCTTTTATGGTATTTTCTGTTTCAAGGAAGTCTCTTCTAAACATAAATCCACTGTAAGCGGAAAGTGCCGTCCTGGATTAGCCTGTGCGGAGTGCACAGGCTAATCCAGGACGACACTTTACGCACATGCATTACGTCCGGTTTTCCCACGACGCGCCTCATTAAGATATATGACAATTCAAAATCAACCAAAGCAGCTTTAAAAGCGTCGGTACATTTCTGGTGAGGTGGGTCTGTACAAAGGTTCCTCAGTTGAATATTTGTTGCACAACTAATGATTAAAAATAATAGTTTCATAAATGTGCATATCTAAAAGGCTCACTATGTTAAATGCTCAGGACAATCTTTAAGTATATAAATAATATTGGACGATGTTACATACCAGTATTTTCTTTTTTTTCCATATTTTCAAGATAACAAATCAATAATAATTTAATAACATAAATTTCGTCATTATGTTTTCAGTGTGACAAACAGGAATTACACAGTATTATACTACATCATGTGTATCACTGTTAAGACTCCACCTTATGTCCCTTTTTCTTCAGTGCTGGCAACATCTTGTCCAGTAGCAGCATCTTGCCAGACTTTTTGATTATTTCTTCATTTACCTGGAAGCACAGCAAAAAACAATTAGTAGGACATTGTCTAATGTGAGAAATATCCTACCAACATTAAATTGGCATTATGAACAATGAAAAAATAAACATAAGTTAAATAAGTATCTATTGCGTAATGGGATGAACCAGATACGAGAATATTGAGGCCATTGAAATTCTAGAAATTCACTCATTTTCCCTGACTGGAGTGTGATTAGTGCAAAGAGGTTACAGTGTTTATAAATATATATTGCCCCATTCCTACCCTTCTAACCATATTCCTACTAGATAACTTGTTACTCTACACAAATATATTTTTACTGCTTTATGGTATTGATATTCTTATTATGTTTATTATCTTAATTTCAATGTTTCTTTAAGTATTTTTGTTTCACTTTTGGTTAAGTTCCCAGATTAAGCTCTGAATTTGAATTTCAAAATAAAAAAAATCCCAGAGTTTTGGGAATATTTTGGGCACCTTTTTCCTGTTGTACAGTGTAAGTGGCAACTCTCACTATTGAACCAAACCTTGAAAAAATCTCAGAAACCAAGTCAATACTGTGGTCAATAATTAGGGATGGGACCGAATACAGAAATCAATATTCGAATATTCGTTTTAGGTATTCTAATATATTCGAATATTCGTTTTGTAAATACTACTATATACGACACCTTGTCCGAATATTTACCTATCCGAAATATGTATACTAGGTGTATGTAGTTGTTTTACCTTGTTTCAGTGGTAAATGAGCGATATAACTGAGTGTTAGGCAAATATAAAGAAATGTAAGATATTGTTAAATGTATTTTTGTTAATTAATTTGTTAATCGTTCCGTTTTTTTTTCAGAACCATGAAGCTTGTATCTGCTGTGCAGATTACACATTGCCTGTGTTTTGTATAAATGACCGCATAAAAAAACTTCCAAGCACGTGATGGTGGCATTGTTTAATAATAAAGACTCTTGTATAATATACGGTGTTGATATAATGGAAAATAATTTACAAGTGACGTATAGTAAAATTGACCAGATCATGCTAATTTTGTTAAAGAGATTGATTGGCTGATAATGGATTCATTTTGAGTGGTTACTTAGAGAGTAATTGTAATTTACTGTAAACAAGTTAACCGTATAGACGTCACTTAAGGATAATAAACAACAATGTACGCCTACAAACCGTTAACCCGCGGCCCTTGTACAGATGTGGCCCCCCTGCCAATTATCAATTGTCGTTAATAGGAAATGTTTAGCATGTGTTGTAAAAAGTAGGCAGGAAATATGACTGGAATTCAAGTTAACATTGTAATCAAGATGAAAAAAAAAACATGATTTTTTAAAGAAATTTTGTTCTTTAAATAAATGAGAAAATCGAATATTCGTATTCGTTTTTTTATATATTCGAATATTATCCAATATTCTAATATTCGGGTATTCGGTCCCATCCCTATCAATAATGTTTACATCAAGTTTACATCTTGAAATACATAAAAGCAAGACGTTTCAGATTCTCTACCTACCAGGAACTGTCCTGCAGGTTCTCTACCTACCAGGAACTGTCCTGCAGGTTCTCTATCTACCAGGACTGTCCTGCAGGTTCTCTACCTACCAGGAACTGTCCTGCAGGTTCTCTACCTACCAGGAACTGTCCTGAGGGGTCTATTGGGTAGTGTACTCCAGCAGCTATGGGTCAAGTTCTCTACCTACCAGGAACTGTCCTGCAGGGTCTAGGGGGTAGGGTACTCCAGCAGGCAGGGGTCAGGTTCTCTACCTACCAGGAACTGTCCTGCAGGGTATAGGGGGTAGGGTACTCCAGCAGGTAGGGGTCAGGTTCTCGACATACCAGGAACTGTCCTGCAGGGTCTAGGAGGTACGGTACTCCTGCAGATAGGGGTCAGGTTCTCTACCTACCAGGAACTGTCCTGCAGGGTCTAGGGTACTCCAGCAGGTATGGGGTCAGATTCTCTACCTACCAGGAACTGTCCTGCAGGGTCTAGTGGGTACTCCAGCATGAAGGGGTCAGGTTCTCTACCTACCAGGAACTGTCCTGCAGGGTCTAGGGTACTCCAGCAGGTATGGGTCAGGTTCTCTACCTACCAGGAACTGTCCTGCAGGGTCTAGGGGGTAGGGTACTCCAGCAGGTAGGGGTCAGGTTCTCTACCTACCAGGAACTGTCCTGCAGGGTGTAGGGTACTCCAGCACGAAGGGGTCAGGTTCTCTACCTACCAGGAACTGTCCTGCAGGGTCTAGGGGGTAGGGTACTCCAGCACGAAGGGGTCCGGTTCTCTACCTACCAGGAACTGTCCTGCAGGGTCTATGGGGTAGGGTACTCCAGCAGGTAGGGGTCAGGTTCTCTACCTACCAGGAACTGTCCTGCAGGGTGTAGGGGTAGGGTACTCCAGCAGTTGGGGATCACACATCGATCGTTCATTTCCTTTCTGTCGCTTATTTAACGACATTTTATAGTATTTGCTATTGTGCGACATGACCAGATTACGAGGCAGTGAATCATCGCGAGTAAACTCCCTTACCATTGAAATGAGAGAAAACAAAGTATTTATAGGGCCGCTTCTGTTTTGTACGTCACGAGGCAGTAAGTCATCGAGAGTTAACTCCCTTGCCATAGGGCCGCTTCTGTTTTGTACATCACAATAAACAAGCATACGCGTTTGCGTTGAATGTACTTACCGAAATCCTGACGAAATTGAGACAAAAAGCAATGTTTTTGCATTGGGAAAGTGTATCTTTTTGGGAAATTCGTAACGTGGAATTGGGAAAAAGACCGAATTTTTCGAATTGGGAAGACGCCGAATGTCGGCGTCTGTTAAAGAAGGAAAAAAAGCCCTGCTGTCCTGCAGGGTCTAGGGGGTAGGGTACTCCAGCAGGAAGAGGTCAGGTTCTCTACCTACCAGGAACTGTCCTGCAGGGTCTAGAGGGTAAGATACTCCAGCAGGTATGGGTCATGTTCTCTACCTACCAGGAACTGTCCTGCAGGCTGTAGGGGGTAGGGTACTCCAGCAGGTGGGGATCACACAGGGTCTAGGGGGTAGGGTACTCCAACCGGTAGGGGTCAGGTTCTCTACCTACCTGGAACTGTCCTGCAGGGTCTATGGGGTAGGGTACTCCAGCAGGTAGGGGTCAGGTTCGCTACCTACCAGGAACTGTCCTGCAGGGTCTAGTGGGTACTCCAGCAGGTATGGGATTAGGTTCTCTACCTACAAGGAACCGTCCTGCAGGGTCTAGGTGGTAGGGTACTCCAGCAGGTATGGGGTCAGATTCTCTACCTACCAGGAACTGTCCTGCAGGGTCTAGTGGGTACTCCAGCAGAAAGGGGCGAGGTTCTCTACCTACCAGGAACTGTCCTGCAGGGTTTGGGGTACTCCAGCAGAAAGGGGTCAGGTTCTCTACCTACCAGGAACTGTCCTGCAGGGTCTACGGGGTAGGGTACTCCAGCAGGTAGGGGTCAGGTTCTATATCTACCATTAACTGTCCTGAGGGGTCTAGTGGGTAGGGTACTCCAGCAGCTAGGGGTCAAGTTCTCTACCTACCAGGAACTGTCCTGCAGGGTCTAGGGGGTAGGGTACTCCAGCAGGCAGGGGTCAGGTTCTCTACCTACCAGGAACTGTCCTGCAGGGTATAGGGGGTAGGGTACTCCAGCAGGTAGGGGTCAGGTTCTCGACATACCAGGAACTGTCCTGCAGGGTCTAGGGGGTACGGTACTCCTGCAGGTAGGGGTCAGGTTCTCTACCTACCAGGAACTGTCCTGCAGGGTCTAGTGGGTACTCCAGCACGAAGGGGTCAGGTTCTCTACCTACCAGGAACTGTCCTGCAGGGTCTAGGGGGTAGGCTACTCCAGCAGGTATGGGTCAGGTTCTCTACCTACCAGGAACTGTCCTGCAGGGTCTAGGGGGTAGGGTACTCCAGCAGGTAGGGGTCAGGTTCTCTACCTACCAGGAACTGTCCTGCAGAGTGTAGGGTACTCCAGCACGAAGGGGTCAGGTTCTCTACCTACCAGGAACTGTCCTGCAGGGTCTATGGGGTAGGGTACTCCAGCAGGTAGGGGTCAGGTTCTCTACCTACCAGGAACTGTCCTGCAGGGTGTAGGGGTAGGGTACTCCAGCAGTTGGGGATCACACAGGGTCTAGGGGGTAGGGTACCTCAGCAGGTAGGGGTCAGGTTCTCTACCTACCAGGAACTGTCCTGCAGGGTCTAGGGGGTACTCCAGCAGATAGGGGTCAGGTTCTCTACCTACCAGGAACTGTCCTGCAGGGTCTAGTGGGTAGGGTACTCCAGCAGGTATGGGTGTGTTCTCTACCTACCAGGAACTGTCCTGCAGGATGTAGGGGGTAGGGTACTCCAGCAGGTGGGGATCACACAGGGTCTAGGGGGTAGGGTACTCCAGCAGGTAGGGGTCAGGTTCTCTACCTACCAGGAACTGTCCTGCAGGGTCTAGGGGGTAGGGTACTCCAGCAGGTATGGATCAGGTTTTCTACCTACCAGGAACTGTCCTGCAGGCTCTAGGGGTAGGGTATCCAGCAGGTAGGGATCAGGTTCTCTACCTACCAGGAACTGTCCTGCAGGGTCTAGGGGGTAGGGTACCTCAGCAGGTAGGGGTCAGGTTCTCTACCTACCAGGAACTGTCCTGCAGGGTGTAGGGGGTAGGGTACCTCAGCAGGTAGGGGTCAGATTCTCTACCTACCAGGAACTGATCTGCAGGGTCTACGGGGGTAGGGTACTCCAGCAGGTAGGGGTCAGGTTCTCTACCTTTCAGGAACTGTCCTGCAGGGTCTAGGGGGTACTCCAGCAGGTAGGGGTCAGGTTCTCTACCTACCAGGAACTGTCCAGAGGGTCTAGGGGTAGGGTACTCCAGCAGGTAGGGGTCAGGTTCTCTACCTACCAGGAACTGTCCTGCAGGGTCTAGGGGGTAGGGTACTCCAGCACGAAGGGGTCAGGTTCTCTACCTACCAGGAACTGTCCAGGGCTTTTTTTGCCCAAATTGGGAAGACGCCCTAGCCTGTCCATTTTGGGAAAAACAAGCGCGTGAAACGATGAAATTGGGAAGAATTCACGCGTAAAAAGTTGAAATTGGGAAATAGGTTCTTTTAAGTTAAAAAAAAAAAATTGATACTTCTTATACAAAAGGTTTTTCTGCTGTTGAAATCCCTGTAACCATATCAGTTCAATACATACATTAATATATACTAATAAAACAATAACATATAAACTCTTTTTCAATATTTGCACTATTTATTCTGTTGAGAGAATTTTAATCTGAATACAGAAATTAATAATAACACATGAACAAAAACCATTTATCAGGGTACAAATAAGTTGCAGTTAGTAATTTACTGATCATGAAATAAAAAGGTGTAGTCTAGTCCTACAGCCATTTGAATAGGTCTAACAGGTCCAAGTAAACTGTTTAGCAAAAATGTAAACACATGTCAATGTTTTTCACTTTCATATTTCACATTATTAACAACTTCACTGAGTGACTAAATTTACAGGTCGAGTTGCCTGTTTTTGGCGTCTTTGAATTTATTAATCAAACATTCAAAGTCGCTGTCTGTAAATTCACAGTGTCACAGTTTGACCTAATCTAAAATCTGTTAAATTACGTGCCACCAATGACAACGTCTTTTAAACAACAGTAGCTTTAAAAATTAACAGCCGAAATACACGCTGTCAACGTCAATTATTTTCATTGTTTTCTTGCCACATCGACAAAATCAATCAAACAGAATACGTTAAACATATTAACCTTTGTCTTCTTCGTTACCCCGCAGTCGAATAACGATCGTTCATTTCCTTTCTGTCGCTTATTTAACGACTTTTTATAGTATTTGCTATTGTGCGACATGACCAGATTACGAGGCAGTGAATCATCGCGAGTAAACTCCCTTACCATTGAAATGAGAGAAAACAAAGTATTTATAGGGCCGCTTCTGTTTTGTACGTCACGAGGCAGTAAGTCATCGAGAGTTAACTCCCTTGCCATAGGGCCGCTTCTGTTTTGTACATCACAATAAACAAGCATACGCGTTTGCGTTGAATGTACTTACCGAATTCCTGACGAAATTGAGACAAAAAGCAATGTTTTTGCATTGGGAAAGTGTATCTTTTTGGGAAATTCGTAACGTGGAATTGGGAAAAAGACCGAATTTTTCGAATTGGGAAGACGCCGAATGTCGCCGTCTGTTAAAGAAGGAAAAAAAGCCCTGCTGTCCTGCAGGGTCTAGGGGGTAGGGTACTCCAGCAGGAAGAGGTCAGGTTCTCTACCTACCAGGAACTGTCCTGCAGGGTCTAGAGGGTAAGATACTCCAGCAGGTATGGGTCATGTTCTCTACCTACCAGGAACTGTCCTGCAGGCTGTAGGGGGTAGGGTACTCCAGCAGGTGGGGATCACACAGGGTCTAGGGGGTAGGGTACTCCAGCCGGTAGGGGTCAGGTTCTCTACCTACCTGGAACTGTCCTGCAGGGTCTAGGGTACTCCAGCAGGTATGGGTCATGTTCTCTACCTACCAGGAACTGTCCTGCAGGGTGTAGGGGGTAGCGTACTCCAGCAGGTGGGGATCACACAGGGTCTAGGGAGTAGGGTACTCCAGCAGGTAGGGGTCAGGTTCTCTACCTACCTGGAACTGTCCTTCGGGGTCTAGGGGGTAGGGTACTCCAGCAGGTAGGGATCAGGTTCTCTACCTACCAGGAACTGTCCTGCAGGGTCTAGGGGGTAGGGTACCTCAGCAGGTAGGGGTCAGGTTCTCTACCTACCAGGAACTGTCCTGCAGGGTCTAGGGGGTAGGGTACTCCAGCAGGTGGGGGTCAGGTTCTCTACCTACCAGGAACTGAACTGCAGGGTCTAGGGGGTAGGGTACTCCAGCAGGTAGGGGTCAGGTTCTCTACCTACCAGGAACTGTCCTGCAGGGTCTAGGGGTAGGGTACTCCAGCAGGTAGGGGTCAGGTTCTCTACCTACCAGGAACTGTCCTGCAGGGTCTAGGGGTAGGGTACTCCAGCAGGTAGGGGTCAGGTTCTCTACCTACCAGGAAATGTCCTGCAGGGTCTAGGGGGCAGGGTACTCCAGCAGGAAGGGGTCAGGTTCTCTACCTACCAGGAACTGTCCTGCAGGGTCTAGGGGGTAGGGTACTCCAGCAGGTAGGGATCAGGTTCTCTACCTACCAGGAACTGTCCTGCAGGGTTAAGCGGGTACTCTAGCAGGTAGGGGTGGTTACAGCACTTCCTCAGGTCCATCCACACGTTGCCCATCTTCACATTCACGATAGCACTCTGGGAGACCTGGGCCTTGTACGCTCCCAACAATCTGAATATGCGATGATGAGTTTATGGGTTTTGTTTAAGAATACCAACAAAGTAATTTTACATAAACTCGGTAAGGTTACAGTTAATAATCAATGGGTAATTATCAACAAACCAGCTAAATGGGTGTGATTTCAAAACACCTGAGGGGATTACACTGCACCCACTCAAAGTGTTTACCAAAACTACTTATTTTCAAACAGATGAAGCAAATAAAAGCATATTTTGTATTTTAACCTTTACATTCAAATAGAGGAATCAGCTGAAAGGAAGAATAATCACACCCCTGAGTAAGCGAGGTGCCTGGGAAGTACAATCACTAGCTTACCCAGACTTCCGGGCTCCTCTCTTGGGTCGACCCTTGGCATCATACTCTATATCCATCCCCTGGTCCTGCAACCGCCACAGCACAGTTATCATGTGTGAATGACGTTTAAATAACATGTAGGTATTCCAATACAGAATGAGTAAAGTTAAGAGAATGAACATAACCAGTTCCTGGTTTTCTATGAAATATACAGTACATTCTAACTGTGAAGTCTCTCCAACACTGTTTAAAGCACACAATTGATGGATTGACCATTTTTTACTGACAATGTGTTTAGCCATTCCGAAAGTTAGCACTTCATTTTTTGACAGAGATTTCTTATAACAAGTTCACTATGTTAACGGTGTCTTGACAGAGATTTCTTATAACAAGTTCACTATGTTAACGGTGTTTGTCGAAGACTGATCTGAGTAGCGATTCGTCAGTTAAGAGAATAATTACACGTCTTATAGAACACATACTATAGAACTAACACATTTGAGATTTAAACCATTGGATACAATGTAAATACACTTACATCCCTATGCCACCAATCATCCATCTATAAAATAAACACAGACACATTTGTCACAACTAAAGTAGTGCATTTTGCAATATGAAATAAAAATTTGAAAATTAAAAAAAAAATTAAATTATCAATTCCCTATATATATTTAAGAAATAATTTTCGAGTTATCATTGTTTATTGGGCAATAAACAACGATTTGGGGATCTAATGCGTAGAAATTTAACAATGAGGGCGTTAGCCCAAGTGCTTTAATAGCCAGGAATCATAATGACAAAGAGTTGTTTATTGGTCGATAAACAAACATAATGTGAATATTATTTCGATCCTAACATGAACAGACAAATATTTTGGAATTGTAATGCGAACTACGTACATTTTACTATGCTCCGCTTAGAATCGGGAATACTTTTTGCGATGTTTATGGGTAGTTTAACAATGATAATTTTGTTCTTTGTCTATAGAAAAATCAGCGAGTATCATGTTAGAATTGTGCATATATAATACAAAAAAACAACATACCAGGTCACATAAAACACAAGAACATCTGTATAACTGATAGATGCTAACAATACTTTACTATTCAAAAGATGAAAAGGGAAAGAGGAGATCTGATTTGTTTTTGAAGATCAACTTCCTGATTATCATAAAATTTCATCGAATAATGTGCCTACTTGCACATATAAACTTCTGTTTTGATGAAGCCTAATCAAAGTGCAGACCACCTACATTTCTAGTCTGCACTTTATCCAGGAGAGTCTTGTCTACTGCAGCCTCGTAGAACTCTCGCTGGACCTTGGTGAGAGGGGCGTACACAATCAGTTCCTTCTTAGGGGGAATGTCAAGGTCCACATCAGCCTTCACGCGGCGCAACATGAACGGAGTGAGAATCTGCAATGTGGTAATGCATAAACACAAAAACATAACAAGAAAAATTGATTGCTGTAAACATTTATGTCTATTTAGCTTACAAGTTTGTTGAGAACTTTGTCTATATTTACATTTCATCACTGAGCACACAGGCAAAAGGCCCAGTGAAGGGGTACCCCTGGCTATTAACATTCTTAAGCCAAATTTACCACACTGTCAACATTCCAGTCATTTAAGGTATTTCATAAAGTTTTAGAAAGAAACTTTGTAGGCAAATGTAAATTTCTTTAGCAAAATGTTTAAATTTCTAGCAACTGACTACTCTGGCGAATGGCAGAGCAGCCGTTTATATACATGTGCCAAACCCTCTAGTTGCACAGAATGACTGTTTCAGAAAGAAATGAAGAACAGTTGTACATAAGTCTATTCCTCCACAGTCCACCTGCCTACCTGGTGCAGCATGCTGAGAATGTTCTTTTTCTTCTCCTCCTCGATGATGGCTGCATTTGCTGCATCGTCTGAGATCACTGTCACGTCAAACCAGGTCTCAAAACTGAAACCAAGTGCAGAAGTAGGTTCTGTCGAACAATAAATGTTACATTTATGTATTTTCAGACAAAAACTTCAAAAAGGAGTAAACCATTAGTTAGCTTTTAAGTGCAAAAGAATGTAACCTTAAAATGCGCAGTAGACGTTTCAAGAAGATAACTAAAGATATTTTAAATGATAAATTTCTTTTATTATATGCTTTTAAGTAAAATATAGAATTCTATTGGTGAAATAAAATTTTATATTTTCACTGTTGGAACAGTGAACATTTAAGATTTTAGTGGTTTACCTCCCTTGGCAAATTTATATACATGTACAGTATCCACATACATTTGTTTAGAGAAAACACATGATAAAATTCCACAAAGATACAATTTTTCAACAACGACGCACAAATCATGGCACTCTTTTCTCGCCATACTTAGGATAAACAATTTTAGAATAATTTATGATGTCATTTGTATGACGTAAGATTACACAAAAATGTAACATTTAGGCTTATCTCGCACAATTTTAAATATCTACTTATTTATTTTCCAAAGCATAAAATATAAAGATTTTTTTTTATTTCGGTTAATGATCGAATATTAATTTCACTCATGGTCATAGAAAACAATATTTTCACACATGGCTATGCCACTCGTGAAATTATTTTTTTCTATAACCACTCGTGAAATAAATATTGCTCATTCACTGAAATATCCTCTATATCTTTGAGGAATCTCACCTTTAAGTCAGTTGAGGAATCTCACCTTTAACAGTCATTTATCATCTGAAGTCTGTCATTATTTCCTTTGGTACACACAAATTAGATATTTCGTGCATAAATACACACCCGGACTTTATTTTCTGTGATTTTCCATAAATTACATGTGCATGTGCCTTATATGACTAGCTGAGCCTCAATGAAGTTCTTTATTGAACAATACATGGTAAACTCTGTTTAGGAGGTGACCCCAGTTTATTTCATTGCCAGTGTACCTACCTGCCCAGATCGTCAAATATCTCTGGGAGTAGAAAGTTCAGTAGGGACCACAGCTCCCGCAGGTTGTTCTGTAGAGGGGTCCCAGTCAGCAGCAGTCGGTGCGTGTTCTGGTACATCTTCAACTCCCTACAATTATACACAGTGGTATTATCAATTTGAGGGCATTATACAGTGTTTTTAAAACTCTCATTTGAAGGTGTGATACTCCCAATTTTAGCGATGAAACCCCCCCATTTTTTAGAAAAAATCTGTAGCAACTCCCTGTGTTACTTCCTCCAATTGACAACTCCAGATCGTTCAGTGGTTTACATGTTTATTTGCTATGTCTATTTGCTATGGAGGCTAGAAAAGAAGTCCCTACTCTCTAGTACTACTCCTAGCTAGATGCTTGCAACGACTACATCATATACATGTGATTCCTCCGCTCCAATCCTATGCTACCTATAGCACATTTAACACCTGTATATGCAAGACCGTATTGTGTTACAAATCATTAAGTGAACCTTTATTTTATACAATGTTGTGAGGACACTGTCTTGAACTCCATACAATACACATTGGCATCACCATTGGACAATGACAACTTGCCTTCAACATGCTGCTTCATGTTGTTTGATTCTTAAAGATGTTCGCAACAATTTCCTTCCATTTTTTTCCAAACAACAGATTTTCTTAAACATGCATCAATGTATCCTAAAACTAAAACAGTGTTAAACAAGAGATTTTTGTAAAACATGTATGCCCCCCGACTTGCAGCCAAGTTGTGAATATGTGCAATTGTTAAGAAATTTTTTTAATATTCAAGCCCAAGCGAGGTCTCGATATATGGTATCTATGTATGAAGTTTCATTAAAATATCTCAATGCGTTCTCAAGTTGTTGAGCGGAAACCGTTTTTTTATTTTTAGTAATGGTGACCTTGACCTTGACCCAACCCACCCCATATGAAATCCCAAGAGAGGTCTCAATATAAGGTATCTATGTATGAAGTTTCTTTAAAATATCTCGATGCGTTCTCAAGTTATTGAGCGGAAACCGTTTTTCTATTTTTAGCAATGGTGACCTTGACCCCACCCACCCCATATGCAATCCCAAGCAAGGTCTCGATATAAGGTATATATGTATGAGGTTTCATTAAAATATCTCGATGCGTTCTCAAGTTATTGTGCTGAAACCGTTTTTTCTATTTTTAGTAACCGTGACCCCACCCACCCCATATGCAATCCCAAGCGAGGTCTCAATATAAGGTATCTATGTATGAAGTTTCATTAAAATATCTCGATGCGTTTTCAAGTTATTGAGCGGAAAACATTTTTCTATTTTTAGTAACGGTGACCTTGACCTTGTGCCCACCCACCCCATATGCAATCCCAAGTGAGGTCTCGATGTAAGGTATCTATGTATAAAGTTTCATTAAAATATCTCAATGCGTTCTCAAGTTATCGAGGTGATACCGTTTTTCTATTTTTAGCAATGGTGACCTTGAACTTTGACCTGTTGACCTCAAAATTTATAGGGTTCTTCTTTCCACCCAAGTAACCAGCGTACCAACTTTCATGAAAGTAGGTCAAAGCGTTCTTTCGTGCGGAAACGAAATGGTATACCGTTTTTCTATTTGAAGTAATGGTGACCTTGACCCCACCCACCGCATATGCAATCGCAAGCGAGGTCTCTATGTAAGGTATCTATGTATAAAGTTTCATTAAAATATCTCAATGCGTTCTCAAGTTATTGAGGGGAAACCGTTTATCTATTTTTAGCAACGGTGACCTTGACCGTTGGCCTAAAAATTTATAGGGTTCTTCTTTTCCTCCCAAGTAACCAGCGTACCAACTTTCAAGATCGTGGGTCAAAACGTTCTCAAGATAGCATGCGGAAACGAAATGGTCTACGGACAGACCTACCTACCGACCGACCGACGGACGGACAGGTGCAAAGCAAGGGGTCACCTTTTCCGGAAATATTGAATTTTGAATACGGTACCTGTCGAAGCCTTTTTTTCAGTTTGCGTTACTTAGAATGTTGAATAATATAAAGCATTTATATTCAAACAAAGATGGAGATTTTTAAATGCATCTTTTTCTTTAAATGTTTCGTTTGGTAATACACAAGTGCAGTTTAATGATAAAACGCGCTTTATCTACAATTATCATTTAACAAATGACTTGTAATGGACACTTAACGAGGTTAATTATGCATTAAATATGCCTGTGAAAACATCAATAATTTATCAAATATACCAACATCTTTTGTTCCAAACGACAGATTTTGTTAAAATACATACATGCGTCATTGTATACTGAAACTAAAACAGTCTTAAAAAATACGGGTCACTGGCCTTGTTCCGGAAATATTGGGTTTTGAATACAGTACCTGTCGAAGCCCCTTTTTCAGTTTGGATTTTTACCAATGTTTTAAGTATATAGGATAGTTTTTTTTAAAGCAAGGATATGGTTCTTTCAACTGATGTGTTTGTACATGCTTTGACAATATACATGTGTATGTTGATAATAAAAACGCTTTACCTACATATACTGCTTAAATAATGAATTTGACTGGACATTGAAGTGTGCCAAATGGGGACTAATAATGCTTTCTGAAACTTCATTTTTATCAACTGCATATTTTGTTCCAGATTTTCGAACATACATGCATCAATGTATACTTACACCAAAACATTAATAAAAGAATGGCTCACCGAACTTATTTAGGAAATATTGTATTTCATATAGGTAACCAGTGTAGCCCTTTCCCTGTTTCGTTTTAACATACATAAACAAGGTATCAATAGAATGGAGATATATAATGGATCATTTTTCAACTAAATTTGTTTGGAAATACATTGCATAAGTGTGTTTTTGATTATTGTATATGCTTTATGAACTTTTACTATTAAAAATATTTATTTTGAATGGACATTAAAGATGAAATTAGTATATTGTAACCTATGTACAATAAAGAAAAAATGAAGCAAAAGAAATTAACCCAATTATTTTATTTTTGTTGCGAACGTCTTTAAGAGGGAAAACAAGAATGAGGAGACACATTCCTTATTCAAATTAATTATGCATTTATTTTTTATTTTATTTTAATAAAATGGCAAATGTAACAGGACTAATCGGAATCTACAAGACTGTTTCATTTACTGCTGTCATGCATGCTACCTGATGAGGCGACAGTTGAGGTTCTTGAGTCGATGTCCCTCGTCCACAATCATGTAGGTCCACGAGTAGCTGGCAAGCTGTGGTCGGTCGATCATGGCAATCTCGTACGACGTGATCACGATCGGGTGGATCTCGATGCCTGGCAGGACCTGGTGACGCTTGCGGATCTTCCTGCACAGGCGCGTCCTCTCATCCTTGGTGCCGTGA
Organism: Congeria kusceri; assembly: GCA_027627225.1. Lineage (NCBI taxonomy): Eukaryota > Metazoa > Mollusca > Bivalvia > Myida > Dreissenidae > Congeria > Congeria kusceri. The sequence continues at coordinate 22,138,957 of CM051029.1, forward strand.
TAGAGGATCACCGGCAGCTGATTGGGAAGAAAACAAGAATGAGAGTTATAACAATGTGAGATATGATTTAATAAGATTTTTTTAACTATTCATACAGACTCCATGAAAGGAATTGACCAAATTCAGGTATACAAACATATTTCTTAACAATGGTATGAGAAAAATTTTCATAAATGTCTTCAATGGTAAAAATAAATCATTTACATTTAATAACTTATATTGGGTCTGTTGACGACATAAAATGGTTGAACCACCAAATTTCATTCTTGGTCCATTGCAGGCCTCACATATGCATTTGCCAATGGCTATAAATTCCAACACTTGGCTGAACCTTTTCATTACAAAACCTTATACAATACTTCAAATCTGTAGCATTGCATCGCAGAATGGTAAATTTGGCTTAAGACAATTGTAAGCGAGAGTTGATTGATTAAACAGTTCAGTCAAAATGGCCGTTACATTAGAAATATAAGTCTTCATCACAGAATTATTTGCACAGAATTACCGATTTGTACCCAATTTACAAAGTAACATTTATGAATTTTTAACACAACCAACACAATATCTAAAACATCCTACTCTAGGTGCGAATGTCTTGAACACAACCAACACAATATCTAGAACATCCTACTCTAGGTTGGAATGTCTTGAACACAACCAAAACAATATCTAGAACATCCTACTCTAGGTGCGAATGTCTTGAACACAACCAACACAATATCTAGAACATCCTACTCTAGGTGCGAATGTCTTGAATACAACCAACACAATATCTAGAACATCCTACTCTAGGTTGGAATGTCTTGAACACAACCAACACAATATCTAGAACATCCTACTCTAGGTTGGAATGTCTTGAACACAACCAACACAATATCTAGAACATCCTACTCTAGGTGCGAATGTCTTGAACACAACCAACACAATATCTAGAACATCCTACTCTAGGTTGGAATGTCTTGAACACAACCAACACAATATCTAGAACATCCTACTCTAGGTGCGAATGTCTTGAACACAACCAACACAATATCTAGAACATCCTACTCTAGGTGCGAATGTCTTGAATACAACCAACACAATATCTAGAACATCCTATTCTAGGTGCGAATGTCTTAAACACAACCAACACAATATCTAGAACATCCTACTCTAGGTGTGAATGTCTTGAACACAACCAACACAATATCTAGAATTCCTACTCTAGGTGCGAATCTCTTGAACTCGTTGCGCCAGTTGGGTATGGTGGAGAGAGGGGCCACGACGATGTAGGGTCCCTTGGCCCCCATGGTGACTATCTGACACATAAGGGCCACACACTGTATGGTCTTGCCTAGCCCCATCTCATCTGCCAGGATACCATTCACTCCATTCTCAAACAGGATCTGAAATAAGCACGTTAAAATGTCAGTAAACCTACCTTTCACAAAATACACCATTGACTTTAGATTCAGTATCAGCCTACAGCTCATAAAACAATTTCCTGCTGGTAAATCGTTCGCACGTAAGCTTATAAAAGTTCATATCACGAGTGCACACGAGTTATTATGATTCAGTGAACAGTACTAAATGGGTTTATTAAGGTTGAGCATAAAGATTTACCAAACATAAAACATAAATTGCTTCGTTTTCAAGAGTATCTGTTACAACATAACTTAAAACCCAAATGAATCCAAATTCTGCATAAAAAGCCAAGTTGGAACACACTTTAAATACTGAGAAAACGGAATTAGAAGAGAAGTGTAGGACACTGCGTGGCCACCTTCAGCCAGTTGAGTCCCTCCACTTGGTATCGTCGCAGGTATCCCCCCGTGAGCAGGGCAGGCCTCGTGATGGTCCCGTCTAGCTCGATGTCTGCCTCTCCCGTGAACAGGTCCACAGCGTTAGGGGCCGGCTGGAGGAACAGGCCACAATAGACGTTCCCAGCATCGTCAAGTTTAAGTCCACAAGTTAATTGCATAAAACATCTTACATCGTTTAATTCTGAACATTTAAAACATTACACAATGGATAGAACAATTTAGAAATAGCGGATTAAGCAGGAGATATCATTCATATGCAAATTAATCTAGTGTTTATCCCAATCATTGCACTCCGATATCACAGGCTTTAACAGTTATACTCCTGAGCAACAGATAAGGATTCAGTCAGAATTGGGTATTACCCTATCATATTTTAAATAATCGAGAACTGAAAAAATATTTGAGTACTCTGAATTATGTTACCCCATTAGAACAAAAATATTTGAGTATTAGACAAAGTTTGTCTCCAAATTTAGTAAAATCACCACAACGTACGCAAAGAGTGTTGAGTTTTTCTTTACTATAACACATGAACATAACCATTTCTCTTTTCACAACACTAAATCTGCATTTTGTTCTCAACACATAAGTAACTAAAATCTGGAATAAATTCTGAAAATATTTCATTTTGTTCGTTAAATATTGCAAACAGGTTAAATATTGCAAACAGGTTAAATATTGCAAACAGGTTAAATATTGCAAACAGGTTAAATATTGCAAACAGTTCTCAAGGCGCAGTCTGATTACTAGACCCAATTTTGACACAATATAAAACGCTGCCACATAACATTTACACTGATAAATTGTATTATTCTCGTCAATTTGGCCTCTGTGTTTTTATGGGCTAAGTAAAAGTCGGAAACGATCCATTATGCGATTACCCTGGTGTGTCCCAAATTCGATGTTCCACAATTTGACGATGGTTTGATATTACTTAGGAGATCTAATGCCAATGTGAAAAAAAAATCTTACTAAATATCTCCAAAGGTGGTTAGCGCTATGATAAGAATTTGTGAACACATCATTTTATTGACAAATAATCAAGAAATGATACATACATATAACGACGTATCCAACTCGTACCCCTTCAGTCAATCACTTTACGCACCGAGTTTGCCGTTTTTTGCATATTCGGTATTTTAATTGAGTTTTGTTACTCATCAAATATATAATTAATTGCATAAATGGGGTTTCAGAATGCGTATTTAATAAAATACGCGCCTTATCTGTTGCTCTGTACTCGTTTACACAAGAGCTGGTGGCCAAGCTTATGAAGAGTTTGTGAAGTTTGATGAATGGCAATTGGTCCTTAGAAAGCGCTGGTGCAGGCTTTAAACTGGCAAGACTTGATAACTATTAGTATCGTATCCTAGCTTTCCATTTCATTTACATTATGTAAGGCACACAAATCAGTTTACTGAATATACATGGATAACATAAAACATGTTTGCCCTTTTTCAGGTAAAAAGTAATATAGTCTTGACATGAACATACAAAATGTATTTCTAAACACTAGCATATATTTTATGATATAATTGGTTAACGGTTGTGTGATCTATTATTGGAATGTAACTGTGTACCTTTTGTTCTGTTTCTGCCTGTTTTTCTTCCTTTTCCTCCTCTTCTTCCATATCTAACTTCCTTTTCTTTGTTGGCTTTAAGTAACAGACAATTTGATCTGTTAGCTGTGAAAATTCTAATTAAAACCAAATCTACATGTACAACAACAACATCCACATACAAGTCCAGAATTTTACAAATAATTAACCTTAGGTATAGATGAGCATAAATAAGCTTCAATCATGCATAAAAACAAATAAAATAATATAGAAAATGTTAGCCTGGAATCAAGAAATCCCCATTTCTATTAATAGCTGAAGCAGGAGGTACATGAACCCTTCAATGACAAGAGCTGTTGGAGGACAGCGCGCTCCACTTTTCTTGTGCTTGTCAGAGTTACTGGCTTTTTTTTTTCTAAAAAAACAAAACATGGAAATTCCACAAAAAACAAATTTTGCAAACAAAATGCATTAAAGCCAGCACATCAATAAAATTTTTAGTAATGGTAAACTTGACCTTGACCCCACCAACCCCATATACATTGAAACAGTCATTGTTTGGAAAGTTCTACAAAGGATGCAATATCGCAATTTTCCATATGTTTTTGTAACTAGAGTAAAGCAAATACATATTTGTGTCGAATAGCATTCTCCGATTTTTTAAATTCTCGCTCACAAGTTTCTAATAAGCAAAAATACAGAGTCGTTTTTCTATAGTCTTCTTAGTAGCAGTGACCTTGAACCCACCCACCCCATATGCAATCCCAAGTGAGGTCTTGATATAAGGTATCTATGTATTAAGTTTTATTACAATATCTCAATACATTCTCAAGTCATTGAGCAGAAACCGTGTTTCTATTTTTAGTAACATCAGGGCCCTCAATCAGTCTATTTTTAGTAACATCAGGGCCCTCAATCAGTTTTGGGGGAAGGGGCCCACTGCAATCATGAGGGGGAATTTTGACTGACCGGGAGAATATTTTAATACGGAAGTTTTTACAGATTAACTAATTTGAAAACTAACTCAACCCGAACAAACTCGCGCCTAATTGTCGTTTGGTAAAAACATCATGTAATCTTTACAGCAAATGAAACTCCTTTAAATATAACTTTGATTATTTTTTAGCACAAAAAAACATAGCTCAGAATCTACCGATAACACTTAAAATTTGGACTAGGCTGCCGTATACTTGTAACATTGCAGCTATACACGCTTCATTTCCACGAGTTTTTCGTGATTTTGCCGGCGTTAATAAATAGTTAGCGCTTTTTTTTAGCAGAGCACGATTTTATAACGTAGATATGAAACTGATATAATTAATATCAATATGCAACACATATTTTTGTAAAAGTAATTTGCAGTCCCGCTTTTTAAATTATTAATTAATTTAATGTAATCATTTAAAAGACCGAAAATGAAAATACGCTACAACTCCATTATATCGCGAATCGCTGGGTCCATGGATCGCAATTGCGATATAACCTCTCAGGTCATTCATGTGCATATACATGTAAACACAAGCCTATTTTCGCTATCTTAAAAAGTAAATGGAATTAAATCAAATTTTCATTGTTGTCAACATCCATAATGTGTTATATCCATATGTAAAATATTATATTCGTATATAAAAATATGATACAGTTCCTTGTATTTAATTTTAAATCAGTTATCACAACACATATGCTATATCTAAATGCCAAACGCCTATTCGAATTTTACTGTTCACACGTCATAAACACACATTTTATTTACAGCTAAAATACACATGTACTTCATGAAAAGCCTTTTTTCGGCTGAAAAAGCGAGCGAAAATTATGCTGACATGTACAACGTCCCGTCATCCGTGTGGAAAGCGTGGGTGTATTGATGGCCATATAAAAACTTTGTAGCGCAGAGAACTGTGAGATCTTTACTTTTGAATAAAAGTTATGTAGCGCATACCAACCAAATTTTTTTATCGCCATCGATACTTTTGCCGTATCGATAACGTTATCGTCTTTCAGATAGGTCAGTATTGATTTATGACATACAGGTACTGTGTTCACCCTCCACGTGGACAGCGTGTAATTCGGCTGCTAATTAAAGGGACAGCAGTGAAAGGACGTTGTCATGGCTGGCACGCGCGATATAAGCTGATGACGTCAAACTGTTTCACTTTTATGTTGAACGGATCGGTTTATTGTTTATCGCACATAACATGTGTCAATGAAATATTAGCGATGTAGAGATCTGGACCAAAACGGCTACACTTATGATGCGGACGATTATTGGCATCTTCACAAGTTTTTGTTTTGTTTTTTTGTTTTGTTTTATTTTCAGACCTCCTAGGGGGAGTTTTTCCATTTTTTACGGGAACATACTTTTCAGGTGGGGTAGTTTGAGGGCCCTGAACACTGACTATGACCTTGACCCCACCCACCCCATATGCAATCCCAAGCGAGGTCTCGCTATTAGGCATCTATGTTTGAAGTTTCATTACAATACCTAAATCCATTCTCGAGTTCCAGAGCAGAAACGAAAAGTTGAGAAACTAGCTTACCGAAAAACTTTTACCTATCCAAATAGCTTATATGTAAAATTTCTAAGTGTAAAAAGGCCCATAATTTTGACAAATTTCAAAGTAGAGTTACCAAACTTGGCCCATAGGTTCATTTTATGTTCAAGTTTGAATGAAATCCCTCAAGCCATTCCTGAGAAACTAGCTTACCGTAAAACTTTAACCTAGAGTGGAGGCCAACGCCAACGCCGAAGCAGGGGCAAGTAGATCAGCTTGCCTTTTCTTCGAAAGGTCAAGCTAAAAAGGCAGTAGGAACAATATAAAGATTTGCCCCTCTGAAATATTCAGATAATGCATATGCTTCAAGTAACTGGAGTATGGATATACCATCCCAATGTCATAATATATAGTGATAAGCAAACTACATGTACCTTGAAGAACTGAGTGAGAAGTTTGGCGCCCTCTGGCGACTGTTCGTTGTAGTTCTTGTTCTTCCTTTTTCTGCCTCGTTTTGATTTTGAGTCTGAAATATGTAGTGATTGATTCAATTCAATATTTCAAGAGAATACTGTGAGCTAGACACATAAATATGTGCAGTAAAAACGTTGTGGCAAATAGCACACCTGAAACATATACTCTATGAAACACTTATAACTAACTCTTAATACAAATACGTTCAAAAATCTTTTGAAATATTTTTCCTTCAATAATTCACTTCTGAACAAGGTCCATTTCTAGTTTTTATGTTTTTTTCTGGCAATCAGGGAGAAAATCTTGGAACTACACACAAACAAATTCATCTATTATGTTTGGAGTTATCAAGTCTGTTAAAAAAAAAATTAGAATTAAAACAAAATATATGTTATCACTGTTAATTCCAATGTGTGGTCTAAATAACTGACAATATTCAAAATTCCTTGCGAAAAACAGGCAATTTTGACAAAAACAAACAAACTGTTAAACAGATATAAACATACAAATGGAAGCTGAAGTATCTTGCTAGGGCAAAACAAAACTCAAGATTAACAAACAACATAAAAACAACAAACACAAAAGTCAAACACAAAGCTGCAAGTTCCACAGTGGAAACCAGTCTGTAATACAGTCATCATATTACAGAAATACAACACTTAAAGGGTATAATTTACTTTTTTGCAAGTTTCATTTAACACATCAATCAGTCTGCACTCCAGTATTGAGTGAAAGATTCTACATGTTTTCAGTAATTCGGAATCATCATGGCCTCAGGGTATTGACACCAAATAATTATATAGGCATCTTTCCTGTGCTCTCTTTAAAAATGTTCAAATGAATTTTTGTCTCCCTATCACAAATATTAAGATAATTTCCCCAAAACGTAAAGCCCACACCCCACCACAATCCCTAAAAAGTAAGCCCAGTGGCCCTGACAGTAAGTTCAGATGCTGGTTTCGACTGTGTTGTGCCATGCAGCTCTCTACGTGTCTAACACAGGGGGTCCTCAGACTCCTCCTCCATTGTGCAGGTCTCGTCAGCCGCTACAGGGACGAGTTTCCCTCCCAAGTACTCGCGCAAACACTCCTCAAAATCTGCGACAAGGGAGGTAATTCTAGATATGTCACTTGAACTTTATAGATAAGTACAAGTACATTGTTGTCATAAGAGATTTGAAAACCGAATGATTTGCAAACTTGTGTAGTCCACACAGTAATTTTATCAAGGATTTACAACATAATGTATACTGTACGCATTGGTGCATTCACAAGTAGACTGCACAATCATATACTGTACAGTATTGAACAGTATTCAAGCTGTGGATGAATATGAACATGTCTGTTTCATATACCCGAGTAACAATGCCAGCTTTAAGCATAGTCCTGCTACTCAAACAAGCACAATACAGTTCAAGGTGCAGTATTCCTTAAATGTACATCTTTTGAAAAGACAACCTTTGCATATAAGAAGCATTAGAACATTTGGCACAAAATTTAGTACCAAGTACCTATTCATCTTAATTTTTCATGCAACACAGGCTTCACAATTACAAACAGTAGTTGTTTCACTTATATAAAATAGAAATTCATGGCATGATTTGTCACATTTTCATCAACACAGTAAGATTTTCAAGTCCATGACATCCATACTTCTTAACGATAAACTTAGTAAAGTTATAAAGTTCTAGTAACATAAACCAAAAGATCATATATTTGAGCATTTGAGAGAAAGACGTAGCAAAACATAATCAGTAATTACTAAACACTAGTAAACAGGCTATATATTAACTACCTTGTAGTACTGGAATCTTAATCTTTTCACTCAGCTGATCAGCTTCATTTGCATTCCCCTGTCTGCTGGAAGCTGTCAGATTCTCCTTGTCATCTTCAGACAGCGATTCATCATTTATCTGTGTAGAGTCCTTTAAATCAGAAGGTGATTCTGGACCATTTGAGTTGTCTTGCACTTTATCAGTTTTGGACCCCTCAGTGACTGGCGTGGCTGAAGCCAGTAGCCCTGGGGTGTCAGGGGACCCAGCCATGTTAGATGCTAAAGAGTTAACAGCAGAGATTTTGGATTTGGGCACAGGTGCCCGCAGGGAAAGCCTGGATCGAGTTTTGCGTCCTGATGACGAATCTGTGGAGTTCTGAAAGTAGAATAAATACAGTTCAATATCTCTAATTCAAATCAAATCCATTTCTAGTATGCCATGTCACCCTAATTTCGTGGGTGTTATTTACGATTGTGGCGCATGCGCGTTAATACATAGAGGATATTTGTTTGTTTTCGGTGTGATAACGTGTTATATCATCACTGGAAAGGAAAACAATTAATATTTTCAGGAGCGCTTGCGCGAGTGAAAATATGTTAATTGTCTCCCTTCCCAGTGATGATAAAACGTTTATCACAACAAACACATTTTCTTTTTATTTTATGCTATTTAGTATTTTTTTTTACATTTAAAAAAAGTAGTTCAGCACAGTGAGTGATATAGGGATATATCTCACTGATATTTTCCTATATTTCACTTCTTAGAATAAAATTAATTCTGTTATCTCACCTCTGAGGTGGATAAAACACAATTTGCAATGAGCTCCATGCAAACAAAGTAATTAAAATACCGATTTTTGTTGCTATTTCATGTATATGTTATGTTATGGTACCTGACCCTACTGATCTGTATCGTCTGGAAGCTTCTCATAATTTCGTGGGTTCTGATTGGCTAGCCTACTTTGGTTGGAAAAGAGTGTTTACAGCAGCAATTTAGTTTCACTTTGTTTGTGCTGGAGCCTGTGCTGATCAAAGAACGAAAACTTAATGAAAACTAGTGGTTTTTTTAAATTTAATCAATATAAATACACAGTCCTTATCATATTTTTTAAAAGGTAACAATATAAGCCTGACGAAATCTACACACTTGTTCAATTTTCGTTGTGCAGGTTTAACTTAAGGCTTCATGAATCTATAAATATTTCTGTTGTGTTAGTTATTGTTCGTAAATATTAAATAAATGCTAAAATTGCACACAGCGATTCGTGGGTAGGAATGCTAACTTAAAGTTGAAAGTATGAAAATGTCAGTCAAATTTAGGGAAGGGGGATTGTTTATGTATTTTTCTTACCGAAAATAGCAAAATTCCAGTGAGAAATAAACACAAGGGAGATGCAATTATTCTTGGAAAACTGTACTAAATATATAAGATTTTTTAGAACGAAATTTCATGAATTTAATTCCAAAATAGTTGTACGATAGTGAAAAATGTGTGTATTTAATGTCATTAATTGGTGATTTCAATGACCAAGTCAGTTACTGGTTGACATTTAATAAGATTTCCTTTTTCACTTAACAGTTATAGTAATTCGGACAAAGTTTTCGGATGCACGAGCGAAAATTATATTAGTTTTAAACGGCCACAAAATTATGGTAACCCAAGAAATTATGGTAATTAGGCATACTTGCATTATCCAGGTCATGTACAATGTGCCCATGTTTCAATGTAATTGTTGTTGATTTTTTAATGTTAATATTTTCTTATAAGAAAATACCAACAACAAAAAGGACATCATTTTGACACACTTAAATATACATGCATTTCTTCAGCTTAGCATGCATATTTATGCATCAAATATATTCATTTGGAATAAATGTGTTTTGTTTGAATTGCTATAAACAATGTTCACTAAAATGTCCACAGAAAAATGTAACCATTCTGATGAATACAGTAAATATTTTGGAAACAAAGAATCAAGAAATACCTGGCAGTGATTTTAAAACAAACTAGTCACCTTTAGTTGACTATCCAAGCTTAATACTTTGACCTCTTTCAGTTTGGATGTAGTGACAAAATTATTGAGTCACAAATCCAACAGACAAATCTATCAGTGACTGTTATCAACAACAAGCGCTGTCAAAGGAAAGCCCGCTCTACTATTAGAAGTATTTCAGTTGGTACATATTTTGGATAGTGTAAGAGGCATAAGTTTTTTAAAATACAAATCTTTTAAGTGAAACCTTGTATAGTTTATACATTTTTGGAACAAAAACTTTAACCACAAAATCTATGTAAAAAGTCTGCATAACTCTGACAAAATACAAAACAGAGTTATGGGTAATGTTGCCCCTGATACTAGAGTTGATGACAAAGGTTAATTCCAAGTTTCAAGTGAATAACTTACATAGTTTTGAAGTTACACAACTTTTGAATAAAAAGGGGCAAAACTCGGTCAATATACAAAACAGAATTATGGGTAATGTTTCCCCTAATACTAGAGTTGATGACAAAGGTTAGTTCCAAACTTCATGTGAATAACTTATGTAGTTTTGAGTTTACCAAACTTTTGAATTTAAACTTTACACAGAAAATCTAAGTGAAAAGGGGGCATAACTCTGTCAAAATACAAAATAGAGTTACGGGTAATGTTGCTCCTGATACTAGTGTTGATGACAAAGGTTAGTTTCAAGTTTCAAGTGAAAAGCTTATGTAGTATTGAACTTACAAAACTTTTGAATATAAACTTTTACCAGAAAGTCTACGTGAAAAGGGGGCATAACTCTGTCAATATACAAAAAGAGTTATGGGGATTTTTGTTGTTGACCCTGATACTGGAGTTGATGACAAAGGTTAGTTCAAAGTTTCAAGTGAATAACTTATGTAGTTTTGAAGTTACAAAACTTTTGAATATAAACTTAAACCAGAAAATCTTAGTGAAAAAGGGACATAAATCTGTCAAAATACAAAACAGAGTTAAGGGAAATGTTGCCCCTGATACTGGAGTTGATGACAAAGGTATATTCCAAGTTTCAAGTGAATAACTTATGTAGTTTTGAAGTTACAAAACTTTTGAATAACAACTTTAACCAATTCAGACGTGGATGCCGACGCCGATGCCAAGGGTAGTAGGATAGCTCACCTATTCTTCGAATAGTCAAGCTAAAAACAACATTATCAGTACCAACTCAACTATTGTTCTCTCCAAATACTACCTGACTATTGGAAACACTTTCTGTCGTCTTTTCTGAATCAGGTTTTGAATCCTAAAAGAAACAAAACAGTATCTAAAGTCTAGACTAATCACAAACACTTTATAGTTAACAAACTGATGAATATGTGGTTATATTGGCTATCCACGAATAAACAAATGAAATTTCTATACTCCTGTAAGATCTTACATATAATCCGTAAATGTAACTGATTGTCACTATGGCTCTTGTAAAAATATTTATTCACAATCAAAAATAACTCTTTCTTACCAGGGTTGTCATTATCAAATAAAGCAAGCGATTTTTTATCTAAATGTAAGCGATTTGGCCAGGGGTCTACGGGGCCCTCTTGTGATATTATTTTTAACTTCCTGAAAAGAAAAAAAACTGATTCTCTCACAATTTTAAAAAATGATTTTAATCGGCAATCGATTAATAGTGACAACCCTGCTTACGACATTAGCCGGTCCCTGGTCAGAGTTGTCTCCCTTCTGTTGCTCAGATTTCTTCTGTTCCTCTTTGGCCTGCTTCCTAAGAATTCTCTCACGCCTTTTCTTCTCCTCCTCTTTTTGCCGCTCCATTCTACAAGTACATTGGGAAACAAATATTCAACTACCTCAAGTAACAATTTAATATGTTTTAGACAAATTCTGATTCCACTGTCTTTATTATTTTAATTGTGAAAAATCATTTCTGACAAAAATGTGGATGAATAAAATAGCACACAAATTCAGTTTTTATCTGACCCCTTGAAATTTCATTTGACTCCTGGTTGTAAACAGCTACGGAAATCCCTGATAAAATGCATGTGTATATCAAGTGCTACTACTACTGAGGGATGTGTGACTATCTTGCCTCTGAATATCAAGTGCTACTACTACCGAGGGATGTGTGACTATCTTGCCTCTGTATATCAAGTGCTACTACTACTGATGGATGTGTGACTATCTTGTCTCTGTATATCAAGTGCTACTACTACTGAGGGATGTGTGACTATCTTGCCTCTGTATATAACGTGCTACTACTACTGAGGGATGTGTGACTATCTTGCCTCTGAATATAACGTGCTACTACTACTGAGGGATGTGTGACTATCTTGCCTCTGTATATCACGTGCTACTACTACTGAGGGATGTGTGACTATCTTGCCTCTGTATATCAAGTGCTACTACTAGTGAGAGATGTGTGACTATCTTGCCGCTGTATATCACGTGCTACTACTTCTGAGGGATGTTTGACCATCTTGCCTCTGTATATCATGTGCAGATATTAGTGAGGGATGTGTGACTATCTTGCCTCTGTATATCACGTGCTACTACTAGTGAGGGATGTGTGACTATCTTGCCTCTGTATATCAAGTGCTACTACTACTGAGGGATGTGTGACTATCTTGCCTCTGTATATCGAGTGCTACTACTACTGAGGGATGTGTGACTATCTTGCCTCTGTATATCAAGTGCTACTACTACTGAGGGATGTGTGACTATCTTGCCTCTGTATATCACGTGCTACTACTACTGAGGGATGTGTGACTATCTTGCCTCTGATTATCAAGTGCTACTACTACTGAGGGATGTGTGACTATCTTGCCTCTGTATATCACGTGCTACTACTACTGAGGGATGTGTGACTATCTTGCCTCTGTATATCAAGTGCTACTACTAGTGAGGGATGTGTGACTATCTTGCCTCTGTGTATCACGTGCTACTACTAGTGAGGGATGTGTGACTATCTTGCCTCTGTATATCACGTGCTACTACTACTGAGGGATGTGTGACTATCTTGCCTCTGTAAATCAAGTGCTACTACTAGTGAGGGATGTGTGACTATCTTGCCTCTGTATATCACGTGCTACTACTAGTGAGGGATGTGTGACTATCTTGCCTCTGTATATCACGTGCTACTACTAGTGAGGGATGTGTGACTATCTTGCCTCTGTATATCACATGCTACTACTAGTGAGGGATGTGCGACTATCTTGCCTCTGTATATCACGTGCTACTACTAGTGAGGGATGTGTGACTATCTTGCCTCTGTATATCACGTGCTACTACTAGTGAGGGATGTGTGACAATCTTGCCTCTGTATATCATGTGCTACTTTTACTGAGGGATGTGTGACTTTCTTGCCTCTGTATATCACGTGCTACTATTAGTGAGGGATGTGTGACTATCTTGCCTCTGTACATCACGTGCTACTACTACTGAGGGATGTGTGACTATCTTGCCTCTGTATATCAAGTGCTACTACTAGTGAGGGATGTGTGACTATCTTGCCTCTGTATATCAAGTGCTACTACTAGTGAGGGATGTGTGACTATCTTGCCTCTGTACATCACGTGCTACTACTACTGAGGGATGTGCGACTATCTTGCCTCTGTATATCAAGTGCTACTACTAGTGAGGGATGTGTGACTATCTTGCCTCTGTATATCACGTGCTACTACTACTGAGGGATGTGCGACTATCTTGCCTCTGTATATCAAGTGCTACTACTAGTGAGGGATGTGTGACTATCTTGCCTCTGTATATCACGTGCTACTACTAGTGAGGGATGTGTGACTATCTTGCCTCTGTATATCAAGTTCTACTACTAGTGAGGGATGTGTGACTATCTTGCCTCTGTATATCACGTGCTACTACTAGTGAGGGATGTGTGACTATCTTGCCTCTGTATATCAAGTGCTACTACTAGTGAGGGATGTGTGACTATCTTGCCTCTGTATATCACGTGCTACTACTAGTGAGGGATGTGTGACTATCTTGCCTCTGTATATCATGTGCTACTACTAGTGAGGGATGTGTGATTATCTTGCCTCTGTATATCACGTGCTACTACTAGTGAGGGATGTGTGACTATCTTGCCTCTGTATATCACGTGCTACTTTTACTGAGGGATGTGCGACTATCTTGCCTCTGTACATCACGTGCTACTACTAGTGAGGGATGTGCGACTATCTTGCCTCTGTAAATCACGTGCTACTACTACTGAGGGATGTGTGACTATCTTGCCTCTGTATATCAAGTGCTACTACTAGTGAGGGATGTGTGACTATCTTGCCTCTGTATATCAAGTGCTACTACTAGTGAGGGATGTGCGACTATCTTGACTCTGTAAATCACGTGCTACTACTACTGAGGGATGTGTGACTATCTTGCCTCTGTATATCATTTGCTACTACTAGTGAGGGATGTGTGACTATCTTGCCTCTGTATATCAAGTGCTTCTACTAGTGAGGGATGTGTGATTATCTTGCCTCTGTATATCAAGTGCTACTACTAGTGAGGGATGTGTGACTATCTTGCCTCTGTAAATCACGTGCTACTACTACTGAGGGATGTGTGACTATCTTGACTCTGTATATCAAGTGCTACTACTAGTGAGGGATGTGTGACTATCTTGCCTCTGTATATCACGTGCTACTACTAGTGAGGGATGTGTGACTATCTTGCCTCTGTATATCAAGTGCTACTACTACTGAGGGATGTGTGACTATCTTGCCTCTGTATATCAAGTGCTACTACTAGTGAGGGATGTGTGACTATCTTGCCTCTGTATATCAAGTGCTACTACTACTGAGGGATGTGTGACTATCTTGCCTCTGGAGCAGGTACTCGGTGTACATGTTGCTCTTCATGAGGAGGACCTGCAGACGTTTGTAGCGCTCCTCTTTGCTGTCCTGCTCCATGTGCAGCCACAGCTAGAACAGCGAGAGAGGCACACAGTCATTAAGACAGCCACAGCTAGAACAGCGAGAGAGGCACACAGTCATTAAGACAGCCACAGCTAGAACAGCGAGAGAGGCACACAGTCATTAAGATCAGACTGCTCCATGTGCAGCCACAGCTAGAACAGCGAGAAAGGCACACAGTCATTAAGACAGCCACAGCTAGAACAGCGAGAGAGGCACACAGTCATTAAGACAGCCACAGCTAGAACAGCGAGAGAGGCACACAGTCATTAAGACAGCCACAGCTAGAACAGCGAGAGAGGCACACAGTCATTAAGATCAGACTGCTCCATGTGCAGCCACAGCTAGAACAGCGAGAAAGGCACACAGTCATTAAGACAGCCACAGCTAGAACAGCGAGAGAGGCACACAGTCATTAAGACAGCCACAGCTAGAACAGCGAGAGAGGCACACAGTCATTAAGATCAGACTGCTCCATGTGCAGCCACAGCTAGAACAGCGAGAAAGGCACACAGTCATTAAGACAGCCACAGCTAGAACAGCGAGAGAGGCACACAGTCATTAAGATCAGACTGCTCCATGTGCAGCCACAGCTAGAACAGCGAGAAAGGCACACAGTCATTAAGATCAGACTGCTCCATGTGCAGCCACAGCTAGAACAGCGAGAAAGGCACACAGTCATTAAGACAGCCACAGCTAGAACAGCGAGAGAGGCACACAGTCATTAAGATCAGAAAACATCACACGCACTCAGAGGCCCATATAAAGCACATACATGCGTAAATTACGCACAAATAATTGGAAGATACACAGAGAAAAATAAACAGTTGGGTGTACATTTACGCTCATTTTTTCGATGTTGGCTTCTATTAGTGACTGGAAGACAGAAACAGAAAGACGTTTTGACAAGCCTGTCTACCTGAATGTTTAATAGTTAGCAATAAAAGTCTTAAAATGTTCAGAATTCTTTCTAGTAACATTAATGTATTTAAATGACTGCCTTATTAAAGTTATTAATATACTACTCTGGTCTTCTGCTCATCACGTAATGTATTGTTGGATGTAAATTTACCTGACTTATCCAACATAGAGTGAACATTTACCCCCACACATTTTGAAGTGTGTTCAAGTACTCCCAAATTTTCCATAGTAAGCGTACATTTACAGTACAAATATTTATCTGGAGCACTGCATGCACTAACAGTCAAGGACATGATAAAACTATAGAGTTCTAGTAACAATCTACCATCAAAACCAGACAGGACCATTTGATGGAAGGAAATAAACCTGTGGAGGAAATCAAATATTGTAAATAAACAAAAAAGGACTGTACATCATAAATCTTTCTAAATGTTTTTTGCCAATTGTCTGTACATTTAATAACAGCAGTTAATAAATTTGGGTAAAATGTGTTTTGTTCTTGATTTCGCCATCCCTGAATAAACTACCGACCTCTTTTCTTTTCTGTGCTTCCTCCTGCTCCTTTTGTTCAGCCTCATGCCCCAGTCTGGACTCCTCATCCAACTCTGTCTGCGTGATTACCTCCCCTTGCAATGACATGTCGGTCTCGACATCCGTCTGCATACTGGACACTGTCAGTGGGGAATCCATGTTCTTACCTGGAAACCATAAAATATGGTAGTCAAGTTGTCTGGACTCTTTTTGTTAACATCCTATATTAAGTTAAACAAGTCCAACTGGTTGTAAATAAACAATATACATGTGTGAAGAGAATTTCATTTCAGAATACCTACAGGTACGACTTTCCTAATACTCTTAAATTTGCTGAAAGTTATTTCAAGTAAACATTTATTACTGTACATTAGAAGCATTATATGCCATATTCAATAACTTCTTCTTTATCTTTACTTGCTAGATTTATGAGAACTTGATTTTAAACAAGGAAATCCCCTGTGCAACTTCTCCAACGAGGGTAATTTAACCATCGGAAAAGTAAAGTTTTCCTGTCAAGTTGCCCTGGACAAGTACAATTCCTGGGTGTGAAAATGATGTAAAAGTTGGGTGTTAATTATCATATTATAATAATATATTTTAACAACAAACTGTAATTCATTTATAATTTGATGACACTTTGATATTAGGAATGCCAGGAATAGAAGCTATATTTGTATTTGGACATGTGACATTTGTTTGCGGGCAAGTAGATTTATGCAATGAACTTGTCCATGGACAAAAGAATAATTTTTATATAACCACACCCCTGTTAAAATAAATGCCTTGCCAGAATTCTTAGAGCAAAGCAAGCATTTCTAGCTATTACTTGTTTCATAGAGGTCAGACCCAGCCTCGCTGACTGCATCTTCGTCTGGAATCGTGGCCTCGTCTGACAGAGGTTTGAAAGGAGATCCTCGGACAGTCCCCAGCTCCATCACCGTGTTCTGACAGCTTGGGTCTGAAATAGCCAACATAATATCAGTGGTTGTATTTCGCCCATTAGTTAAATTCTGAGTGGGCTTGCTCACAAGTCATCAGTTATGAATAGACAGGCTCGTAGCTCGGGCTGTGGATCGTTGGGCAAGTGACAATCCGATCCGATCCATAAGTTCAACGTCGAGTTGGGGTTTACGATTCACAGATCGAACCATGAATCAGCTGTTACAAATTGTGATACAGGAAACACTCTCATGAGTCATGAAGACTAATAACTTTATCATATTAAACCAATTTATTGCCTACTTCTTATCATTTTTTTGAAATAACGAAGCATTTCCACACTGGGGATGTAAATTTTGCTGGTGGTTTGTGGTATTGTTGTTCCGCCAAACGTCATGTACTTGCGCGTGTGTATGACGCCATTGTTTTGATAGGAGTTTCGCATTCATGTTTTCTTATCTTTTTAAATTGATTTGAGATTTACGTGCACCAGCGCATATTTAGGCTAACTGGGGCAAAACTTATTTCTTGTTGGTGACTTGAAAAATGCTGGTTTTGAAAAAACATCGGATGTAACGCTCCCGATATTGCATCTCTATTGTCACGTGACTTGTGTTTACATTCTGCTAAATGGAAAACTAGGACATGCACACACATAAAACTGCAATATAATGTCTCAAAAGGGTTCATTTCGTGTAGTAACTAATTTTATGAAAATCAACATAAGGTAAATATAAAATGTAAGATCGCGATTAAACGATCTCAGCAATGGCGAGTATTCATACTCGATTCCCAACCCGGAATCGTGAGTATCCGAGTACTCGGATACTCGCAGCAGCCCTACTTTTAGCATTTTCTCGAGTTCAAGTAATAATGATAAGAATTCGGGCTTGCTTGCCTAAATAATAAAATTGCTGAATTCAATGACTGTGATTTATGTGTGATACGTGTGCATTGACATAGTGCATAACACAAGTTTCAAGTAGGTAAACAGTGTATATACGTTTTTGACCAAGTGAACTATTTTGTAAATGTAAATGACCTTTTTCGAGCTGAACATAAATTTTTTGAATTTTTTGTATATCTAACCAATTTGTATCTTGACCCAATGAAAAGTGTGCTTTCTACAGGGTTTTTTATGTTGCTTATTTCTGGACGGGCCATTTCCCATGATTTTTTATTCAGTGACCTTTTCACAGATTTGGGAATGGGTACAGTTTCCATTCATTTGGATGCATCTTGAAGTTGTGTTAATAGCAAAAAAATAACATCATTTAAAAATCAATTTAATTATTTATGTTATTGTTAGTTGCTTCCAGGCTGAGAGCAGAACTGAGAGCTGTGTTTTTGATCCATACCCATGTACATCACGCCACGACTTAGACTGGGTATACCAATTACTGGGAATGTTATTTTTTTACTGGCTTGCAACATATAACAAAAAAGAAATAAAGACTGCTGGCGTATTGTAACAATACAACATTCTTCTATCAAAATAATTCAAATTTATCAAAAAAAAGATCACAAGTTTAAACAACTGTTGTGTCAACAATTTGTGCATGTCATTAGCCATCTATGTTCTGGCAATACACCTATTACCGTGAATCTGAATATCAGCTAATCAGAAACCAGAAAAATCTTGTTCAGGGTTAAACAAATGATACTATACAAAACGTCAGTCATATTACATTATATTTGCTTAAATGTTAAATCTATTTTCTTTACATATTTATAGTAACTGATAATTCATTGTGCGCATGTGGGCGAAATTTATGTCTTTTGGACATTCCCAGTAATAGGGATATCCCGGTAATAGGTATATGGAGTATACAACCAAAATTTACATTAGTTTTTTTTAGTCACTTAAGTTAAAAGAGATTCCATTGTGCATTCATTATGGCACATTTGCCATATATGTCTCTTGAACTCCTTAAAACAATGTTTGTCAGGAAAACCAATGGCTTACTGCCGCATGCAATGTGTGTGTGATACATATTACATAAATTCGACGCAATTACACAATGCTTGGACAGTTCCGCGAAAATATATGACAATCGCTCAAGAGCTGTAAACGGTATTTCTAACAAAATGATTGCATTCGCTTTATGAATGGTATTCGTGATATTCAATAATAAATGTCTCAATACCTGCTTTATTTAAAACAAATACGGGAAATTTACAGTAAACATGTATCAATAATTGTCAACGGGCTTTCTCCCGCCAAATCTCGTCACAACTTAATCGTCTGTCAACCAGCCATCAAGACACCCCAATGCAGGCAAAGTTAATTATTTGGTCTCTGGATAAATTTTTTCGGCTTAGCTGTCTAACCCAACATTTTAAATTTATCAAAATCCAATCAAATATTGGGAACAGTTTCCGCCAGTAGTCCCGAATGAATGAATCCTAACATTGCTTCGGCTGATTTAAAAATATTCGCACAACACTGGGCCTGTATTCACAAAGCTCCTTAGGGAAAAGTCCAGGAAATTTCTTAAATTTATAAAGCTCTTTAATTCTGTGGCCGTTTCATGTATAGGTCATTTTACATTAGAATGGCCCAAGCTAATAAATATTGTTCATATCTTTCATATTTTACCAATTGGCAAACATATATCATTGGATTTACATAGACATTTTGGTATGAAATTTTAACTTAAGTTCACTTTAAGTTAAGATCTTCCTTAGGAGCTTTATGAATACCGGCCCTGGTCAACAAAAGAAGTGATGCAACATGTTATTGTGCACCGATACTTGCGAAATAGTTCATCCAGGACTTCAAGGTCAGACTTCTGAACGACTATATACTGTCCATTGAAAGCCAGAAGGGACTATCGCCCTTCTTTGCACATATCCTAGTGACACCTTCTGACTTTCAAGGAACGATATACAACAGACAGGGCAAGAAACTCTATACAATTATCGTTGTTAGAATATTATTTACAACATAACGAGATATCTAGCCAGCCATAAATATTTAATATTTTTATAACATTTTAACGAGTGCCTACTCCGAAAAGAATGTACGAGTTAATAATATACCCTCAGTGTATCGATGCTCTTTGTATTAATTTTCTAGTATGTATACCGCCTACGCATTATTTTCTATATTACTCTTTCTCTTGAATATTATTTTAATCCTTAAAAAATGAACAGCATAAATGTTTTTCAATGTTACAAAAAACAAAAACAACAGACTAACGTTAAACTATATAATGATATGTTAGTAGGAATAAAGAACGATTTAGTATGTGAGCATACATAGTGTTCTTTTTTAATCTCGTCAGTCATGCGACGGATAAGTGAATTATAAGTGAAAACAAAACATAACCAAGTTACACATTAGTCAGTTTTAAATTTATTTATGTGCAAAGCTTAATCTACTTTCCCCATTTTCATTTTCATAGTTACCATAGACGACGAATATCTTTTTTAAAAGATATTTTTTGTTTCACATGTTGTAATAATATATCTATAAGATTGTATACCCTTTAACATGTATTGTTTATTTGTTATTTGTCTGATTGAAAGATCCAGCGACTATGTCTTATACAAATGAGAAAAAAATATTGCTTAATATTTATATTACATTTAAAAGTTAAAACATAACATATAATGTTTCATACTGAAGGGTAAATTATGGTAGTAATTTTAGGATATTGTGTTAATGAATCCGCATGATGTCTTCGGTTCGTAAATAAAAATACACCAAAATCTAGCTGTCATATTTCTTTAAAATAAGTATATAATTTATGTGTTCATTCAAATTAGAAACGCTGGACGATAAATAGCACGATTTCTGCACTTAAAAATGCGTGATTACATGGTTAAATGTCAAGAACAGGGGATCAAATTTGCACGGCGATTATTTCAATGAACTAAGTGTCAGCCTGGTAAATTTTATTGCATTTCATACACAATTTCCATCAATCGAGGTCAAAATTCGCAAAAAAGTAATGAATTGCTGGTACCTGAGTACCAATTTTATATGTAATTGTTTCCGATATATTAATACGGTTTACAGATCAAGAAAACATGAAATTCACAATCAATTAAAGGCACTAACAAGCTGATACACGTTAAAATAAAAATTAACTGTTTAATGTTGAAATAACAACCACATAAAATAATGCATTATGAGCTTAACACATATACACATTTTCATACAATAAATGGAATTTGAACAGTTTGAAGTTCAGTTCGGTGTTTACATTTTAACACTACGAAACTAGCTGAAGTTCCTCGTGATTTAGGTAGACTATCGTGCAACTCGCCGAATGTTAACGGTGAATAGTCGGGTTTAATCCGAAAAACTGCAATAAACAAAGCTAGTGTTTGTAAACAGTTTTACTTGGAGGATCAGTGTTTTCTGCAGTAAACAGTATCCAGCCAACCAAATGTTTCTGATTTAGTGAACACGTGACGCGGATTAAAGATGGACGCTTCTCTTACGAAGAAAAGTAAAACTAATAAATAAATTAACTAATTAACAAACGTAGGTCATTTCTACTAGCGGGTATGTTACAAAACTCAATATACTGTTCTGATGGATGAGTGCGTCCCATCTTTGTGCGATTTGAACAAGAAAAGAAAGTGTAGCAGTGATAACAAAAACAGTGGTATTTTAAAAAACGCGCGCATCGGTGAATCGCCTTTGTTTGACAGTGCAGACAGTGTAGAACTGAACCTGGATTTATTTACGGTTAGTGAATCTTTACACCAAGCGAATTCAGTGTTATATAATGACTCAGTGTTTTTTGAGCAATCGTTGTATCTGGATATAATCAATATGTCATCCGATTCACCGCCGATAGCCAGCACTCCAGCCCCTCAGGCGGCGGCGCCCTTAAGAACTGCAAACGAGCTGACCGGCGATGAAAATCCTACAGATGCAATCATTTCCTTCCTAAAACGAATAGAATCAAAACTGAACCACGTTGACACTCGTCTAAACACATTGGACAGTATTGAGCAAAAGGTTAGTAAATTTGAGCTGGACCTTAAAAAATTATGGGCGTTTGTACATGATTCTAACCTAAGATTTGATGAAAAAATTTCGAGAATGGACATTCAAGTGGAAAATCTTGAATTTTCGTTAGCAACTGCGAAAAGTGATATTGACAATATGAGGAAGCAAGATTCAAAAGTGAAAGATGAACTATTATATGTGCAATCGCAAAGTATGCGGAACAATCTGATATTTGGTAACATACCGGAAGTACCAAACGAAAGGCATGAGCATACGGAAGCCGAAATAAGGTCATTTTTGGTTCAGAAGTTGAAAATTGCACAGGACATTGTAAACGACATTAAGTTCGAGCGTGTGCATCGAATGGGTAACGCAACTTACGGCCATAAAGGCGGCCAGCCGAGGAAGATAGTCGTCAAATTCACCCTGTTCAAAGACAGAGAGATGGTCCGCAGCCGCCGCAAGGAGCTCGATAAAACTGGGTTCTACATGCACGAGCAGTTTCCGCCGGAAATTGCTGCCCGGCGTCGAGCCCTCATCCCGGAACTAAAAGAGGCTAAGAAAAAGGGACATAATGCATGGTTAGCCTACGACTCCCTGATGGTAGACGGTGTTCGGAAACAGAGCGTCAGGGTTCCGGAAGTTACAGGTAGAGTCTAGAGGCGCGACGAGGGCGGACTATCTGTACTGGCATGGAACATTCATGGTCTTAGTAGAACGAAACTAGAGGATAGTGCTTTTACTGACCTTATTTGTAAATATGATATCATTTTTTTATTTGAATCATGGGGCAATAAAAAATCTAAATTTGATTTGAATCAATATAAATGTTACAATTTTTATAGGAAAACTAAAAATAAAAAAGCTAAACGATGTAGTGGGGGTGTAGTTTTGTATATAAGAAACGAATTTTGCAAAGGTATTACAATTGTTAAAAATCACTTTGATACAATTATCTGGTTGAAAATAGATAAACACTTTTTTAATCTGTCTGATGATATTTACGTAGCAGGAATTTATATTTGGCCTGAAGCGTCAACTATGTATAATTTTATAAACGTTGATTTATTTGACTTATTGCAAAGCGATATTTGTGCCTTTGAAACTCGTGGAAATGTATTTTTAACGGGAGATTTTAACGCCAGGGTCGGAAACGGGGATAAAACAGATTATATTACCTGTGACAAACCAATTATAGATTACGATAACGATGAATATGAACCGGATAGACCAATCAAACGAGTTTCAATGGACAAAATCCATAATAATTTTGGTATTAAATTGCTTGATTTAGGTAAGTCGAACTGCATGAGAATTGCTAATGGAAGGCTTGGAAACGATTATAATATTGAAAATTTTACTTCTGCTTGCTCATCAGGATCGAGTGTTATTGATTACCTAGTGTTGAGTGAATGTTACTTTGGTAAATTGAACAATTTCTGTGTGAACCCGTTTAACGAATGGTCGGATCATGCATCAATCTCGTTTCTCATTAACTGTGACACTGTGTCATATAGTAATGACGACAATTACACACGAATTAGTATTAAATGGGATGAAAGTCTGAGGAATGAATTTAGACGTGGCATTATATCAAAATTGCCTACACTTAATTGCTTAACACTGAATACCAATTTTGGTGATAGGGAATCTGTTAACAATTGTATAAGTAATTTTACCGAAGAAATACGAGATGTTGCTGACCCACTTTTTTGTAAAATCATGACTGATCATAATAGTGCTTATAATTGTAAAAGTGTTTCCAACAAATCTGATTGGTTCGACGCAGAATGCATTGAAGCAAAGCAAACTTATATTAGAGCCTTGAATAATTATAACTGCCATAAAAGTGATATTAATAGACAGGACATGATAAAATCTAAGGGAGATTATAAAAAATTAGTTAAGCGCAAAAAGCGCCTCTGCGATAAGAAGAAGATGAAAAAAATTGAAAGCTTACGACATTCTAAACCTAAAGATTTTTGGAAACATTTTCGAAATAATAAAACTAATGGTTGTAATAATAATAAAATCAGCAATGAAGATTTTTTAAAAACATTTCTCTAATTTAAGCATCAACTTTCCAAATGTCCATAATGAAGAAGCTGAGCATTTTTGTAGCAATAATAATGATGATAATAATAATAATAATAATAACAATAATAATCATGATAATGTTGATGTTGATTGTATTTTTGATGAACTAGATGTACCAGTTACAATACAAGAAGTGGAATCCGTTATATATAACCTGAAGAGCAACAAATCTTTTGCTGCGGATCAACTTCTTAATGAATGCTTTATTGAATCATGTGATATTTTAGCTTCACACTTAGTTGATATTTTTAATGGTATCCTTAACTCTGGTATCTACCCAGAATCGTGGATGAACGGACTAGTTGTACCTATTTTTAAGAAAGGTGACCCTAATGATGCTAATAATTATAGAGGCATTACGTTGAATAGCTGCTTTTCCAAAATATTCACTGGTATTATTAATCAACGTGTTTCGAAGTGGGCGGCCGATAATAATATAATAAGTGATGCACAATTTGGTTTCAAAAAAGGGAGTTCCACCGTAGATGCTATATTTGTTTTAAATGCAATTATAAGTAAAGTATTAAATGAAAATGGGAGACTAGCGTGTGCGTTTGTTGACTTTAAAAAGGCCTTTGACAGTATATATAGAAATGGTTTGTGGTATAAATTATTTAAAATAGGCCTGAGAGGCAAAACTTTACGGGTAATAAGGGATATGTACTCGAAAGTGCAAGCTTGTATAAAAGGGTGTAGCTCATATTCTGAATTCTTCGAAGTCGCTGTAGGTTTAAAACAAGGCGAAGTAATGTCGCCGATACTATTTTCTCTCTTCCTAGAAGATCTCGAATTATTCCTCTGTGATGATATTAATAGTGGCCTATCGATAGATGATTTGACTTTTATCTTGATGCTATTTGCAGATGATATGGTTATCCTCGCAAAAACTGCAGCGGATCTCCAATACAGTCTAAATCGTCTACAAATTTACTGTAATTCATGGGGACTTGAGGTTAACCCCGACAAAAGCAAAGTCGTAGTATTTAGAAAACGAGGTCCTTTAAAACATGAAGAAAAATGGGTTTACAATAATATCCCGTTAGAAGTTGTGGATGATTTTAACTATTTAGGAACTGTTTTTAATTATACAGGTAGCTTCGTTCTGAATTGCGAAACCATTTCTGGTAAAGGACTGAAAGCTCTTAATACTCTTATGAGTAATATCAAAACAGCCCTTTTAAACCCTAGTACCATATGTCAATTATTTGACGCATTTGTGGGATCAGTTTTGAGTTATGGTTGCGAAGTATGGGGATTTGGCAAATCCACAAAAGTAGAGCGAATTCATTTGAAATTTTGTAAAAATCTTCTTAAAGTTAAACAATCTACATGTACAATGGCAATATACGGTGAACTTGGCCGATTCCCACTTCATATCAATAGACACACACGCATAATAAAATACTGGCTAAAGTTATTAAATAGTCACAATATTATTATTAATCGGTTGTACCAAGCGTTGCTAGATGATTTTAACAAAGGCAAATCTAACTGGCTAACTGATGTTAAGTCTCTGTTAGATAGCAATGGATTTTCATATGTTTGGATTACACCGCATTCAGTTAACGAGAAAAGTTTCCATATAGAATTTAAACAAAGACTACACGATCAATTCAAACAATCGTGGTATACAGCCATAAATATTAGTAGATCTATGTGCACGTATAAATTGTTTAAAACTGACTATGAATTTGAATGTTACCTTGATAAAGTTCCACTAAGATATCGCATTGTATTATCCAAATTGAGATTGTCATCTCACCAATTAAAAATCGAAACAGGACGTCATGGTAATAACAGAATCGAACATTGTAACAGATATTGTACTTTTTGTAATAAAAATGATATTGAGGACGAGTACCATTTTATATGTATCTGCCCACTGTATATAGATATTCGTAAAAAATATATTAGTAAATATTATTATACTAAGCCCAGTATGGTCAAATTTATAAATTTATTTAAATCTAAAAGCTATAAAACTATATTAAACCTTTGTAAATATACATACCATGCTTTTAACAGACGAAAAATTATGATCAATTTCGTCCAATAACTACTCATTTGTTGTTTTCTTTTGTACAAATTTGTCATTCTTCTTTCGTACTTTTTCGTCTATAACTTATAAGTCCCTCCTCGGGGAGTGAATCTTGTTTATAAACTACGTTGTAATTTACTATATATCTACTGTTTGATATTCATATAGAATTATTGAATTATTAACTACGTGTTTGTTAAAATTCTTCTGTTATAAAGTGTGTATATATGTACATATATTATACGTTGTCATGTGTTTATAATTGTTATGCATTGGATCATGTTATGAGGAACATGTATATATGTTCAAGTAACTGAATAAAATATTCTGTTCTGTTCTGTTCTGTTCTGTACAACCATAGGCACTTCCAACTAGACCTTTTTTGATTGCGGTTTTCTAAAAAATGACCATTTGGATCGCATCGGTTTCAAATTTTGCACAGCACCATCATATACAATTTCCAATATATATATGATAAAAAAAATCTAACGGTTCAGTGATCATTTATATTTCCTCGTGCTCTCAAGTGTCAAGACAAATAATTGCACGAGAAAATCGTAGTGTAGGTGGAAATTCGATGCAGTTTATAATCAAAGTGTTTAACAACGACACTCCAACCAAAAAACAAAAAACTAACATTAATTATTTCATGAATAACACCATCCCAAAATTAATAATAATAATTTTTTTTTTCAAAAATGTCAATAGTAATCAAATTAATCTGCAATTTTATCCAATCATTGTGCTTGGATATCACGTGATTAACATTTAACCTATTTACACAACAGAGCACATGGTGAACTTCTAATCTGTTTATGATTTTTAAATGAATGTAAATAACCATTTAACAATAGCTAGGGAGGAGTTTAAAATATTAGTGGCAAAACATTGAAAGGGCTACTGTGCAGTACCGGTATGTATAGAGGACGCGCACGCACCATTGGTATGTACAAGGCCGCATTCCACGTACTTAAGAATGGGTAATTATTATATGATAACTTTTCTGTTTAGATTGTAATTTATTAAATCATTATTTTTAAGGATTTTATTCAAAATAAAAAGAAAATAACGAAAATATTTACTCTTAATTTATAACAGAGAAATTATTTTATTTTACTTTATTTGGTTTTCGCATGTCTGCGAATTTTTGTTTTTATATTATGTTTTATTTTTGATAAGTTTTGTATGAAAACGAAATTTCGTATGAAGGACATTACACAAATCATTATTCTGTGTTCTTGAAAAGTTTGGAGAGATTCGGGCTAAAAATACAAAAGTTATAACTGATTAAGCGTAGGTCTAGTTAAAAGTGCCAATGGGTGTATACTAACGTAAACACAGACAATAAGATGACCGTTTTATTGTAAAGTATGAATTTACCATTTTCATTTTTATGCGGCTTCAATATTACATTGTTATTTGTCGCTTGAGATTGTATTCCATAAAATTATGGAACCTGATCTCTTTGTAAAAAAAATTCTTGAAATTATCTGCTGACGCCCGAGTTACGTTAATTTACGGTATAAATTTAATATGTAGATTGTGCGACTGTACTACGTTTTCTCATAGACCTAAAATCACGCCACATTATGGTAATGTTTAAAAGAGCAATTATTTATGTTTGGTAAACCATAAATGTGCAAAAAATACATTATTTTTTTTGCTTTGAAATAAATTCAATAAATCAAGAGGGGATACAGCACTTCATCGGACGAAAATAAATAGATTTAAACTATTCGGAAGAGAAGATTAGATATTTATTAGCATTATTTCAGCCCTGCCTTACCAATTTTCGATTCATGAGTGCCTCGTCTATATATGATGACTTTCACCAGGAATGCTGTTTTGTTTCACTGTGGATGTTTTAATGTGGCGAAATAATAATTATGAACCCACTGGGGGCTGATGCGTATAAACTAAAAGTGTTTTTTAAAGACAGCACGAGTATGTTCCTCAATGAAAAGGTGTTAACATTCCTCCAAATTGATTATGTGTTGGTAACAATTTTGTGTATTTCTTGAACTTTTGTAAGTGTCATGGAGTCACTCTGTTCATATAGCAGTTACACGATGGTCAAGGTTATTTTCTATAATACAAAAGCCTTTTGTTGCTGTGCTGTATGTTTTAGTGCAGTTAATGTCATACAATTATGGGTTTTCTGTTTTCTTGCATAATTTCATCTACAATAATGGTTAATTATAGTGATTTCTTAAATAAATCGCGTGATTTGGTAATAATACGCGTTGTTTCTTTGTTTCTGGTAACGAACTCATGCATGTTAACAATTGTCCGCAGTTTATTGTGTGTGTGCGTGTCGCACAGAGTGTATGTATGTTTTCCAACGAAGTCAATTTGTGTGTGTGTGCTTATCAACGAAATCATGTTCAAATTCAGGAAATGGACCACGCTGTATGTTTTAATTATCGTTAAGAAACATACAGGCGTTGTCTCTCAGAAACACTTTACACGCGTCAGTCCCCAGTGGAACAGTGGAGGTTTAGGATCATTTCTTTACATAACCATTTCGTAACCATACATTTTCGGTTATTTCGTACACATCGATTGGTCATTTCGTGACCATATCATTCGTAACCACTTAAGTCGGTTGTCAGTATCGATCGATATAATCTTGAATTAAAATTGTATGTCGGGTGCCTAAATAATTTTGAAATGGATAAGATGCGGTCAGCGAATAAAGGTAGCGTAATTATTACTAATAAATAAACGTTGAGATAAAAAAATTCTGGAATATGTTTCAAATGATACTTCAGCGACATAAACAGACATTATTATGCTTTGTAATTTGGAAAACTTATTTTTGTGTGTGTCAGCTATAATGGATATCGTTTACAATTAAGTACTACAGAGATTTGAGTATTATTATTCAAATCAGCATTTCATAGCTTTTAGACGTAGAAAAAATGTGTCATTTTAGTTGATTTTATGTCTTCACTGAATATTAAGAAATAAATAGTAAAAAAGGAGCTCGTGGTTTCTACTAATATATTAAATGTGTATTAAACACATGTTTTAAGCGTTCATGCAAAACCAGATTTGTTTTTGATTTTTTTTTTTCTTCTATACGAATTACAATTTTGTTAAATATGTGTTTATCCGATTTATTTCTGTTTTGATAACATTTTATGTAATTTAAAAGTATGAGTATTCCTTTGCCATTAACCGCTTATTCGTCAACAGCACAAAAAAATATTCCCTTTTTCATGCTTTATTTTACAGCATATATTGCAATTTTTCATTTTTTCTTTCGAGGTAAAATAAAAAAGTATGTCGATATTTGATCTACACACGGAAACTTCATGATATTTGATTACCCGAGAATAACAGCCCTTCCCTTTAATGTTTCATTACATCTGACCAAAATCACATTCAAAATTCGGCATAACCATTTAAATATTACATGTTCAATTTTACTGGTATGAACGCATTATTTTAACCTATTTTTCTGATTGTATTATTAATAAGACACTCACAAACGAAGTGGTTACCAATTGATCGATCGATATGTGCGAAATAACCGAAAATGAATGGTTACGAAATGGCTATGTTACGAAATAACAACCTTAAACTTCTAGTAAGCCTTATTTGCCAAGAGTTAGAAGATTGTGCTGACACGATGTCAAGAGTTTAGGCATCTATGTTGCAACCGATGTCGCAAAATCGTAAACGACGCTACGTATTGGGAAGCTTCCTAACTCTTGTCATTTATTAAAAGTGAATATTATTGTAATATACTGTAATGTATGTGTAACACTACAGCAGAGTGATAGCTTTATACTTGTCAATTAATTTACATCCTGTCAGAGTAATAGTGTTTAAATATAGTGCTATAAGACAGTGTCTTAACTCTTGTCATTTAAGTATACATATGGACAATGTATTCATAGTATCTAAGTATACTTACTCAATAAGTCAGTCTATTGATTCTTGTTATTTAACATACATATAGGAAATGTATTCATATTGTGTAAGTACAGTACTCTCTAAGACAGTCTCTTAACTCTTGTCATTTAGCATGCCGTCGGTGATAGGGGTAAAGTTATGTTATTATAGTACTCAATAATAGTCTCCCAACTCTTGTCATTTAGCGTACATATGATTAATGTATTTATTGTATGTTAGTATAGTACTCAATAATAGTCTCCCAACTCTTGTCATTTAGCGTACATGTATTTATTGTATGTTAGTATAGTACTCAATAAGAGTCTCCCAACACTGTCATTTAGCGTACATATGATTAATGTATTTATTGTATTGTTAGCATAGTACTCATTAAGACAGTCTCTTAACTCTTGTCATTTAGCGTACATACGATTAATGTATTTATTGTATGTTAGTATAGTACTCAATAATAGTCTCCCAACACTGTCATTTAGCGTACATATGATTAATGTATTTATTGTATGTTAGTATAGTACTCAATAATAGTCTCCCAACTCTTGTCATTTAGCGTACATATGATTAATGTATTTATTGTATGTTAGTATAGTACTCAATAATAGTCTCCCAACACTGTCATTTAGCGTACATGTATTTATTGTATGTTAGCATAGTACTCAATAAGAGTCTCCCAACACTGTCATTTAGCGTACATATGATTAATGTATTTATTGTATTGTTAGCATAGTACTCAATAAGACAGTCTCTTAACTCTTGTCATTTAGCATACATATGATTAATATATTTATTGTATGTTAGTATAGTACTCTCTACGACAGTCTCTTAACTCTTGTCATTTAGCGTACCGTCGGTGATAGGGGTAAAGGTTTGTTAGTATAGTACTCAATAAGAGTCTCCTAACTCTTGTCATTTAGCATACATATGATTAATGTATTTATTGTATGTTAGTATAGTACCCTCTAAGACAGTCTCTTAACTCTTGTCATTTAGCGTACCGTCGGTGATAGGGGTAAAGGTATGTATGTATAGTACTCAATAAAACAGTCTCTTAACTCTTGTCATTTAGCGTACATATGGTGATGGTGATAAACGTATGTTTGTATAGTACCCTCTAAGACAGTCTCTTAACTCTTGTCATTTAGCGTACCTATGGTGATAGGGGTAAAGGTATGTAAGTATAGTACTCAATAAAACAGTCTCTTAACTCTTGTCATTTAGCGTACATATGGTGATGGGGATAAACGTATGTTATTATAGTACTCAATAAAACAGTCTCTTAACTCTTGTCATCTATCGTACTAATGGTGATGGTAATAAAAGTATGTTAGTATAGTTGCCAATAAGACAGTCTCTTAACTCTTGTCATTTAGCCTACATATAAACAATTTATTAATTTTATGTTAGTATAGTAGTTAATAAGACATTCTTTTAACTCTTGTCATTTAACCTAGATAAGAACAATGTATTAATTGTATGTTAGTATAGTAGTCAATAAGACCGTTTCTTAACTCTTGTCATTTAGCCTACGTATGAAAAATGTATAAATGGTATGTTAGTACAGTGCTCAATGATAAAGTCTATAACTCTTGTCATTTAGCGTACGTATGGTGAAAGTAGAAATATTGTGTTAGTACAGTACTCAATAAGAGTCTTTTAACTCTTGTCATTTAGCGCACATATGCAAAATTTGTATTCATAATGTATAGTAGTCCATAAGACAGGCTCTTAATTTTTGTCATTTAGCGTAACTATGGTGATAGTGGTAATAGGGTGTTAAAATAGTACTCAGTAAGACAGTCTCTTAACTCTTGTCATTTAGCGTACACATTAAACATGTATCAATTGTATGTTAGTATTGTACTGAATATAGACAGTCTCGTAACTCTTATCATTTAGCGTACATATGAAACATGTCTTAATTGCATGTTTTGATAATGCTCAATTAGACAGTCTCTTAACTCTTGTCATTTAGCGTATATGAATCATGTATTAATAGTATGTTAGTATAATACTCAATAAGACAGTCTCTAGCGCTTGTGAATTAGCGTACATATGAAACCTGTATTAATTGCATGTTAGGATAATACTCAATAAGAAAGTCTCTTAACTCTTGTCATTTAGCGTACCTTTAGTGAGAGTAGTAATATTGTGTTAGCACAGTACTCAATACGACAGTCTCTTAACTCTTGTCATTTAGCGTACATAGGAAACATGTATTAATAGTACAGGTATGTTAGTATAATACTTAATAAGACAGTCTCTTAACTCTTGTCATTTGACGTACATGTGAACATGTATTAATAATATGTTAGTATATACTACGCCGACAGAAAGATAGTGTATGAAACTTCGTACGTTCGTCATCGTACTATCGTGACATGTATTCACACATCACATTTTTGACATCCGTGAAAAATTTGATCTCTGTAATCACAGGTATGAACATTGAATTCTCATTCTTCACACATCATTGTGTGATCGAGTCCAGTTTTTGATATGCGATAAAATCATATTTTTGACAGATATGAGGGAAGTGTGCCAATCTCCCACAAAAATGGGTTTGTTATAATCATATTTTTCACAAGTGTATGCCCCAGAAGAAAATTAGAGGACAAGTTAGTACGTTGTTAATTATTGTGACATGTGTATATACATAAAATGGAAACGATTAAATTGTGAAATACAAGAGATAAACCCGGGCCTATCGGCCTATAAGTCACCAAACATAGAGAATAGAAAATCGTATGCATAAAACATCAATAACTTATGTAGTTTTGAAGTTACCAAACTTTTGAATATAAACTTTAACCAGAAAATCTAAGTGTAAAAGGGGCATAATTCTGTTAAAATACAAAACAGAATTATGGGGAATAGTGCCCCTGACACTGGAGTTGATGACAAAGGTATATTCCAAGTTTCAAGTGAATAACTTATGTAGTTTTGAAGTTACACAACTTTTGAATATAAACTTTAACCAGAAAATCTAAGTGAAAAAGGGGCATAACCCTGTCAAAATACAAAACAGAGTTATGGGAAATATTGCCCCTGACAATGGAGTTGATGACAAAGGTATATTCCAAGTTTCAAGTGAATAACTTATGTAGTTTTGAAGTTACACAACTTTTGAATATAAACTTTAACCAGAAAATCTAAGTGAAAAAGGGGCATAACCCTGTCAAAATACAAAACAGAGTTATGGGAAATATTGCCCCTGACACTGGAGTTGATGAAAAGGTATATTCCAAGTTTCAAGTGAATAACTTATGTAGTTTTGAAGTTACAAGACTTTGGAATAAAAACTGAAACCGAATTCAGACGCGGACGCCGGGGGTAGTAGGAAAGCTCACATATTCTTCGAATAGTCGAGCTAAAAATGAGAATATGTTTTTCGCCTTCGATTTACCGTCCCGAAAACCTACACATTCTTTCGTTCACTGGCTCACCGATCCCAACATTTTCAACTCGCAAGGGTCGCTCAGGCTACCCATATGGGACCCATGCAAAATGGGTTTGCAAAATCCCACTTGGCCCCATATGGGTTGCCCAAATAGGGCCCATCCTGGTTTCGATATGGCTATATGGGCATCCTATATGAGACCCACTTGGGTTTTGCAAACTCTGTTTGCATGGGTCGCATGTGAGTTGCGTTTATATCAAGATCCTGCTTGTTAGACATACATGCTGCATTGAAGACACAATAAACCATAACAACAACAACAACACATTAAATATTTTCTTACTTTAATTGGTTTGCCATTTGCAGAATATAACACATTGACCAGTAATTAGCATGTGTACATTGTCCTTTAAGAGTATTCAATAGATTTGTTAGTACTGTTATGCATATTGTTACGCGAACAATGCATTATTTTACTTATGTACTACTTTTTTCTTCATTTATACAGGAAATATAAATAACAACTTAACATTAAATGCTATGGATTAAATTAATGGGTCAAAGTTAAATGTCTAAAATAATTTAAAGATAAACTGCATATAATATACACCAAACACATATATTCATGACGATAGTTTGCCATTGTGTTACAACAATGGATCATACCATTAAGATTATATTGACAAAACTATAAAGACACAATTTTGAAAATAAAGCATGATTGTACAATGCACACACGTTGCACAATAAAACACCAATCAAAGAATAACACATCATGAACAATAGCTGTCTCAGGACAGCGCGCTCGAGTTGTCACTCCGCTTTGATAGTATATATATATTCTGTCAGTGACCTTACATAATGAGCATGAAAACGTATGTGAAAGTTCATTTGCATATATGGAGTAGTTACAGCGATATGTACTTGCACACAAACTTCAAACTGAATATTTCTAAGTACTAAAAGGGGCATAATTCAGCTAAAATGCTGGTCACAGTTATGGGCAGTGGCATGTGACCTTATATAATGACACTAAAGACATGTTTGAAGTTTCAGTTGAATATCTGTAGTAGTTTTAGAGCTAGTTACTTGCACGCAAACCTTAACCTGAATTTTTAAGTACAAAAAGGGCATAATTCTTCTAAATTGCAGGTTAGAGTAACAAGCCTTGGTCGGTGACCTTACATAATAACCCCGAAGACGTGTAAAGTTTCAAATGAGAATCAGTAGTAGTTACATAGATATATATTTGTTGCACGCAAACCTTAACCTGAATTTTCCAAGTACAAAAAGAGGAGTAATTCTGTAAAATTGCAGGTCAGAGTTATAGGCCTTGGTCAGTGCCCTTATATAATGACCCTAAAGAGAGGTGCAAAGATTCAATTGAATGTCTGTAGTAGTTCTAGACATATGGAGTTGTTACACGCAAGCCTTAACCTGAATTTTCTTAGTACAAATGGGGCATAATTCTGCTAAATTACAGGTCGGAGTTATGGGCCTTGGTCAGTAACCTTATGTAATGACCCTAAAGACATGTGTAAAGTTTCAATTGAATATCTGTATTAGTTATTCTCTCTTGCACGCAAACATTAACCTGTCTTTTCTAAGTACAAAAAGGGTATAATTCTGCTAAAATGCTCGTCACAGTAATGGGCCTTGGTCAGTGACCTTACATAATGACCCCGAAGACATGTGCGAAGTTCTAATTGAATATCTGCAATAGTTACAGAGATATGGACTTATTGCACGCAAACCTTAACCAGAGAATTACGCCGACGCCGACGAACGGGTGAGTAGTATAAATCGAACTATTCGGTGAATTGCTTCCTACAAAGAGAACATTTCTATAAACATGATTTGAAATTGTGCATCAAAATGTTGTTCTAACACCACAAGTATAATTTGATGATTCCATCACAGACAAAGAAACTATTCAAAGTAAACAGACTTGTGTCCAAAGCACACGGTTGCCCCCACATTCCGCTGGTTGTAACAAAACCCTATGCAAGAACTATACCTAAGTGCACAAGTTTACATGCTGATGAATATGTTTATTTAGTTTCATCACTCTAGCAGTTATGCTTAAAAGGGCCATAACTCCGCTGATTTATGACAAATCTGCACCACAATACCCTGTTGCACATGCTGATGAATATGTTTATGAAGTTTCTCATTCTAGCAGTTGTGCTGCTTGAGTGCAAAAATCCGACGGACGGACGGGCCGGATGGACAAGGGCAAATTTATATGCCCCCTCCCTGAAAGTGGGGGCACACAAATGCCTTTACTGGTATAAAGGTATGATAATGGAATCAAATATGAGACATTTACGTATTCAAAACTAGTATAATATTAGTAATATCACAAGTAGATAGACCAATCTTACAGTATTGCACAGTATGGACCAATTAACATACATTTTAGTATGACTATACTATCAAGCAGGGCATCAAGCAATTACAAACAAAACATTATTTTCAAAGGTAAGATTGTTAGTTATATACATGTCACTGTAAATAACATTGTCTGAAGACATATGAGAATGGTCACAAGATAATGGCTCACAAACTAGTTCAAGTACGCAAAGAGCTCAAGTGTTAAGTAAATTTGTCAGAGTCATATCTTAAAGGTGAAAGGCCACGCTTCTAACAAATGTTATTTATTCTTTAGAAACATAGTTTTAGCCATAACAAATTAACTTCTCGTATCAGTTTTCATAAATAACGCTTTTATAAGCGAGTATAGCATAAAAGACAACATGATTTTGCGCATATTTCTATCGATACGCCATTTTGTTTCAAACCGGATGTGACGTATATTCTTCCCAACGCGTTGTTTTATATATAGATTGTACAAATTACTTCAAAACTCGCGTTATTTCATTAAGTTACAATAACCTAAGACATAATTTATATTAAGTAGGATGTGTCAGATAAATGTTGGTCATAAATACATATTCTAATGTATTTGGCTACATTTGATAAAAATAGACTACACATAATCCTTACTGTCTTCGTCTTAGACATTTGCTATAGGGATCGTTTACTTAGTACCACTTTGTGTTATCAACTTATCAGAACTAGACAAATGATTAAATATTTTATCATTGAGATCAGTGGAAATGGATCCTTAGTAGTCTGGGCTTCCTGCTGTTACCACAACCGAGATCATAAACTTTATGGCCCCGACAAACAACGATGACAATATCCTGTGTATCCCTACACAATGTGTCAAAAGTGATATGAAGGTTTGACAAGTTGTGGGCATGGCAAATCCTGATTGCTGATTGGTTGATAGGTTTACGAATCATAATGATACTTGACTTAGATGTAATCTGATTTGTTGCAGTAGTTCAGCCTTATGCATTTGCAATTTAAATTCAACCATCTGTATAATCAAACAGTAGTGGCGGATCCGTGGTCTAGTGGTAACGCACTGGTTTCACAACTCAGGGGTCGCATGAGACGTTAAACCGAGGTGCAGTGTACTAGGTGCTTCACACCGGGCACTAAAAGACCCAGGGTCGTCTCTGGAACGGGGCGGCTCCTGTATCTTGCACTATTCCCTCGTAACCCAACTAACAAGTCTTCTGGGGGCGATGGCCATATGGGAGAGAATCCCGGTGCACTCGATAAAAATGTACCACACACAAATCAAACAGTAAGAAAAAAAAATGCAGCGTTTTGTTGTAAACGTAGTTAAAAGATAAAAAAACTACAGCATTTTTCATGTAGTGTTTTAGTGTTTTTCAAAGCCCGATGACTGAATTATTTAAATACAAATGTAGATAATTCAGATTTATGGCTACATAAGAAGCCCGTCTGAGAAAATTGTACAAGATTGTAAAGGACGATGTTGATATAATAATATACAGCCTGTTGCTGAAACATTAACTTTATGAAATATGAGAAAATAGTATATCCCAAAAATGTTTCACCATCCCGATTATAGATATACTGAACATATATTGTAAGCAATATTATGATAATCTGCAGCATGCAAGCATTTTTTGAAAAGTAGAGCAACGCGTAAAAATAAAACAATACATAAATTGTCGACATGTATGTGAGTTAGCATATCACATGCATATACTTTTTCTATGTGAAACATCATGAAATGGATATGTTTTTTGGTTAAAGTGCATGACAAATTGAAAAAGACACATAAATACTTCACATTCATAAACTTTCACTGCACGTACATATTTCTTTTGTAGATGCTAATAATTATAGTCATTACACTTAGCAAACTGTGAAAGCGTTCTCGCACATTTGTAAGAGAGGTATTCCAATTATCAAAACAGCATCCTGTTTGCAAATGACATAATAAGGGGCATGATGACACATCGACTGTAAACACTGACATCTTGAATATAGTTGAGAGTGAAAAATGCAACGGTTAAATAACAATCGGTTTATAAAAAATTAATATACATGAGCAACATAAACAACTAAGAGGATTAACTACCAAACATACGATTGTTAACTGTCTGAAAAGTGATGGGAGTTTAAATATTACTTCTTTATTATTATACTTGTATGGAAATATAAAATAATAAAAATAATTATGGATAAGCTAGATTGACAATCAACGAAAAGGTAAGTAAAAAATTTGGCATAATGTACTTATAAATGATGCATGTGCTAATTGTCATTTACTCGTCCCGGAAGACGTTATTTAAATAGGATAAAATTCATTTTAAATAGCTGTTGTGACATGTTAAAAGCAAGCACAACGACTTACAATACCATACAACAAACGATTGTCATAAAAGAATTGTTGAAATGCCAAATTTTGTTCAAGAAATTTAGTAAGTAATAATGGCGACCCTATTAATGGAGCGTTGGGATTTAACTACGTCATCAAGAAAATGGCGGCGGAAATTACCGAGCGGCGTACGGAAATTGCCGATGAACAAAATCATCGTTTTTAAGCATCAAACTAATAATTTTCAAATTTTACATCAGCTACATTGTAATCTACTGACTTTTATCTAAAAAATATCAAAAGTATGTCAAAACATGGCCGTTCACCTTTAATATTACTAACTTGATCATGCATTAATATTCAATATGTAGAAACGGTTACAACTTAAATTTCTCGCATTTAATACCGATCCTACATTAAACAACGATTCAAGCCATGCTATTAATTATGTTTTATAAAACAAATACGATGCATGATCATAATAATGTACAATATAAAGATGACTACATGTAATTTGGCGAAATCAAACTGGAGCCTAGCAAGTATTTGTAATAAATCTTTAAATATTTAAATGTTCTATTTTTAAACATGTTTATTCTTTTAAAGAATATCGTCAAATAATCTTTTTTAACATGTTAAATTACATGCCTGCTAGGTAAAATGTGAATTAAAAAAACCATACTATTATAACATTTAAGTCGATATATTACAACATTGGACTATGATTGCAATCATTTAAAATACCAGCAATTACAAGTTCATGTAATCAAATTCACAACCACCGGATATAACAAATGTTAATAACATTGGTAATTATGGCATGCATTTTTTTTTTCATTTCGTGAGGTAAGCGCTCATGAACTGCATTGCTAACAGACAGTCTCTTCTTATAAGCACGAAAAAACTGGACGGCATACAATGTACAAGTTCTGCAATTACAATGTACTGGCTTTTAATTGAACTGATCACTGTTTGGTCGTCCGAATTATGGGATGTTTCACATTCATTTGTTCACATTCGCTTCATTTCCGGATCCCCGCACCAACAAGTCACGTTTTCAGTCTCCTCATTGTACGCTTGCCATGCTTTCCTGGTTCCTCGACCTTAACGCATCTTCTGAAAGTACAAATTAAAAATATGTGTTGAAATGAAATTATACATTAAACTAGATGTGTCATAGACACGGATGCCCCCACGACACATGTTTGGACACAGACAAAGGGCGTGTCGCCAACACTAATATTTGCCTTCACAAATGTATATTCATATATATTTTACAGTGGAAAAAAATGACAAAGGGCCATATTTCTGCCAAAATTGCTCGCAGTTAAAATTCCTTCCTTTACGATCACCTTCACGATAAATTCTTCAGCCGTGAAAGTTTGATCGAAATCCGCCAAGCAGTTTAAGAGGAATCGAGTCCAAAGTATTTCGGAAAGTGTGCTGGTATATTCTATAGTGAAAACACATGACAAAGGGCAATAATTCTGCCAAAATTGGTCGCAGTCGAAATTCCTTCCTTTACGATCACCTACAAGTTAAGGTCTTTCAGCTGTGAAAGTTTCAGCGAAGTCAGCCAAGCAGTTAAAGAGAAGTTGTGTCCACAAAATTTCGGGAAGTAAATAGTATATAGCGGAAAAAATGACAAAGGGCCATAATTATGCAAAAATTGGTCGATTCCAAAATTCCTTCATTTACGATCAACTACACCTCTAGATTA
Organism: Congeria kusceri; assembly: GCA_027627225.1. Taxonomy (NCBI): domain Eukaryota; kingdom Metazoa; phylum Mollusca; class Bivalvia; order Myida; family Dreissenidae; genus Congeria; species Congeria kusceri. The sequence continues at coordinate 22,179,199 of CM051029.1, forward strand.
ATCGAAATTCGCCAGCAGTTAAAGAGAAGATGAGTCCACAAAATTTCGGGACGTACTAACGGACGGACGGACAAGTGCAATGCTTAATGCCTCCCACTGTGTGGGTGCATAAAAATGACAAGAGTTAAGAAAACATGTGTTATATTATACGTTTAGGTCTCCATCAGTCAATATGCATAATTGATACGTATTATGCAAAAGTTAAGAAAACAAGTATTGTATCACATCAGTCAATATACACAATTGACATGCCTTATGCATTATGACACGAGTTAATCAAACATGTCTTATATTACAGTTTTTAGTTTCTGCCAGTCAATATACACAATTTTTGTGTATGCAAAATAACAGGAGTTAAGAAAACATGTGCAATATTATATGTATGCAAAATGACAAGAGATAAGAGTTAATGTGTTATATTACATTTTAGGTCTCCACCAGTCAATTTAATCAATTGATGTGTATGCAAAATGACAAGAGTTAAGAGAACATGTGTTATATTATATGTATGCAAAATGAAAAGAGTTAAGAGAACATGTGTTATATTACATTTTAAGGTCTCCACCAGTCAATATAAGTATTTATATGTATGCAAAGCGACTAGGATTAAGAAAACATGTGCAATATTATATGTATGCAAAATGACAAGAAATAAGAAAACATGTGTTATGTTTTAGGTCTCCACCAGTCAATATACGAAATGTATATGTATTTAAAATGACAAGAGTTAAGAAAACATGTGCTATATTATATGTTTTGGTCTCCACCAATCAATATACACAGTTTATATGTATGCAAAAGTGACAAGAGTTAAGAAAACATTTGTTATATTATATGTATGCAAAATGACAACAGTAAAAAAAACATGTGTTATATGTATGCAATTTAAAAAGAGTTCAGAAGACATGTGTTATATTATATGTTAAGGTCTCCGCCAAAATATATAAACAGTTTATTTGAATGCAAAATGAAAAAAGTTAGGAAACATGTGTTATATTATATGTATGCAAAATAAAAAGAGTTATGAAGAAATGTGTTACATTACATTTTTAGGTCTCCACCAGTCAATATACACAATTTATATCTATGCAAAATGACAAGATTTAAGAAACATGTGCAATATTATATGTATACGCAAAATGACAAGAGTTAAGAAAACATGTGTTATATTATATGTTTTGGTCTCCATCAGTCAATATACATAATTAATATGTATACAAAAATGGCAAGAGTTAAGAAATCATGTGTTATATTATATGTATGCAAAATGAAACGAGTTAAGAAGACATGTGTGGTATTACATTTTTAGGTATCCACCAGTCAATATAAGTAATTTACATGTACGCAAAATGACAAGAGTAAAGAAAACATGTGTTACATTTTATGTTTTGGTCTCCACCAATCAATATACACAGTTTGTATGTATGCAAAATGACAAGAGTTAAGAAAAGGTGTTATATTTTAGGCCTCCACCAGTAAATATAAGTAATTTATATGTATTTAAAATGACAAGAGTTAAGAAAACATGTGCTATATTATATGTTTTGGTCTCCACCAATCAATATACACAGTTTATATGTATGCAAAAATGACAAGATTTAAGAAAGCATGTGTTACATTATATGCATGCAAAATGACAAGAGTTAAGAAAACGTGTTATATTATTTGTATGCAATATGAAAAAAGTTAAGAAGACATGTGTTATATTATATGTTAATGTCTCCACCAATCAATACAAACAGTTAATTTGTATGCAAAGTGAAAAAGGTTAAGAAAACATGTGTTATATTATATGTATGCAAAATGAAAAGAGTTATGAATACATGTGTTATATCACATGTTTAGGTCTCTGCCAGTCAATATACACAATTAATATGTAGGCAAAATGACAAGAGTTAAGAAAACATGTGCAATGTTATATGTATATGCAAAATGACAAGAGTTAAGAAAACATGTGTTATATTATATTGTAGGTCTCAACCAGTCAATATAAACATTTTATATGTATTAAAATGACAAGAGTTAAGAAACCATGTGTTACATTATATGTTTTGGTCTCCATCAGGCAATATACATAATTCATATGTATACAAAAATGACAGAGTTAAGAAAACATGTGCAATATTATATGTATGCAAAATGAAAAGAGTTAAGAAGACATGTGTGATATTACATTTTTAGGTATCCACCAGTCAATATAAGTAATTTATATGTACGCAAAATGACAAGACTTAAGAAAACATGTGTTACATTATATGTTTTGGTCTCCACCTATCAATATACACAGTTTATATGTATGCAAAATGACAAGAGTTAAGAAAACGTGTTATATTTCAGGTCTCCACCAGTCAATATAAGTAATTTATTTGTATTTAAAATGACAAGAGTTAAGAAAACACATGCTATATTATATGTTTTGGTCTCCACCAATCAATATACACAATTTATATGTATGCAAAAATGAGAAGAGTTAAGAAAGCATGTGTTACATTATATGCATGCAAAATGACACGAGTTAAGAAAACATATTTGTATGCAATTTGAAAAGAGTTAAGAAGACATGTATTATATTATATGTTAATGTCTCCACCAATCAATACAAACAGTTAATTTGTATGCAAAATGAAAAAAGTTAAGAAGACATGTGTTATATTACATTTGTAGGTCTCCACCAGTGCAGTCATTATACACAATTTATAGGTATGCAAAATGACAAGAGTTAATAAAACATATGTTGTATTACATTTAGGTCTCCATCAGTCAATATACATAGCCGATATGTATTATGCAAAATTGCAAAATGACCAGTTAAGAAAACATGCAATATACACTATTTTAATATATGCAAAATGACAAGAGTTCAGAAAACATGTGATATATGTCTTCCACAGCAACTTAATACTTACAGCTGATCTATATGTTATGTGAAATGAAAAGAGTTAATAAAATGTGTTTAAATAACCTTAAATGAAGCGTGAAACTAATGTGGGTTTAAATCCATTTATATCTCCACCCGTTAATAAACAACTCACATTCATATTTACGCCAAATGACAACAGATATATGTCAAAAAGATTCAAACAATATTTGTCTAACTCTTCAGTAAGTCAGACTTTTGTATTTTGAACGTGTTCTCAAATCCCCTACCCATAAACATAAACACGTATACTCGCGGAGTACGGCATTTCGCAAATGTCTTGCTAATGTATCCATCCACGAATCTTGAATTAGTTTTCATCTCAAAACATAGGGTAAACACTCGGGCAACGACTCAAAAACACTGTAAAAACTGGTTTTGATTTCCATTTTTGTTTACACAGAATGCTTTTCGGATAATACTTGTCCGAGAACGATTTGTGGTAGCTCTTGTCATTTCCCGTGCTAGCTCTTGGGAAATAACGTCTTCGTAAACTTCTATGTATCGGTAGTTTCGTCGGCTTTATAGTAGAACATCGCCTAAACCGAAACTACTTTCACTTTGGGGCAATAAACCACTTTCGGTTGATTTACTTCCTGCTGGATTTTGATGCGAAATTCAACGTTTTGTTTTTAAACTAGATAAACATAAATTAACAACTAACATTGGTTTAACTGTTGTGAGTTCATTTTTTTGTTCAGTGTCCTTTAACGTTGTTTTGCTCGTAAAGAAGTTCCTCCATTGAGGAAAATCTGTCAGTTTTATTTGGAGGATTTGTCATTGACGGTGATTCACTGATTGTCCATCATGTTTCCATCATTCATGATTCATGTTCACAGAACTCATGTTTTGTTCACGATGTAGCATTATATTAATAACATTAAGATAAGTTAATCATTAGAATGTTGTTGGTTGTATGTAGAATGTTCAGGTCCAGCCAATTAATAGATGACTAAACAAATAACATCCTCATTATTGTCATGACATTGTCGGAGGATCGCAATGGTCATGGTGACAGGACATTTCCACCCAGGACTTTTGGGCCCATGGACGTTTCGCGGTATCCGGACAAAAGCCACCCCCACACCCCGGGCGGACAAAAGCCCACTCAATATTTTTGACACACCTGGACTAAAACCGGCTCAATGTTTTTGACACCCCGGACAAAAGCCTGCTCGTTAATAATAGGTGAATTCTTTAAGTAATTATTGCCCACACATTGTCAGGTTTTTAACATCGTAATTAATTATGTATGCGATGTAGTAGTTATGCAATGTGTCCAACATATATACATAGAAAAGTAACAGTTTGCTTTTTTAGCGGCAAAATAAAAAAATGTTAAAAGTAATAACCTGTTTGACTAATTGTTACCAACTAATTGTTGGCGATAATTTTTATAAAAAATTTACATGTTTTGAATGAGCAGGCTTTTGTCGGGGTCATTAAAATTACGAGCTGGCTTATGTCCGGAGTGTCAAAAACATTGAACAGGCTTTTGTAATTTAATGGAGACCTGTCCACAGGATTATGCAGTTCAGCAGAGCCTCCATTTGATTACAAAATTGCATAGTATAAAAAGGTCTTTATTGATAAAGTCTCCACAAGTTGTGCTAGTACTTCGTTTTGTTATATTTGTTTTTTCATGCTATTCTGTAATGACAGTGAAATACTGACCCAGGGATGACAGGTTTCTGCTCCTACTGTTGATGATGGAGAGTTTGCTGGAGGAGGTGGTGGCCCCAGACCTCTCAGCAGAGGCCCCTGACTGGTGCACCAGCTGCCAGAGCCTCAAACAGGTCTGCTGCCTCGCGCAGATATATGACTTGATCTTTGTCTATTCTTGCAGGGCTTTTTTTTTCAGAAGTTGGACATAAGCTATGGACACAAATATTACAATAAATTTAGTAAAGGGGAAGAAAAAGTCCAGATGTAAAGTCAACTTTTGGGGAATTCAAAGTAATTTTGTTTGGGGATGACACCTTTAAATGGCCCTTGTTTATAAGGTAAAAGGCCCTGACTTATTACCCTGTTAGGGAAAGGTCCATAGTGAAATAGCAAGGTGCTGCACAATGCCCAATTTAGGTTCCCACCTGCTGCCCCTGGAGTCTGGAATACACTGGAAAGTAGAATGTCTTTCGAAGTAAAATATATTTTTGCTATTACATAATATTAAATGATGGAAACCTTGTTAAAACACTTCAGTTTGTAGCAAAACAAGTATAAAACTCTGTATTTATTACATTTTTAACATATGTCCAAGAATTATTGTGGCCTTTCCTTGCTCTTTTTGAGCAGCTCCCTTTTCTGATCCTAGATTGTTTCCTACAGCCTGTTGTATAGTGTTGTGTGATGCGTCATACAAATACATGTCTGACTCGCTTATAAATACCATGTTTCATAGAGTAGTTTAAATACCGTGAACATTCTGGCTTGTACATTAGATATGAAGCTCTAGTTGTGTTATTATGTTTAGAATAGAAGACACTACTGTTGAGAAGGCAAGTATAACCTAGTCAGTCTCAATAGAGCTAGGTTTTATTACCCATGTATTCAACAAGGATTACAGTGAATATTTCTATGTAACTTTTGGTTTTGTACCCACAGGTTTCTGAAGAATTCCACACTCACTTATTATTATTCTGTTTCAGCAACTGGCCCAAGTGAGAGAGGAGCAGGTACAGAACTTCCAGAAACTGAAACAGAAGATCATCTCAACAGAGTAAGCATTATAATTTATATGTGATGCTGTCATTGTCAGTTATTGTGCATAAGTGATGCTTTAAAACCAGACCATACTACAATTAATTGATATATCACAACATGGTATAATCTTTACATGCTAATTTTTGCATAGTTGCTTAGTTTATCAGAAGAAAGCATATACAGTTACATTGTTCTGTGACTGACTTCACTTAATATATTTCATTGATCACACATTGAAAAGGTCAACCAATACTTATTCATGTTATTTGTCCATTTCAGCCTGCTGATAAAGAAGTACAAGTCAAAATGTGATGATATCCTTTTTACTGCATGAGCATTTTTTGTACTGAATACATTTGAGCATTGTTAGGCCATCCTTAAAAAATTGTTTGTTTGTGGTAACGCGACCGACTCACGAAATTGAGCCCGACTCAAAAGTTTTTATAGGCTTCTGTGAAGCAAATTTTTTTCTATTTGACAATATTTGCTATATATTCATCATATTTTGTTATAAATTCAAAATTATATGGCACTGGCATACATAAAGCAATGTGATTGTATTTTGTGTTATGGTAATTTGGTCCGTGTCTCAGAGTCTTCTACATTTGATCCTACCAAAAAAAAAATAGATTAATAAAAATCGACCTACCTACCCACCTTGAAAATTCTGGGTCGCGTTCCCGCAAACAAAATTTTTTTTAAGGATGGCCTTATTGTAATGCCTTTTGATGTGATAATAATTATTCCAAAATAATGTGACTTTGTTTTTAATATCGCATTGTTTTCTCTACACCTAATAAGAATTAATGTTGTATATATTTTTATATAGATCATATAAGTTCTGGATGTTACACTCTACAAGAAATACATCATGATAAATGTAGATCAGTATTTGAACTGGATATATTGGTTTGAATTACATCATGATAAATGTAGATCAGTATTTGAACTGGATATATTGGTTTGAATTACATCATGATAAATGTAGATCAGTATTTGAACTGGATATATTGGTTTGAATTATTTAAAATTTGAAATGGCCAACTTCAAATTAATCATCAAATCTATATTAAATCAAATTATGAATGGAAAATCCTCTTAAGTTGAAGTTCTGATCTTTAAATCAGAATGATCAGTATATCTGTATATATTTATTTTCAATTTTCATTGTTTTGTGTAAACTGCCAGTTATGTTAATTGTCCTTAACGGTTGTGCACATTACGACATCCAATGCAAGAAAACAGATGAGGCCATAAAAAGAGCAGACAGATTTCAAAGGTACCAGAATTTCTTCATTAATGGCATTGAAATCATGTAAAAAAGCTGTACATGGCAATGAAAACCATTGGAAAAAAAAACAAACTACAACACAACTTTCCTGTTTGGCACAAATATAACTTAAAAAGGAAGATAATGTGACAATTTATTTCTTATTTTAATCACCAGAAACGCTGATTTACTAGTAGCATTGCTGAAATGTTGGTGGGTTTGTGTATTATCATTGGTTTCAAGTTATTTTATCCCGAGGCCGATTTACATATATAAATAAACTGACAACCATTTTCTGTATCAACATGAAAAATAATAGTATGCTTTGACCAAACACACCTTAAATTAATCTGATGTTGTTTTGCAGGCAGACAGAGATTCTGGAGACCCAGTTGAAGGCCGCACTTCTAGATACTGAACCGCTGAGACAGGTATGGGCAGTGGAGTTCTAGTTGACTCTTAATACAGCTACACTTCAGTATCTCGAACTCGCTTATGTCGAAGTATCAGATAATTCCCTACCTTTATCTGTTTTAATTTATATAAAATAATTATGGTTATTTCAAACTTTTTACTCAAATTTTCTGTTATGTCGAAGATGTTTCCTATCGCAACTCGTATTTTCACACTTATTCCTATGTGTTTGTCTTTAAGTGTTGATGCCTGTGGTCCAAGTTTGTTGAACATTGCAAACATCTCAACACTTCTTTTCTCAGGTTCAGTGATTAAGCGTGTAAGTTCATACAATGATCGTTATTAGCTCGACTATTCACAGAATAGTTCGAGCTATACTACTCACCCGTTCATCGGCGTCGCCGTCGCTGTAATGCTCTGGTTGAGGTTTGCGTGCAACAAGTCCATATCTCTGTAACTACTAAGATATTCAATTGAAACTTCATACATGTCTTCAGGGTCATTGAATAAGGTCACTGACCAAGGCCTATTACTGTGTCCTGCAATTTAGCAGAATTGTGCCCCTCTTTATACTTTGAAAATTCAGGTTAAGGTTTGCGTCATCGTTTCACGCAGGATTTCTTGAAGGCATGTTGGCATCCTAGACACTATCCTGCATTCCCGAAATCAGCTGCTTCCTTTGACCACCACCTCCTTTAGTCAGCCGCATGGCCCGACCACACCTCCCCAAAATTGGCCGCAACGTTTGACCCCACCTGCCTGAAAGCGGCCGCAACTCTTGACCCGACCTGCCCGAAATCGGCTGCATAGACCGACCCCACATCCCTGATATCGGCTGCAACGGGCAACCAAATCGGCAGTATCACTTGAACTACCGCCATCTATCGCTAGTAAGCCTTTCGCTTACCAGCACCTCTCCCAACATTGGCCGCTGCATAAGAGCTACCATAGCTCTCTTATTTATTTTTTGCAACCCAATGTTGATTAGGTATGAACAGCATCTGAATCTCTTAATAGCATAATGGATCCGTCATGATTTGCGGGTGATTTAGTGTATAATTATGCAGTAATGGAGAAATACATTAAGTAATGGAGAAATACATTATCTTAAATTTTGGATTCTTGCTTTTATAAAACTAAAACTATTAAATATCTTTCTCCTATTAAAATCCCAATTATCAGGGTTTTCTTAATTGAAAAAAAGTGTGGACCTTACACCTTTGGAGGCAGTGTACATTAAAATACTAGGCTGCATTTTTTTATGGAAATAATTTTCAATCATACATGGTATTCAATTTTGTTTCAAAGCCAAGCTTTTTCCACAATGATATTCTGTCCTGACTACTAGTTGTTTCAAAACCTTTTTTTATTTCATTAATTGTTTTCGGATGCAAAAAAAAAAATTCATTATCATTATTCAATAATTATACTACATGAGGACATAAAAATCCAAAAAAATCACCTAAATACTTGAATATACGATTCTAAATAGACATAAACTAAGGTCATGTATCACCATGTAAAAACATGTTTTGCTACAAAAATGCGCGAAAATTATGTCGCCATGCACAAGGACACGGAGGCCTCAAGAAAAACATGCGTGTACAGGTCATGAGCTTAAGGGTTAGTGTGAACAGACATTTGACAATGTCAGCTTGTTATTTAAAGAGGCTCTTTATTACATTATTCGTTTCCATATTTTTGATTGTCAATTTGTGATGTCAATTTGTGAAATGCATAAAGGAATTACTGGGATAAATAAGGTAAATATAATGATGAAAGGTTTTTAAATGCCTGTTCGCTGTTCCCAGCAAGCGCTTCTATACATTGTCCATCACTGTTTTATTTGTTAGTAAGGTATAAACTCCGCCCCAAAAATCGCCATATTTGATTGGCTAATGAGATCATTGTGGGCTGGACTACACTGTTCAGTCACTTGTTAATCACACTGTTGGAAGTGAGACCCTTATTGATCAATACAGCGTTCTGTTATTGTCCTTCTATTAAAGATCGGTGTGATTAGATTAAGCGACTGAGGGTGGTCGCTTTGAAAATTAAGGCATGTTGGCGTTATTTAAGCATGTCGGCAAACGACTAACTGCTTTGAAGGCATGTCGGGCCCGACAAGCGAAACAGGCCTGCGGGAAACCCTATTTGCATGAAGCAAGTACATATCTTTGTAACTACAGCAGATATTCAATTGAAACTTCACACATGTCTTCAGGGTTATTACGTAAGATCACTGGCCAAGGCACAGAACTGTGACCAGCATTTTAGCAGAATTATGCCCCTTTTTTGTAGTAATGAAGGCCCATAACTCTGACAAAGCAGTTGAATAGTCTAGTGCCCCGTCCTGAGACAGCTCTTGTTTTATAGTACGAAATAGTCAGATGGACCGTATAAGAATATTTATCAGATATGTTGAAGTCATTTTAATGAAGTTCAGCTTTCATCGTTTACTATGAGCCACTAAGGCATAGACAGATGATATTCTAGTTGATCTTGGTGCAATTTTCTTATGAGTCACAGAGGCAGTCATGGGTAGTGGAATACTATTGTTAATTACGAATCACTTGGGATGGATACTAAGCACTTAGAATAAGTGGCTATAATGACATTAATATTAAGTCATTATAAGTGTATAAGTGACAAATAATGGGTGGAAGAATTTTCAATCAGCTTTTTGTTGATGTTGAAAATGAGCCATTGAAATGGTTAAATGTCCTGTTTAATTAGCAGCACAATGTACACATGTTCACACCTTTGTAATGCAATGGCCCTTATTTGTTTCAGAGCAAGGTGTCTCTGGAGAGGCAGCTTTCAGAGCGGACCAGTGAAGTACAGACCCTTTCTGACCAGATACTGTCCTTGGAGGTATGAGGGACGCTGTCTGGGCCCGTTTTCAAAAATTAGACTTAAGAATAAAGAATAGGCTAAGCATTTGCATTTGCAAATATACTAAGTATCAATGTTTCTTATGTTCTTAACAAATCATTCTAAATAAAGAATGTTGTAATTAGAGATGGTAAATACCAACACTAGGAGATCCAGGGGTGGGGGTGGGTGGGGTGCACACGGTGAAGTATTAATTTGTTCAGTGAAACAAAGTGCATTTGATGATGATGATGATGATGTGCACAGATTTATTATATATCATTGGTATGGATCTGTAGCTGATCACTGCAGACCCACAGACAACATAGAGAGGTTTACAAAAATTCCCCCCCCCCCCATTTATTATAATCCTAGATCTGCCCCGGACTCAGATTCAACATTAAAGCTTTAAGTTTTAAGAATATTCTTTGTTCTTAGTTTTAAACCTAAGTTAAGGTTGGTGAATACGGGCCCTGCTTGTGGCTCAACTGACAGGTCATGTAACTGTTTAACAGAGATTTTTGTAGAATATAATACATTATTATTTTAGTACATGTGCTTGATTAAAACATGTTTCATTCTTGAAAGTAATGATTTTCTTTTTACCTCAATTCTGTTAGTGGCTTTAAATTTTCCTCGGCCTGTTTGTTAGTGATTGCTGCATCTGTGGATTAGTTCTGATGTTGAAAAAGTGCCTTTTGGTAAATATAAGTTTAAGGACAAAACACATTTAAACAGTTTTATATAATTTATTCTTAATAATGCCAAGTCCTCACACATGCATTACCGAGCAAAGGTAACACTTAATTCACAAACATAGCCATACGTGCCTACTCATGAACAAGATGAGAATGAAATATGACGTGATACACTCATTGAAATCCCACAATGTGAAGCACATATTTGTTCTTTGTTGGTGATTACTATTGTCTTAGTGTTCCAAGCAGAAATATAAGGACGGTGTTACTGCTGTTTCAGGGAGTGAACCGTCAGTATGAGAACCTGACGAGGGCCAACTCTGCTGACCTGGAGAGGCTGAACGCAGAGAGAAAGGAACATCTTGCCAGAATCAAGTGCCTCGAGGCAGGGTAGGTCGCCACTGGCAGTTTGTGCTTTGGATGTCAATCGTCTGTACTGCCTATCTGACAATTTGTCTGTCTTTACTGTAAAAGTGAATGTCAAAGTCATGGACAACAGTCAGATAGAGATATAGTTTGTTCTGGCAATTACGTGTGAATGTTCTTTTCAGTACATCCATCTGGCAATTACGTGTGAATGTTCTTTTCAGTACATCCATCTATGTCTGCAGACTTTCCTGTTTGCCAGCCTATGTGATTTCCCACCCATTTTTGTGTGTAAATCATTTCCATTGAACATTCTGTATCCGTAAAGAGTACTGTCATCAAACTATATATTTTGCTTTGGGCTCAGAATGCATTTGAGGTGCGTCGTGGGAAAACTTGACTTAATGCATGTGCCTAAAGTGTTGACCCGGATCAGCCTGTGCAGTCCGCACAGGCTGATCTGAGACGACGCTTTCCACTTTTATGGTATTTTCTTTTTCAATGAAGTCTTTTCTAAACATAAATCTATTGTAGGCAGAAAGTTTTGTCCTGGATTAGCCTGTGCGGACTGCACTGGCTGATCGGGAACAACACTTTATGCACATGCATTAAGTCCAGGTTTCCCACTACATGCCTCATTTATTTATTATTTTAAAGTGTGCTACAGAACATCCGTTTGTGTACGCATCAAACTAATTATGTACGTGTTGATTTATATAAATGCACAGAATTGCTAATGGTTTTAGTGATGCTAGTTGGAACATTTAATAATGTTGTAACTGTTATGCAATATTTATGCAATATTTTATTCTTCAGGAAACTGGAGAAAGGGGAAGCAAAAGAATACAAAAGTAAGTAGTCATTCTGCTGTTATCTTCCTTGAATAACAGCACTTCCGTTTAGTGTACTACGTATTCAACTTAAAAATATTATTGTTACTCTATTCTCCCTCTAACATTTATTATCTATTTTTTTCCTCCCAGATAATATTAAAATTGGCCTAAGTATGTATAGAAATCAGACTCTACTTGCTTTGCAAACACTGGTGGCCAGATTGTAGCTGCAACAGCTATGAATCGGCTCTTCGGTTTTCATTTGTTTGTTGATTTGTTTTCATCTCCTAGTTTAATTACTTTTAAACTGATAACGATCATTTTGCTGTTATTGATGCCCCACTTTCAGTTGGGGGGCATTTAGATTTGCCCTTTTCTGTCCATGCTATCCATTCGTTTGTCTATCTGATTTTTTGTGTGTCTCGCCTAACTCGAAAGCTATAATTGATAGAGTGATGAAACTATTAACATATTCATCAGCACGTGAACTTGTATTTCCGTGCAGTTTTTCTGACATCAGGAGAGTTATGGCCCTTTTTTTAGCAAAAAATGACATTTTTGGACTTATGTCATGTTAACTGTCGAAAAGTATAACTGCTGGTGCGATGAAATGTTCTTCAGAATGTGAATGTGAACTTGTGCGCTTGGGTATTGCATAGGGTTTTGTGACAACCAGCAGAATGTGGATGCATCTGTGTCCTTTGGACACATGTCCAGTTTTTACATAATTATATAAATTTATGAAATTAATTATCTTAGTTGTTTTTCATTTACACGGAAACAAATGTATATTAGGATCAGACCGGCCACATGCCACATGTAATTCCTTATATGTCCTTGTCAACACAATGCTGGCACTATATCTTGGTTAACCTAAGTTACTTGTTTAAAATATAACAATGTTTAGTTCTGAACAAGTTATACTAACTGGTTTTCTTTACTGTCACATAATATCAATTGGACCTTAGACAAGTTCAAACTCTGAATGGTGCATGTTTGGTTGAGCACATGTTCTGAATGCATACTGATATGGACTTTGATCATGCTGTCTGTGTTTGTATTACAAACGTTACTTGATCCAGTTGACCAATGTTGTCAGTGCATTAGTGGAGTTATGTATGTCACCTGCTGGATATAAAATGAAAGGTGCATACCCCCTTCAATAAACTTGTTTTTATTAATGAAAAAACAGCTATGAACAAACACAATTCCCATTATCATTAATATAGCCCTTTTAAGCAAGTATGACTGTATGTTGACACATCTAGACCAGAGATAAATTATCACTGATATTAAATTTATCTTGTATATTTGCTCAAACTTCGATAAAAGGTGAAATCAGTTTAATGTTTGATAAGCCAGATAAAACACCATTTGCCTATAAAAACAACAGAATTAATTCTTATTAATTAAATAATAATAACAACATTAAAATAAACATTCCACACTGTTTTTTTGATGTTCTGATGTTTAACTGTTTTGTTTTGCAAGTTCATATAACTTATAAATTATTGTCACGTTCATCACAAAATGGACTTTTCTTGCACCTTCAAATAATGATTGATAACTTTCGTACTTGGTATACTTACAGAGTAAGATATCACTGATATTAAATTTATCTTGTATATTTGCTCAAACTTCGATAAAAGGTGAAATCAGTTGAATGTTTGATAAGCCAGATAAAACACCATTTGCCTATAAAAACAACAAAATTAATTCTTATTAATTAAATAATAATAACAACATTAAAATAAACATGCCACACTGTTTTTTTGATGTTCTGATGTTTAACTGTTTTGTTTTGCAAGTTCATATAACTTATAAATTATTGTCACGTTCATCACAAAATGGACTTTTCTTGCACCTTCAAATAATGATTGATAACTTTCGTACTTGGTATACTTACAGAGTAAGATGAACATGGTCCCCACTTTGTATTCAGTTTGTATATCTTCTGTCACCTAGCCACCCAAAAAGTACAGAGTATGATGAGCATGGTCCCCACTCTGTATTCAGTTTGTATATCTTCTGTCACCTAACCACCCAGGGCTTTTTCTATAAGCCTCAAGTGGCAGAATATCTGACCCATTCCCAATGCAAAATATGGCTGATTTTTCACAGCTGAAGAAATAAATTCCCCTCACACTGAATTTGGTTAGACATATACAAAAATCTTGAAGGAAATTACATCAAGAAGTATTTTAAGAACAAAAGCATTAAAAATCAACATTTAGATATATATTGTGATTATATCAACTTACCAATGGAAATTGATACTGACAACAATATGTTACTTGTGCATTCTTTTCCCATTTTGGCATTTGTATATTGGCGAATTTTACATTGAAAAATTCCCAATATCAGACCAGGTACTTTTTTCCAAAAAGGTCAGAAAAATGCCTGTAGCCACCAAACACACAAACTTATTACTATAATGTCTAGGTTCACATTATACATAACAGTGTACTCTTTGTAATGCCATTGTTAATATCTACTTATATTGTGTTGTTTTCTTAAGTAAATAAAACATAATTTTGCGTATTAAGTTGTTTTAGTGTTTTAAAATGGCAAATCTGTAAGTTTAAATAACGTTTCTTGAAAAGTTATCATGGAGTAAAAGACTTAGTTGGGAGCTAGATCAGGCCATTTCAACAACGGTTGAAATGTCACGTAAGAACTACTTAAAATGGTTCTTTTTGAGGATCAGTCCTAGTAGGCTAGGTTAGAATACCAATGGCAATAGATCCATGATCAGTGAGTAGATGATGTAAATTCATGTCAGTTTTCTAAATAACCCACATGCCCGAAGCCCGGGACAAGTGAAACCCTATTTGGGCAAGTTAACATATTGACCTGTCAGCACACAAGTGAAACCCTATTTGGGCAAGTTTAAATATTGACCTGTCTGCCCACAAGAGCAAGTATAAGAAGGATGCAAAATTATAAAATTAAAAGATTCATTTACCAAAAATACTAAAATGTCCAGAAATGTTTCTCTAAATATAATCATAATCACCTGATTATCTAATTCCTTTTATATGACTACAATCATGAACAGTCATGAACATCAACACTATCATTTCAACTGATTATGTAATGTCTAGATTTTATTTCCAAGTTTTGGACAAGTTCAGGTGGATTCGGGCAAGTTGGAATTGTATGGCCTATGTCTGAATGGGCACGTCCTTCCAAACCACTATTGTGAAGACTGCAGGATTGACATGATGGTTACTGTTCTCCAACAACCCTATTGTGCTGACTGCAGGATTGACAGGATGGTTACTGTTCTCCAACAACCCTATTGTGAAGACTGCAGGATTGACATGATGGTTACTGTTCTCCAACAACCCTATTATGAAGACTGCAGGATTGACATGATGGTTACTGTTCTCCAACAACCCTATTGTGAAGACTGCAGGATTGACATGATGGTTACTGTTCTCCAACAACCCTATTGTGAGGACTGCAGGATTGACAGTATGGTGAAGACTGCAGGATTGACATGATGGTTACTGTTCTCCAACAACCCTATTGTGGAGACTGCATGATTGACGGGATGGTTACTGTTCTCCAACAACCCTATTGTGATGACTGCAGGATTGACATGATGGTTACTGTTCTCCAACAACTCTATTGTGAAGACTGCAGGATTGACGGGATGGTTACTGTTCTCCAACAACCGTATTGTGATGACTGCCGTATTGACATGATGGTTACTGTTCTCCAACAACTCTATTGTGATGACTGCAGGATTGACAGGATGGTTACTATTCTCCAACAACCCTATTGTGATGACTGCAGGATTGACAGGATGGTTACTATTCTCCAACAACTCTATTGTGATGACTGCAGGATTGACATGATGGTTACTGTTCTCCAACAACCCTATTGTGATGACTGCAGGATTGACAGGATGGTTACTATTCTCCAACAACCCTGTTGTGATGACTGCAGGATTGACATGATGGTTACTGTTCTCCAACAACCCTATTGTGAAGACTGCAGGATTGACATGATGGTTACTGTTCTCCAACAACCCTATTGTGAGGACTGCACGATTGACATGATGGTTACTGTTCTCCAACAACCCTATTGTGGAGACTGCATGATTGACAGGATGGTTACCATTCTCCAACAACCCTATTGTGAGGACTGCAGGATTGACATGATGGTTACCATTCTCCAACAACCCTATTGTGATGACTGCATGATTGACATGATGGTTACTGTTCTCCAACAACCCTATTGTGAGGACTGCAGGATTGACATGATGGTTACTGTTCTCCAACAACCCTATTGTGAGGACTGCAGGATTGACAGGATGGTTACCATTCTCCAACAACCCTATTGTGAAGACTGCAGGATTGACATGATGGTTACTGTTCTCCAACAACCCTATTGTGAGGACTGCACGATTGACATGATGGTTACTGTTCTCCAACAACCCTATTGTGGAGACTGCATGATTGACAGGATGGTTACTGTTCTCCAACAACCCTATTGTGAGGACTGCAGGATTGACAGGATGGTTACCATTCTCCAACAACCCTATTGTGAGGACTGCAGGATTGACATGATGGTTACTGTTCTCCAACAACCCTATTGTGGAGACTGCATGATTGACAGGATGGTTACTGTTCTCCAACAACCCTAGTGTGATGACTGCAGGATTGACATGATGGTTACTGTTCTCCAACAACCCTATTGTTGAGACTGCATGATTGACAGGATGGTTACTGTTCTCCAACAACCCTATTGTGATGACTGCAGGATTGACATGATGGTTACTGTTCTCCAACAACCCTATTGTGATGACTGCAGGATTGACATGATGGTTACTGTTCTCCAACAACCCTATTGTGAAGACTGCAGGACTGACAGGATGGTTACTGTTCTCCAACAACCCTATTGTGGAGACTGCATGATTGACAGGATGGTTACTGTTCTCCAACAACCCTAGTGTGATGACTGCAGGATTGACATGATGGTTACTGTTCTCCAACAACCCTATTGTTGAGACTGCATGATTGACAGGATGGTTACTGTTCTCCAACAACCCTATTGTGATGACTGCAGGATTGACATGATGGTTACTGTTCTCCAACAACCCTATTGTGATGACTGCAGGATTGACATGATGGTTACTGTTCTCCAACAACCCTATTGTGAAGACTGCAGGACTGACAGGATGGTTACTGTTCTCCAACAACCCTATTGTGAAGACTGCAGGATTGACAGGATGGTTACTGTTCTCCAACAACCCTATTGTGATGACTGCAGGATTGACATGATGGTTACTGTTCTCCAACAACCCTATTGTGAAGACTGCAGGATTGACAGGATGGTTACTGTTCTCCAACAACCCTATTGTGATGACTGCAGGATTGACATGATGGTAACTGTTCTCCAACAACCCTATTGTGAAGACTGCAGGATTGACGGGATGGTTACTGTTCTCCAACAACCGTATTGTGATGACTGCAGGATTGACATGATGGTAACTGTTCTCCAACAACCCTATTGTGAAGACTGCAGGATTGACAGGATGGTTACTGTTCTCCAACAACCCTATTGTGATGACTGCAGGATTGACATGATGGTTACTGTTCTCCAACAACCCTATTGTGAAGACTGCAGGATTGACATGATGGTTACAGTTCTCCAACAACCCTATTGTGAAGACTGCAGGATTGACATGATGGTTACTGTTCTACAACAACCCTATTGTGATGACTGCAGGATTGACATGATGGTTACTGTTCTCCAACAACCCTATTGTGAAGACTGCAGGATTGACATGATGGTTACTGTTCTCCAACAACCCTATTGTGATGACTGCAGGATTGACATGATGGTTACTGTTCTCCAACAACCCTATTGTGAAGACTGCAGGATTGACATGATGGTTACTGTTCTCCAACAACCCTATTGTGAAGACTGCAGGATTGACATGATGGTTACTGTTCTCCAACAACCCTATTGTGGAGACTGCATGATTGACAGGATGGTTACCATTCTCCAACAACCCTATTGTGAGGACTGCAGGATTGACATGATGGTTACCATTCTCCAACAACCCTATTGTGATGACTGCATGATTGACATGATGGTTACTGTTCTCCAACAACCCTAGTGTGATGACTGCAGGATTGACATGATGGTTACTGTTCTCCAACAACCCTATTGTGAGGACTGCAGGATTGACAGGATGGTTACCATTCTCCAACAACCCTATTGTGAAGACTGCAGGATTGACATGATGGTTACTGTTCTCCAACAACCCTATTGTGAGGACTGCACGATTGACATGATGGTTACTGTTCTCCAACAACACTATTGTGGAGACTGCATGATTGACAGGATGGTTACTGTTCTCCAACAACCCTATTGTGAGGACTGCAGGATTGACAGGATGGTTACCATTCTCCAACAACCCTATTGTGAGGACTGCAGGATTGACAGTATGGCGAAGACTGCAGGATTGACATGATGGTTACTGTTCTCCAACAACCCTATTGTGGAGACTGCATGATTGACAGGATGGTTACTGTTCTCCAACAACCCTAGTGTGATGACTGCAGGATTGACATGATGGTTACTGTTCTCCAACAACCCTATTGTTGAGACTGCATGATTGACAGGATGGTTACTGTTCTCCAACAACCCTATTGTGATGACTGCAGGATTGACATGATGGTTACTGTTCTCCAACAACCCTATTGTGATGACTGCAGGATTGACATGATGGTTACTGTTCTCCAACAACCCTATTGTGAAGACTGCAGGACTGACAGGATGGTTACTGTTCTACAACAACCCTATTGTGAAGACTGCAGGATTGACAGGATGGTTACTGTTCTCCAACAACCCTATTGTGATGACTGCAGGATTGACATGATGGTTACTGTTCTCCAACAACCCTATTGTGAAGACTGCAGGATTGACAGGATGGTTACTGTTCTCCAACAACCCTATTGTGATGACTGCAGGATTGACATGATGGTAACTGTTCTCCAACAACCCTATTGTGAAGACTGCAGGATTGACGGGATGGTTACTGTTCTCCAACAACCGTATTGTGATGACTGCAGGATTGACATGATGGTAACTGTTCTCCAACAACCCTATTGTGAAGACTGCAGGATTGACAGGATGGTTACTGTTCTCCAACAACCCTATTGTGATGACTGCAGGATTGACATGATGGTTACTGTTCTCCAACAACCCTATTGTGAAGACTGCAGGATTGACATGATGGTTACAGTTCTCCAACAACCCTATTGTGAAGACTGCAGGATTGACATGATGGTTACTGTTCTACAACAACCCTATTGTGATGACTGCAGGATTGACATGATGGTTACTGTTCTCCAACAACCCTATTGTGAAGACTGCAGGATTGACATGATGGTTACTGTTCTCCAACAACCCTATTGTGATGACTGCAGGATTGACATGATGGTTACTGTTCTCCAACAACCCTATTGTGAAGACTGCAGGATTGACATGATGGTTACTGTTCTCCAACAACCCTATTGTGACGACTGCAGGATTGACATGATGGTTACTGTTCTCCAACACTGCCCAGCTGCCTAGGGAACAAGTAGCATAGGAACGAATGTCCATAGGAGCGGATATCCAGATTCCAGCTGCCACGTGAATGTACATGACTGTGTACATTTCATTTCCATGTTTAACTTAGATCATTTGCCAGTCTAAACTTATTGTCACATATATTTTATTTCCTGTTTGTTTACTAAACCACTTCCTTATGCACAGTTTATGTTTGTATGAAACAGAACCTGTTTCAGTTTGTGAGTATAGAATAAAACGGTATTGCACACCATTCTCAATATAATGTTAAGTTTGTCTTTTGTATGATTTTGCCCTGCAATAAATTATAAACAATAAATACAATCTAATACTTGATCAAATAATTGAAGTTTTAATTTATTGAAACAGCATGTATGTTCATGAAGTCCAATGTTAGTTATATCAAAGTATCACTACTCCAAATACATACTCTATGAAATATGTACTCTATGAAATATTTGGTCCAAAGGATTGATAAATCATTCTATAAAATAATGTATGCATGGACACCGGATCAGTTACTCAGTTGAATGACAAGCTTGATCAATAAACCCCTGTAAACAAGTGGTAAGATATTGGCAGTAAGTGTAGTACAAAAGCCCCTTGCCCAAAAGGCACTTGGTCTAACAATGCACACATGGACACAGCCCCTTGGTATATTTGAAAGAGTGGACAAAAGCCCCTAGCTACATTTAATAGGGTGGACATAAGGCCCTTGATGATTATGAAATAGTGGACAAAAGCCCCTTTCTGATATTGTATATTGTGTATGCAATTCAATAGAGAATTCCATCCCATCAAAGGGAAATTTCCATTTATTGCAATCAATTGTTCACAAACTGATAACTTTTATTAATTGCATTTAAGTACAGCTATACTTTAAACTACTACATTTTATTCCATCTGTTTATTTGCAGATGGCCGTAATATTAATAAATAAAAACTATATATCAAGGAATTCAAGGGGAAAATCAAGGGGCTTTTGTCCACTCTGTCATCTCTACCAAGGGGCTTTTGTCCACGCTGTTAAATCTACCAAGGGGCTTATGTTCACTCTGTCAAATATACTGAGGGGCTTATGTCATGTGTGCATTTTTAGACCCAGGGGCTTTTGGACAAGAGGCTTTTGTCCGGATGCCAATGCTATGTGTAACAAACTTGGACCATGGCCGTGTACGTCTTGCCAGGGGCGTCAACGCTTAGAGACAAACACACAGAAATAGACAAACACACATAAATAAGTGTGAAAATA
Organism: Congeria kusceri; assembly: GCA_027627225.1. Taxonomy (NCBI): domain Eukaryota; kingdom Metazoa; phylum Mollusca; class Bivalvia; order Myida; family Dreissenidae; genus Congeria; species Congeria kusceri. The sequence goes on from CM051029.1 coordinate 22,200,119, forward strand.
CTATTTGGTATAGGAAACCACTTCAACACAGGGATTTCAATTGATGCAGAATCCTGCTTTTTGATGCAATCAAATTGCAGTTTACTAATTTTTGACTCAAGCAAATAATCTACTTTGCATGATTTTCATGCACTTGTTCTCTGCTTGCCAAGTTGAAAAGCACTAGAAAATAATATTTTTATCATACTTAATGACAAGTATGCAGAAACAAAATTATTTTAACTTCAGTATTTTGACCCCTAAAATTTTCATTTTTGACCCCTTGAAATATCCAGCCAATTTGACTCCTGGTGTTTATCTACTGAAATCCCTGGCAACATAACCAAAACTAAATGTTCAAAGTTTGAGACAACCATTATATTTAGGATCACTTAATACATACTCACAATTTTAATTTTGAAATGTTTTCATTGCTAACAAATACTTACATTTCTTACATGAATCAGATTAACATACATAATTATCTCTAATTATCCATTATATGTGTACACATCTTGTAAAGTTTTCAACTAGTTATTTGAATGTATTGTACACAGCTTACACATTTGATGTAACAGTATAATACCACATAATGAACATTCTTAAATAAAACATAAACTAAAAATACTTTATAAATACAGTGCCACATACAAACTGTAGTCAAAACTAGAAATACTTTAAACCAGTGCCACATACAAACTGTAGTCAATAAAACTTCTTCTGATTTATTAAAGTGTTGTTCTGTATAAATCATTCTGGGAGTGATGCTGCCTGTTAAAACATGACATCAGCTTTGGTATTAAGAAAAACACACAAGTGTAAACTTCACATATCACGTTTTGCCAAATTGTTTGTGACCCAGATTCGCTCTTCTTTCCTGCTGTTTCTTCTGTCTTCTTTCACTGATGATTGACCAGAAGTAGCAGCCAAGAAACACAAGTACTAACACTGCATTGATCACGAGCACCACAGTGATTTCAGTCATGTACGAGGGCATGATGTACACCTTCACTTCTGCCTCCACCTCCAGTGTTCCATCATGGTTCTTGCACGAGTACTTTCCAGAATCTGATAAACTGGAATTCGTAATTGTAAGCGTCCCATTCTCGCTGCTGAATCGCAGAATATCAGAACTAGTCATATTCACTATGGTCTCATTGATTACTTGCTGAGATATGGGCACGTCGCTGTTCGGGAGGTACCACTCTAGCTCCAAGTCCCCCTCCAGGTCTTCAGGGGAATGTGAGCAGGTCAGGCTGACCACCTCCCACAGGGCCACAGCTATACCATAAGGGACCACTCTGAGCACGGGTTCCACCTCCACCTCCTGTGCAAGAGTTGTCCCCTGCAGGGCCAGGGTCAGGAACAGCAGCGTGAAGACTGACACACACAGGGACATCTTTGTTAGTCTGAGGTTCCACTTCAGCAGGATTCCATGATCTGAAAAAGAATATTGGGCAGAGATCAGAGTTTTATGTAATGGCAAACATCTGGCCTTGTTGCATACTATGTTGCTCACTATGTTCAGAACTAACTTGACCATCATTTGACAGATCAGTGTTTTTGTTTGGATTTCCTTTTACCCTTGGTTTTAAACGCCACATAAGCCTAAAGTGTGACAGTTTTACATTGAAGAGTGAGTTTTGTGTGTGTTTGTGTTACCAGTTTTTGATTTGAAGCAGCTTTATACCTCAACAGACATGTACCTACCATACAAATCAATGTATCAGTCAATTATTTGTGTATTTATACTTCTTCATGATAAATCAATAAATCATTTATAAATGTGACCTATTTATAATTTACCATCATATCTTGTATGGGTTTGTACAAACTATGATTTAACATACTTATATCTCAAAACACAATGCAACTCTTGAAGGAAGGAAACCAACAATTATGGAGACTTATTAAAAGTCGGCTATTATTTCTGGTGTAGCACTTGTTTTCTGTACAGGAATCCTAATAGTTGCCTCGAAATCCTATTTTATGTGGTTTTGCACATGGAGCATTAAACTGCACTCATGTTTATAAGTGGTCATTTCACTGAGCGCATTATATAAGGTCAGCAAATATGAAATTTTAGTTTATTTCATATTATGAAAAGGCCTCTAGCCCTAATTGCACATATATGTAATAGTGCATTTGCACTGATCCAACCAGCAGGATTAAGTGTATGTGCATGATTCTGTCTTGCCCCGTTATCATTATACATGTTTGTTAGTTGCAAAATTTGTATCATATTTAAGAGGAGGCAAATTCTCATCAATTTTTGCAGCTTTATGCTTCACACAGAGTACTATACATCTATGCTTCAAAAGCATTTTATTGTCCCTTTATGTTTGAATGCCCCTCAAATTCATTAAATCAGTGACATTGAAGCTGATAAACTTAATCCCTGGTATCTGTCTAGAGTGTGGGACATGCTGTGTCTCTGCATGGATAGATAGACCAGGCAGGATATCTTTGTTATCAATAAGACTTTGTGAACTAGTTACATGACCTTATTAGAACACTGCCTGTATTGTTGAAGACAGTTTTTAGGCAATACTTAGCCCTTCATATAATTAGCCCTTCATAAAATGTAGAAAAATCTTGCATGTGGTGTAAAAGAATCATATAAAAAAATCATAATGTATTGTTTTTATTTCTCTTTATAAGGGATGGCATCGAATACCAAAATCGGTATTCGAATATTCGCTTTTTCATTTAATCGAATATTTCAATATTCGCATAGATTGGTATTAACTATTTTGAACTTTGTGGCCTAGGAGACATTAGTATTTTTTGTATGATATTTAGTTCCGATATTCCACTACTGTCATATTTTCATTAACAATTTGCGCTTTCTAATTAATGTATAAATTGCACAGTATAAAAACATACACAACTGCAGTATCCATTTTAATTGTACTTTGAATCAAATAGTTTTCAAAACACTATGCATTTTTATCAACATGAAAACGCTCTGATAATCATAAGTTTATAACCAAATTTGAGAGAAGTTTCTCAGTTATAATGACTGCTAAAATTTCTGACCGCACTTCTGTAATTTATTTGTGTTACCCTTTTCACAAGTCTCTACGCGAGTTGTCATTACAATTAACGGCTGTCTTTGACTGGCGACTAGACGAGTGGCCACTGACACTGACCCATATATTTAATATCTCTCAGTCTGACACGTGACACGGGCCCATAGTATTGAAAACACTTAATTAGGTAGCTATTGGTGAAATACTGCCTTTATGTTGACAGAAAAATACTTTCTACAATCAGGAAATTATTGTTTTTGAAACAGCAATACAAATTTGAGATTATTCGAATAGCGTTTTAACTATTCGAATGACAATCATTCAATCGAATATTCGAATAGTTTTGCCATCCCTACTCTCTTTGGAACAATTTGTATTCAGTTTCAAATATATTCTGTCTTTTATTCACCAAAAGCAACAACACGTAACAATTTACTGGATGTTATATAATAAAACCTATTCGCTATTTAGTGACATTGTTGATATCTGTTTTTAGATGTTTTAAATTCATTTTCTTAAGGAAATCAAATAAAATTCACTGATTTGAGTGCCAATACAGAAAGACAAACTTTGTAAATGGGTTAGCAGTAGCCCACAATAGGAATATTGCTGTTACAGTTTTATTGCTGTGAATGTAGACATCATGATTATAACTTGTTTTATAGACCTGTTTATTAAAGTTTGTGATTTCTTTCATCTCAATGTCAACCAAAACATGCTTGAAAACAAACATAGGGAAAGAACTAGAATGAAGAAAAAGTACCGGGTGCTGCTCAAAAGGAGCAGGGGTGGAAAGCCAGACCAGTTCTTGAAAATATTCTCAATAAGTTGTAAATCCAAGGTTTTTATTAAATGAATCTAATAAATTCTAATAAAAACAATTATGTTTTAAAACATAGTATATTCATTTCCTACTGAATATTTCAAAATATCAAAATAGGGCGCTTGTGCATTTTGTCAACTTGAGGAAATACTGTTCGCCTTGGGCAACAGAATTTTTGAGGGTTGACAGAATTCACTATCGCCTCAAAGAATGCAATGTTTATTTTATTATACCAAAACAGGGCTTCGCAATCAAGCGCTTTTGTAACACTGAGTAATTTATTCACTGTTTCATAAGCGCCTTTAACTGCGATTAACCTGTATAATCGCTACAACGTCAAAGCGAGTGATATTGCAGTGTGATATTTAGAATTATTGATTGCTTTGTTTTTATAAGAACAAAGAAGAAAAACGAAAGGGTGAGGTATAATAACAAAAGATAAGCACCCTGCTATTTCCCTCTGGATCTCAACCTACATACATGTATAGTATTACTTAACATATAATTACATAAATTTATTTATGCAAAAAAATAAGTAAAGTTAAAAAAAAAATCAACATAATTATTATAAGTAAAAATATTAAAAACATATTAATAAATGAGGCAATTTTTCTATATATCAAAATTTGATAGCAGAATCTTACCGTCTTGACAGATGTAAACTTCCTCCGTCACATACAGACAGACTATACTGTATACAATGTATATATACCGCACAGTATGCAGTATCACACCGTCTGATATGAGCTGTCTTGAACACTGACTCATTAGAGCTCACAGTTTCCTGATCTGGTTTGTCCGTGACAGTGACCTGTACATTGATAGCAAGAAGGGTGGCCAAGTGATTATCTTTCATTTATAGCTTGATATTTAACATTTCCAATTTTGAAAGAAGTTTGAAAGAAATTTTCATTAATGTCTTGTTTGTAATAAAATCAGTTTTATGAGTTCCAAAGTACAAGTCTGCGATTTTGTTGATATAAATCAGGTATTCAACTCTTGTAATTATGGCCCCCATTAAAGAAAGCAGGGTATATTGGTTTGCTAATGTTTGTCGGACTGTCGGTAGACCACTTTCAAGTCCAACAATTTTCATCCTCTCTTCACCAAACTTCATCAAAATGTTTGTGGCCATAATATCTCAGCCAAGTTCGATAATTGGCCGAATCGCCCCAGGCATTGTGGAGTTATGGCCCTTAAATTATATAAAATTGGCCTTTTTAGCCCTTTCTGTTCTCTTATACCAATAGTTTTTATCCGATCTTTACCAAGCTTGATGAAAATCTTTGCAGCTTAATATCTTGGACAGGTTCGATAATGAACCAAATCAGAGTTATGGCCTGTGAATTATCTAAAATTTGCCTTTTAAGCTGTTTCCGTCCAACAGTTTTTCTCTGATCTTCACCAAACTTGATGAAATGTTTGAGGTTATGATATCTTAGCTAAGATTGATGATCGACCAAACACCCTAGGAACTGCAGAGTTATGTCCCTTGATTTATCTAAAATTTGCTTTTTTAGCAGTTTCCGCTCTCCATGCATTTATTTAAAAAAGCTTACATTTAGAGTCATAGATGTTAATGATGAATTATGATAAGTTGATCTAGTAAAGATACATAGCTTAAAACTGCTGAACATTGTAACTTGATATTGAATAGGTACCAGCAGAATAAATATTTCCTAGTAAGATACAGACCATAGTTTATACATGCAAAGAGTGTTAAATTGTATGATTTGTCTTCTTGATATCGACTACAGATAACACATATTGTTAAATAGTTATCAAGTACATCATTATCTAGTATCCTCCATTTCACATATGTAGTTGTGACAACAATTGTACATGTACCCACCAGGCAATATCAGCCATTCCAGTCTGACCAAACACCAGATATGATACCATATGAGAGTGGCACCTATTATGTGATAAGTAGGCACAAGTCATAGTTGGAAAACCAAATTAATGCCTACTTTTCTTTTGGGGAAATTTCCCCAATGTAGTGTAGTTATTGACTTTCAGAATGCTTTCAAAACATGAACACAAATAATTATGTTCACACAAGTTTATAACATTAGCATTAAGTATTTTCTCACTTGTGTCAATGGGCCATTAACTCTGGCTGCAGTTACCTGATTTAAGTTTTGCATTGTCGTCAAATCCTCAGCCTCAAGATTGCTGCATCTCCCCTAATTGCAACATTGCCTTCTGCAGTTATCTCCCCTAATTGCTACATTATCTTCTGCAGTTATCTCCCCAAGTTGTTACATTGTCTGCTGCAGTTATCTCCCCTAATTGCTTCATTGTCCTCTGCAGTTATCTCCCCAAATTGATGTGTTACTGCATGTGAGCTCAGTAAATGCTCCGGTTACCTCCCCTCATTGTTGCATTGTCTACTGTAGTTACCTCCCCTCACTGTTGCATTGTCTATTGCTGCAGCTATTTCCCCTCATTGTTGCATTGTCGTCTGCAGGTGAGATCTCCAGTCTCAAGAAGGAGAAGACTTCTCTGATGAAGACCAACCATCGACTGGAGAAGAAGCTCAGTGCAGCCATAACCAAGATTGAGCTGATGAAAAACAATCAAAGTGAGAACAGTTGTATAAGATTTATGAAACTCGTTTTCTGATTCATGAAAAGTGTGTTTTCTCCATATTTGACGAATAGTTCATAATTATTCATTTGGTAAACCATTTGGCAATAAAATGTCTATTTATAGGTGAATGAAATTTTGTTATAAATCGACATTTAATAAATGAAAAAAACAAATAATAAGATTGTATCAATGGTTAAGAAGGTAAGGTTTTTATTTCATGTCAGAAAGCAGCCCCTACCGTCGAAAGCGGACGGGATCGGGTAACTGTTCAAGCCCAATCAAGTCTCCAGGAGCCATGTGGAGCCCCAAGATATTCAAACCCTCCCCAGGGGCGCGGGGACGAGCCAGAACTACATCCGAAAGGAGCTCTTCCTCACAAAGAAGAGGTTGGGCTTGTTTACAACATTTTTTATCAGTGTTCAGATTACATAGTGTCTTGTGTATTGTATAGTGTGTGACATAAATTAAGCATCAGTTAATAGTAGTTATGAAACTGTGCTTTTAAAACAAAAGCTGCTACATTTTGAAAAAGTCTTATTTGCGCATATTTGTATTGTTTTTTTCAAAAGTATGACATTTTACTTAGCAAATTTGATGTTCCAGACATGTTGGGTGATCCTATTGACAAGAAGCCTGTGTCAGAGATGGAGTCAAGCTCCTCGGAAGACTCAGATGATGACAGGGCCTGTCTGATGAGCTTTAAATGGACCCTGAGTCCTGTAGCACCATGTATATCCCCCCTCCCCCCAACTCCACTGTGTGTGGACACAAACAAGGTAGGTGAAGATGAACCAGACAATTCTGTAGCATTGTGTTTTGTCACTTAACCCACATCATTATATGTCCATTTCATAAAATTTCATTCATTCTTAAAGTTACACTGGCATTTCAATTTACTTAGAGTAAAATAATTATTTCAGACACCTGTCATTTACACAGATATATTTAATTTCTGTAAATTAAACTAATGTATTTCTGATGGCTATCAGTGGCATCGGTGTATTTGATCGCTAACAGTTACATGATTGTTTCACATTGCTAGAAGTCTAAAAGTTACACCTGCATTTCAGATTATCATCATTTGCATTCTTCTTTCAAATCACTAGCAGTTAGACTGGGATATTTTATTACAAGCAGTTCCACTGCTACCATATTTCACATTGCTAACAGTTGTACTAGTGTTTTTTATTGCTCTAAGTTACTGTTATTCCAGTGTGCCTACAGCTACACTGGTACATTGGATTGCTCGCTGTAATTTCAGATACATAAAGCTGAAGCCTCCAACTCTGAGGAGGAGGATGATGACGTGTCGGACATCGCAGACCAGCTGGAGCAGCAGCTACTGGAGATGGACGACAAACCTCAGCAGGTCGGTGCAGCTGTACTTTTGTATGCCACATCTAAGCAAATGGGGAAATTGTTATGTGATTTTTTTTAAACATTACTTTCAAGTTGTTCTTATGTTAACAGTTTTGGAATTGCAGCCTTTTTTCACTTTTTAGAATATAAGTTCTAGTACAGGGCCCTTATTGGTTCATCTGCATGTTTCTCCGGCATTGTAATCATGTATACAATTTCAATGGAGCTGTTCTCTAAGGTAATTGTTGTATAAGGAATTGTAGTTGTGTAATAAAAACCTCAATGAAAAATTATGCATGGGGGTATTCTTTTCTATATAAATACTGAACACTTGTTTTTTTATTTTGTAGCACGAAAGTTCAAACCTTGGAACAAAGAGTGACACTAGTCAAATCAAGAATTCCTCTGATTTTCCTTGTGATGCAATGGACAATATACAAATAAGTGATGAAGTTGCAATTGGTGCTGGAAACAAGAGTTCTGATCGCCCTGGTGCTGTAGATATCATCCCAGTGTGTGTCAGTGATGAGACTGGACTTGATAGAGCTCCTCAGGATGAGGCAGCTGAACAACACAGGGATACTGGACAAGTGGTGGAAACAGAGACATGTAATACTCAGGATATAGTAGATAATAGTCATGTAAATACTCAAACTGTGATTTTAAAGGGGCATCTGAAGGAAGAAACTGTTGAAAATACATCAGTTGACAAGCTCCACAATTCAAATTCTGTCAGTGTGTCAGATCCAAAGTGTGGAACATTAATAAGTGATAATAATGAGGAAGTCAATATAGAGGCAGATAGTAAGAATAATGAATTAATTGTAAAAACTAATGCTGAAATGTCTACAGAAAATAATGGACTCACATTTGAAGAAACGTACATCAAAAGAAATGAGTTTGAGTTACAAGAGTTTACAAACAGTTGTGGTAAACATGTACTGAAAGACCAAAACAAAGCTGAAGAAAGTAATGAAAACTCAGTTCATTCTCAACATCAGAGAGAACAAATTCATAAAGTCACAGATCTTGGTACTAATACAGATGATAAACAAAGCATATTGAAGAGTGTAGATGAGACGATTGGAGATCGTGGGGTTGGTAAAATGAAAGTAGAGAATACTGGTACTAATGATAAAGGAGACATTCAGATATGGAAGGAAGACCAAGTTGAAACTGTAAAAGGTTGTAAATTAACACCAGTTTCAAGTTGTGTGACCAGGCATGAAGTAGATTTTGAAAGTAAGGCTAGGACAAAGCTGCATCAAGACAAAGGAATTGAAAAGAAATATAATAAATTGTCAAATGAAAGTAATGGTCCTATAGTCACAAATATAAATGATGATGAAGACAAACTTACCAGTGCAAAAGCTTCCTGCAGTCTAGTGGATAAACTGAGCAGGGGATCAAGTAGTATTTTGGAAGAAAGTGTAAGTTTCACAGAGGAGACTGATTTTGACTTCACAGAAGGTTACAATATTCTTTCTCGGGATAGTACAAAGGCAGACAACAGCCCGAAAGCCATTGATAAAAATGTGAAGAAGAGAATTCGAAAGACAAAGGAAAAGCTGTTGCAGAAATGTAAATATGTTGATCTTGATGGTATTGAAAGTATAAATGAAAAAGAGAGCAAGAAAGAATTGTTGGATAGTAAACTTGTGCCTATTGTTGAATTATGTGCACATGGTGATGTATGTAGAAAACAAGCTGTGAAAAAATGTACATTTGATAAAGGTGAATCATCAAGTGCTATAGGTATGAATGCTGAAGTAAGAGAGACTGGGATAACCCCTATTGTACCCGTGTTACAAAGTAAAGATTCAGCTCATGCATTTAGACCCGTGCAATCAGTAGCTCACAGAGAGAAGGAGCTTGACATAATTGGGGAAGCTGCTAAAGAGGTAAAAGTAAAACATAGTGAAGATAACAGTATTATTAATGCAAGTGTTACAGACAATGCCATAAATAAAGATCATTCTGATGATATTAAAAACAACACTGTGGAAGGTGGTGTGGTAGTGACCAGACAGTTGAGTACAGGTTTCACTGTACATCGTGGATCAGTTGAAAGAAGTCCAAGTTCAGATGGAATGAAACCTTTCAGAAGTCCTCCATTAAAAGTGCAGTTTGACTCACAAAATATCTGTGATACGATTGATGAAGAAAATTCCAATTCAGGGTTTAGTGTAACTGATGTTCCAACTGGCAAAAGTGAAGAACAATCTTTTGGTGATTGTGAAAGTTTAAGTCCCAAGATGGATGAATCTGAGGACATTAAACTTACTGAGGATCTTTCACAAGAATTGAAAAGTGATTTTCAGAAGGAAGGCTCCAATTATTGTTCCAGTCAAGTTAAGAATATTTTTAAAAATAAAGTCAGAATTGTTAGTGATAACATACAGCCTGGCTGCTCATATAGTGAATCAGCCTCTGGGAAGTTATCACTGTCTGCATCTTTGTTGATCTCCAATACGTTTAAAACAGTTTCTAAACAGCTTTCTGACTCTGTAAATGTAATGGGAGAAGTCAACACAGCTGCGCATTTCTTTCGAAGCATTTCACGAGGTTCCAGTCTCAGTTTAGAATCCTTGGATAGAACTTCACCAGTATCACCTTTGTCTATTTCTCCATTTTGTTTTGCAACTCCAATATCACCCCTTCCACCTTCACCGGTGCGTGATTTGGAAAGGGTGTCCCCACTTTCACCGGAGCGGTTAGGAGAAGGTGGGATAGCACAGGATTTAAGTACTCACACTGATGTAGAGAAATGTGTAAAGACTGAAGTTAATGACAATACTGCAGCAGGACACAATCAAGAATCAACAGTTTCTCCAGAGGATTTAGATTGTAATACAGAAATCAAAACAGACAATTATGAAGAAATAAATGTTTTAAAACATACTATAGTTCGGAAAAGTAAGCATGAAGTTTCAGAGATAAATCAAACACAGAGTGAAGGTACAAACAAGACTTTGACAGAAAATAATGCTAGGCAAGTGTATGAAATGTGTACATGTGTTGATGATAAGAAACCAAGTGATACTGAATCAGGAAATCACTTTACCACCTCAAGTATTAATAATGGTTTTGAAGTAGGACGTCAAAATATAGATGTTCATACCAATGTTAATGTTCCAGTTATTAAAGACGAAAACCTTACTGAGAAGCACAATATGGATCTCGTATCCTATAAAACAGTAAGCCAGACTGCTCAACATAAACATGTTGCCAATGAAAGTGTTGCCAATGAAAGTGTCGCTCAAACAAATCTTACAAACACTGAAATCAAAACTGAAGTTGATACCAAATCAGAAATTAATTCTGATAAAAATTTGACAGTGGAGAAAGAATTGAAACCAGTTACAGTTATATCTAGTGATGTTGTTCCTATATCCGAAGCAAAGAGTGGTAAATTACAACCACATGTCAAATCAGAGAAGGAAAAAATAGCTGTTGAAGGACAATCAGTTTCTGCAAAAGCAGTGCCTTTGGATCAGATGAAAATGTCACCAGTCCCATCAATTATCAGTCCTATAAAAACACCAGCAGGTAAAAGGTTTACTAAAGTAATACAGTCGAAAAGTAAAATGGTCAATTTAACAGAATGTTTTATTCCAAAACCAGACAACAAGAGGAAGGCTGGTGACAAACCGGCTGAACAACAGTGTCAGGACTTATCAATTAGAGAGAAATTGAAAAAACTAAAGCAAGATGTGCAAAACAGTCCATTAAGTGCCAACACGATAACAAACACTTCACCTGTAAAACAAGAGAATGAAACAAAAACTAGTCAGAATGTTAATGTAGAGGAACTTGGCTGTGTAAGAAAGTCTGGGCGAGTGGTGGTAAGAAAATCTTCACAAACCAGATCTAAAAGCAGTGAGAATAAACACGAATCTAGTCAAAGTGAGAAATCAAGTAAAGATACAGATTTGGAGAAAGCGAGCATAGACATGGGATCAAATGATGATAGAGTAGTTGGGGACAATGGTGGTTACTCGGTTCCAGATATTGATGACAAGAAGAAAGAGGCTGATGAAGTACCCAGCGGTATGGACAACTGGGCTTTTAAGAGAAGGACCCGGCTGGCACACAAGTCTGATATTAAGCCATTAAGACCAGGGTATGTATTGCAACATTTTTTAGCTCGACTTTTCTAAGAAAAGGCAAGCTATTCTTCTCGCCCCGGCGTCAGCGTCGACTTCCAAGCTAGGTTAAAGCTTTTCTGTAAGCTAGTTTCTCAGGAATGGCTTGAGGGATTTCATTCAAACTTAAAACATTTATTCCCCACATTAAAATGAACCTATAGGCCAAGTTTGGTAACTCTAGTTTGAAATTTGTCAAAATTATGGGCCTTTTTACACTTGGAAATTTTACATATGCTATATGGACGGTTAAAGTTTTTCGGTAAGCTGGTTTTTCAGGAATGGCTTGAGTGATTTCATTCAAACTTAGAACACTTATCCCCTTATTAAAATGAACTCATAGGCCAATTTGGATAACTCTAGTTTGAAATTTGTCAAATTTATGGGCCTTTTTACACTTAAAAATTTTACATTTAAGCTATATGGACAGGTTAAAGTTTTTCGGTAAGCTAGTTTCTCAACTTTTCGTTTCCCTCTCTAACTCGAGAACGGGTTAAGCTATTGTAATGAAACTTCAAACATAGATACCTTATAGCGAAACCTCGCTTGGGCTTGCTTATGGGGTGGGTGGGGTCAAGGTCACTGTTACTAAAAATAGATACACGGTTTCCGCTGAATAACTTAAGATCGTATTGAGATATTTTAATAAAACTTAAAACATAGATACCTTATATCAAGACCTCACTTGGGATTGCATATAGGGTGGGTGGGGTCAAGGTCACTTTTACTAAAGATAGAAAAACGGTTTCCGCTCAATAACTTGAGAACGTATTTAGATTTTTTAATGAAACTTTATACATACGTACCTTATATCAAGACCTCGCTTGGGATTACATATGGGGTGGGTGGGGTCAAGGTCACTGTTACTTAAAATAGAAAAACAGTTTCCACTCAATAACTTGAGAATGCATTTAGATATTTTAATGAAACTTAATACATACATACCTTATATCGAGACCTCTCTTGGGATTGGGTATAGGGTCAAGGTCACTGTTACTAAAATAGAAAAACGGTTTCCGCTCAATAGCTTGAGAACGCATTGAGATATTTTAATGAAACTTTATACATAGATACCTTATATCAAGACCTCTCTTGGGATTGTGTATAGGGTCAAGGTCACTGTTACTAAACTAGAAAAATGGTTTCTGCTCAATAACTTGAGAATGCATTGAGATATTTTAATGAAACTTCATGCATAGATACCTTATATCAAGACCTCGCTTGGGATTGCATATGGGGTGGGTGGGGTCAAGGTCACTGTAACTAAATATAGAAAAACTGTTTCTGCTCAATAACTTGAGACACATTAAGACATTGTTATGAAACTGAATACATTGATACCTTATATTGAGATCTTGCTTGGGATTGCTTATGGGGTGGGTGGGGTCAAGATCAAGGTCACTTTTACTTTAAAAAAAGAAAAACGGTTTCCTCTCAATTACTTGATAATGCATTGAGATATTTTAATGAAACGTAGTAGATAACCTCGCTTGTGATTGCATATAGGGTGGGTGGGGTCAAGGTTGAGGTCACAGTTACTAAAAATACAAAATGGATTCCGCTCAATAGCTTGGAACACATTGAGATATTTTAATGAAACTTCATACATTGATATCTTATATCTAGACCTAGCTTTGGATTGCATATGGAGTGGGTGGGGTCAAGGTCACCGTTACTTAAAACAGACAAACAGTTTACACTCAATAGCTTGAGAAGACATTGAGATTTTTTATGAAACTAAATAAATAGATACCTTATATCGAGACCTCGCTTGCGATTGCATATGGGGTTGGTGGAGTCAAGGTCAAGTTCATCATTACTAAAAATTGTATTGAGGTGCCAAGTTTAATGCATTTTGTTTGAACAATTTGGTTTTCGTGGAATTTCCATATTTCTTCATTTAGAAAAACATGCCAGTAACTCTGACAAGCACAAGAAAAGTCGAGCGCGCTGTCCTCCGACAGCTCTTGTTTAGTTATAAAGTTAATGTTTTTATTTTTCATATTTTTCCACAGTTACTTTAAAATATTTATCCAAAGGGATTTCTAGGACATTATACTGATAATTGCAGTGGGTAACACTTTTTTTTTCTAATGCTTTAAGCTCATGTGATTTTGTTGTTCCATGATTTTTTTTTTCATAGTTCAATTTTTAAGTATTTTTAATGCACTGAATAAAAGTAACAGTGATGTATGTGGGGTAAATTTGACTTAGGTAAAATCATAATCTCGAGTATTGCTTCTTTTTTTTTTCAAAGAAGGATTCAAGTGATTGATCCACCGGTGCTGCCACCCAGCGTTGCCCGCTCAGCCCGGAAGAGAAAGTCCCTACTCACCTCACATCCGACTGAGGATGCCTGTAAAAAACAGGTAAGGTATACATGACATAATGGACAGATCAACAAGATTTGGTTGAAATGCGTTAAGCCACAGAAAGTTAGGACTTCATTGTTTGACATAGATGTCTCGTAAAAACAATTTTATCTCATGCTGTACCTTGTTTTCCATGTAATACAACCATTACGAATATTTTTATCCTACACATGTGTATGATAACATTTTGAGCGTTTTCATTGGCTAAATATTTTTTGACTGACCAATCGCATGACGTTATTTTGGTGAAATGACGTCGTCAACATGAAATGACGTCAATGCAGTAAACAACTTTTAGGATTTATCACATGCTTTGGTAAAATTAGAAGCATTTTTTTACGTTTAAAAGCATGTGATAAAAAAGATCTGACACTCATTGTCATTTCATATGTTTTATTAAACTCGTCCAGGAAATGCGTTAGTAAGCTCGCCAAAGGCTCGCTTACTAACAACATTCCTGAACTCGTTTAATAAAATATGATATGAAATGACAACTCGTGTCAGATCCTATATGTATGCTATAAATGGTGTTTGTGAGAGATTGACCCAACTGGGCATGGCTATAAATCCAATATGAGTCGGTCAGTTCTACAGACCGCATAAAGTGAAGTAAGTGGTTGAAAGTATTTGCTGTTCTGAATTTGATTGCTCGCTGGTATCTGTTATTGCTGTGTTAGCATTGTCAGTATGTAACACAGCCAATGACTACTCGAGTTTCTGAAATTATTGGAAAATGAGGTATATTTTTTTTAGCTCACCTGAGCACAAAGTGCTCATGGTGAGCTTTTGTGATCGCCCGTTGTCCGTCGTGCGTGCGTGCATGCGTGCGTGCGTCGTCAACTTTTCATTTAAACAACATCTCCTAAACCGCTTGACAGATTTTCACCAAACTTCACAGGAATGATCCTTGGGTGGACCGCTTTCAAAGTTGTTCAAATCTTTCCGGTCCGCTGCATATGTAGATAACCAGAGCTAAAAGATTTAAAAAGTGAAAACTTAAAAAATCTTCTCCTATGAAACCGCAAGGCTCAGAGCTTTCATATTTGATATGTGACATCCTCTAGTGGTCCTCTACAAAGATTGTTCAAATGATGCCCCTTTGGGTCAAAACTGGCCACGCCCTGGGGGTCATATGGTTTATATAGTTTATATAGACTTATATAGCAAAATGACTTTATAAATCTTCTCCTCTAAAAAAGCAAGGCCCAGAGGTTTCATATTTGGTATGTAACATTGTATAGTGGTCCTCTACAAAGATTGTTCAATTGATGCCCCTGGGATCAAAACTGTCCACACCCGGGGGCTCACATGGTTAATATAAACATAAATAGCAAAATGACTTTAAAAAACTTCTCCTCTGAAACCACAAGGCCCAGAGGTTTCATATTTGGTTGGAAATATTGTATAGTGGTCCTCTATAAAGATTGTTCAAATGATGCCCCTGGGGTCAAAACTGGGCACACCCCAGGGGTCACATGGTTTATATAGACTTAAATAGCAAAATGGCTTTAAAAATCTTCTCTGAAACTGCGAGGCCCAGAGGTTTCATATTTGGTATGTAACATGGTATTGTGGTCCTCTATAAAGACTGTTGAAATGATGCCCCTGGGGTCAAAACTGGGCACACCCCAGGGGTCACATGGTTTATATAGACTTAAATAGCAAATGGCTTTAAAAGTCTTTTCCTCTGAAACTGCAAGGCCCAGAGGTTTCATATTTGGTATGTAACATTGTATAGTGGTCTTCTACAAAGACTGTTCAAATGATGCCCCTGGGGTCAAAACTGGCCACACCCCCAGGGCTCACATGTTTGATATGGACTTAAATAGCAAGATCACTTTAAAAATATTCTCCTCTGAAACTGCAAGGCCTAGAGGTTTCATATGTGGTATGTGACATTTTATAGTGGTCCTCTACAAAGATTGTTCAACTGATGTCCCAGGGTTCAAAACCCCCTGCCCTGGGGGTCACATTGTTTATATATTGACTTAAATAGCCAAATGACTTTAAAATCTCCTGAAACCGCAGTGTTTTCGTATTTGATATGTAACATTGTATAGTGGTCCTCTACAAAGATTGTTCAAATTATGTCCCTGGGGTAAAAAGTGGCCATGACACGGGGCGTCACATGATTTATATAGACTTATATGGCAAATGGGCCTTAAAAATCTTCCTTGTTGAAACCGTAAGGTCCAGAGGTTTTATATTTTGCGTGAAACATTGTGGAGTGGTCTTCTACAAAGATTATTCAAATGATGTCTCTGGGGTAAAAATTGGCCACCCCCTGGGGGTCACATGGTTTATATACATTTAAATAGCAAAATGACTTGAAAAATCTCCTGAAACCGCAAGGCCTAGTGCAATCATATTGGATATGTAACATTGAAAAGTGGTCCACTACAAATATTGTTCAAATTATGCCCCTGGGGTAGAAGGTGGCCATGCCCTGTGGGTCACATGGTTTATATAGACTAAAATAACATCTGAAACTCCAAGGCCCAGATCTTTATACTCAGGTAAGGCGTTTAGTGCCATTTTTCCCTCTCGTTATTAGCCATTATGATGCCTTAAACTCAGGTGAGCGACCTAGGGCCATCATGGCCCTCTTGTTACACATTGTTGTGAAAATATTATATTATGACGGGTACTTTCGCAAAATAACAATGATTTGGCTATACGTTTTTGTTAGAGCCAACCTACATCTAGTATTTGAGCTGTTTACACTGATTGGTTATGTCTGCATGTCAGGTGACTGAACACGTACAGCAGAAGGGTTGTGTTGGAACGAGGCACAGGAAAGGTAAGGCTGCGGACATCTTCTACATGCAGTTTTGATCTCGGTGTTGTTCATTTGCGCTAATTGTCTAATCACGGGTAGTATATTTTTTGCCACAAAAGCGCATATCAATGCGCACCAAATCTAAACGGTATTACCAGTTATCGGCTTTTCAAATGCGCAACTTGTTTTCTCGCCGTTTTCTGTAGGTGAACTTGTATTCACTCAATGAAAATTGTTTCATGAGCTGATACGATTAGAATTGCAGGCGGCAAAAAGTGATAATCTTCCATGGAAAGATCTCAAAAGCATTGCTTTGACTATATACAGCAGACGCAAATGGGATTGTCATATTTTTCTTGTATTCAGTGTCTCTGCTCTGTACAAGAAATTTTTATTGATGGGACATTCAAAAGTTGTGCAAAATAATTTCATCACTTGGTTAACGGAAGGGGCAAAAGGCACTTAAATAAAAAAAAATAAAGGAGCGCAAATTATGTCTATATTTGGGGCGCAAATTATACATTTTTCTGGGCAAATTTTATATATGAGTGTGGGGCATTTGACATGCCATTTATCGCAAATGGAGTTCTCTGCTTGATCTAGATATAACCTACATTGATATGACATCTGTTTATGTATAGCTCATAAGAGCAGCACACAAATATTTACAAGTGTTCTCATTCAGATATGTGGCATACATATGTGTGTTAATTTCTCATACATATGTGTGTTAATTTCCCATTCAGATATGTGGCATACATATGTGTGTTAATTTCTCATTCAGATATGTGGCATACATATGTGTGTTAATTTCTCATTCAGATATGTGGCATACATATGTGTGTTAATTTCTCATTCAGATATGTGGCATACATATGTGTGTTAATTTCTCATTCAGATATGTGGCATACATATGTGTGTTAATTTCTCATTCAGATATGTGGCATACATATGTGTGTTAATTTCTCATTCAGATATGTGGCATACATATGTGTGTTAATTTCTCATTCAGATATGTGGCATACATATGTGTGTTAATTTCTCATTCAGATATGTGGCATACATATGTGTGTTAATTTCTCATTCAGATATGTGGCATACATATGTGTGTTAATTTCTCATTCAGATATGTGGCATACATAGGTGTGTTAATTTCTCATTCAGATATGTGGCATACATATGTGTGTTAATTTCCTCTTATTTTTTCAAATAAGAAGACAGTATTTCTAGAGCCTTTTACTTCTATTAGCAAATGCTATAATTACAATTCCATTATAATTAAGTTGTAAATATTTACAATCCCCCCACCTCCACCCCCAGTTTTCATTTTGATGTTTTTACTCTGATTATCTGATCAACATTTGTCTGTTATGTGGTACATTCATTTTATTTAGTGTATTTTCAATCAAAAACAGTTCAAGTGTTTATTAATGAAACCAGTTGCGACTTGTCAGTCACGGATTGAGTTGACCAATTATGGGTTCAGGCCTTTCCCCAGGATTTTGCTAAGGCACAGGGGCAAATACCCATGGTAGGGGTTGGGTGTGAAGGGGTGTACTCCCTTCCACGTTCTGATTTTTAAAATACTTTTCATGTGTACTAAATCAAAATCTACAGTACTTCAGAGCTAACACAAACATAAAAATAAACAGCCTTTGAATAGTTTTTACTCTCTTTTTGTTTCCCAATGACATAACATAATCATAAACACACACACTATTAAAAATTTATAAAAGAAAGACAAAAACACAAGTGGCAAAAGTAATGTAACCTGGAAAAAGATAATGTAACATGGACATATATAATGACACTGTTTACCTAAATGTATACCTCTTTCAATGATGTAATTGGCATATTATTACAAAATTATTAGAAATGACCTTAAACATAGATTTATTTATACTTCATTTCATGTTTGAAATGTTCAGGTCTTGCACTATCCAACACTTATATCCAACACAAACATTTCATGTAAGTGCAAGCCCTGTACACAGATTTAGAAAGCTGTTCTTCATGGTTTTTGCTGGTGCCATGTGTCCATCAACATGCTGAAGATACATAGTGTTCACTTCCAATATCTGGTACTAAAAAGTTGTTCTTCTGAGAAGAGGTCCTTGGGTGGAGGTTGCCAACAAAGCATTCAGAACTTTGTTGGAGGGACATGATCTGTGTGTAGTTTTCACCTTGTTCATGGTTGAGAATCCCCTGTCACAATCTGCAAAACAATGTATTAAATTTTTTGTGTGTGCTGCACACATTTATTTACACTGTACAAATGAAAGGTTTAAATTAGATGACTAGACTTAAACTCTATGCTACATGTTTCTGTACATGCTGGTGAAACGGACTGCAGTGACAGAGCCACAGACTCAGTTGCTGCATCATTTTGTCTTTCCACCTAAGTTGGACTAGATCTAGATCTATTGTTATTATTTCATTATAAAATTAGTAATATACACTTTGCCTGTAATCAAATTCAATGTAGTAGCTCTAAAGTCAAAATTCCATGATATAAGACTGTCTTATATACTAAGACTGATTGACTCTACATTTCAAACACATTGCCTCAACATTGCATCATGCTAATTTACTTACCCAACAACATTCGGGTGTGGAACATTTTCCATGTCAGTGGTCATCTCCAACGATCCTCTATAGCACCTTTGAGTGGTTGAGCATTTATTAACATGTAATTCCAACTCAATAGCTAACTGAACTTGAAGCCATTAATCTGCTGTTGACTATGGCCATTAGTCAAAACACACAGAAGCCGAAAATTACCACGTGTTCATCACCTCTTAGCTCTGTGTAACTCGATAGCTGCTTTCATAAGATTTAAAAATAGCACGCTGTATACACCTTACTATGCTGAGAACTACCTGGCTGAAATGTTGTCTGCTGTTATTGATTTTTGAGTGAGCCGCAGTTAGACACTTATTGAAATTATGCTGTGCTGCAGTAGACTGATTTTGGGATTTTAAGCATTGCGGTGACAAGGATTTGGAAATTAAGGCACAGCGGTGCCGCTGTTCTTAAAGGGGAAAGGCTTGGGGTTTATACTTCAGTGGTAAATAATAGCACATGGTTGCATAATCCAACCAATTTACTTCAAATCCATAGACAAACAACCTTAGACAAACAGAAAGGCGGTTCGATCTATGATTATGCAACTGGTCAATTTTAGATAATGGTTTGCAACCAATATCATCTGTAAGGAAATGCAATGGAAAATAACTGCTCTAGCAACCAATGTGTCGCAATTTTTTTTATCTATTGTTTCCACGCCCCTTGTACCCATATTGCAGATGACGTGAAGAACATTCATGCCTATTTGAAATCCAGCGAGACTGCGGAGTGTTTCGTTACACGTATGATGGCAGAACTGAACTCCAGTGGTGTGCCGGACATGCTTCTCAGCCTGTGTGTGGAGGTGCGGGTTAACAGCAGTCAGCTTGAGCCAGCTGGCCATGTGGTTTTCATTGGTTAAATTGATTAAATAAAATTATTTGGAATTTCAATAAAATGTGTGCTTAGAAGGATGGACATAATAAGACTGAGACTCCATTCACATTTTGTTGTACAAATACATACATGAATGCACGAAACCACATTCTGTACTATATGTCATTTAGCCAGTCATTGAAATTAGCAAATTGGGCAAGCAAGCCCAAATTCATATATTTTTACTTGAGCGCAAAAAAAAAAACGCTGTTATAAAACTGAGCCTCTGGGCTTGTGCTCATTTCAACCACTGTTTGACATGGTATTAAATTGTAGAGATTTATGTTTGCATAGCAAATGTTGCTTATGAAACGATGATAATAATGGTGTACGTATATATCATTTGCTACATTCTCTTGTGTCAGGTGCTAGGAAAAGTGACCACAGACTCTCTGGACACCGTATACGAGGTCTGTCTCAATGACCAACACCGAGAACTGCAGCCCGCTTACTTCCCCTTCCTCAACGACATCGACAAGAAATCACTGCAACTCTTTCAATATCTACAGACCAACTCACAATGGGTAAGTGTCCAGCCACACTGTGCTTGTAATACATGTGTGGTTAGTGGAAGCCCTCAGCAAAGTGTTGGATTGCTCATTAATAAGAATTGCTAAACATTTGTCACACAAAATAATAATTGAGAAACCTTACAATGTTTAATGAAAGACTGAAAAATATTTCATGCAGTGTAGATGTTGTAATTTGTATTTAATTAATTAAAACAGTGCATAACTGTCAAATATATATTTATTACTGGAAATCACTTAGACAGCTTAATAATAAAGAATCCTTAAAAAAATTCCTGGATCGAGACGTAACCACCAACATTGGCCCATTTCCAACTTTCGAAAAAAATGTCAGACTAAATCTGTTAATACATGTAATTTTCTGCATAAAGTTGCTATCTAACTGTCAAACAGACAACCAACATCATCAAGAACAGAACCTCCTTTTCTACCATTTTCAGGGTATAAGTTACCTGTGTGTGCTCACCATGCTGTGGCAGAGTATCTTCAGCAGGGAGGCCAGCTTGACCATCATCGGGAAAATGTCACTCTGCAGGGTGTATACAGCCGTCTGTGCTACACATGGTTAGTGATCATTATTTGTGAGCACCTGTTGTTAGTTTAACAGATTTTTGTTATGCCCCCAACTTAAGAGGAGGGGGCATGAAGATTTGCCCTTGTCAGTCCTGTCGTCCTTCCATCCGTCCGTCCGTCGGATTTTTGTGTTGCGCATAACTCAAAAAGTATAACTGCTAGAGTGATGAAACTTTATAAGCATATTCATCGGCATTGGGGCTTGTGCACCTGGGTATTTTAGTGCAGTTTTTTCCGACATCAGCAGAGTTAGCAAAAAATGATATTTTTGGACTTATGTCGCGCGTAACTCAAAAAGTATTATTGCTAGAGTGATGAAACTTTACAAACATATTAATCAGCATGTGAACTTTGCACCTGGGTATTTTGGTGCAGTTTTTTCCGCCATCAGTGGAGTTATGGCCCTTTTTTAGCAAAAAATGACATTTTTGGATTTGTGTCGTGTGTAACTCAAAAAGTATAACTGCTAGACTGATGAAACTTTATAAACATATTCATCAGCATGTGAACTTGTGCACCTGGGTATTTCGGTGCATTTTTTCCGACATCAGGAGAGTTTTGTGACAACCAGCGGAATGTGGGGCATTCGTGTCCTACGGGCACGTCTAGTTGGATTTTGGAAATGTTATTGACGTGTCTTTGTCCCGATTTGTATGTTATTTATAATGTAGTTTCAAAAAATGTTTATGCTGCAAATTGTAGTCATGCATGTCATGAAATGACTTCAATCAAATTGTTCATTTAAAAAAGACAAACTGATTGGATAATTGAAACTTCTCAGAAAGGCTTGCATTATTGCATTGTATTTTGGAGCACTTACTTGAGTGACCACTGAATCATATTAACTTGCTTGTTTTGAGATTGCAATACTGTGCGTGTTTGTTTAACAAACACACAGTTTTTTAAATAACTTATTGTGGCACTGATTTGTAGGTGATGTAGAGAGGGTAAGGGTCCTGTTCTACCACATTTACACGTGTGGCTTCCTCAGCGGTCTGGAGCTGCTGGTGCCTATAATCAGTGTGTGGCCCAGGGTCCTGCAGAGAGACCCAGCTGACATTCTGGGCAAGGCTGTGACCCCCAGTGACCTTCCCGATAAAGGCATGACCCTGATCGACCTTCCAGTCAAGGTTATGACCCCTGGCCTCACACTGGTCCTTGAGGAGGTCATCTCAAGGTCATTAGCTGAGATGGACAACGACTTTGGGAAGAAGGTTTGTCTTGCAACATTCTTATACAGCATTATAGGAATAGGGACACAAATGAGGGATGAATTAGTCCACTAAGTTTGACTTAAAAGCTGAAATGATCCTATCTCATCTGATTGTTTTGCACCCCCCCCATCGGAGATGATAAGGTATATTGTTTGCTGAAGTTGTTCGGTCTGTCCGTTTGTAGACCACTGTCATTTCTGCAATAGTTCATCCGATCTTCGCCAATGTTTGCAGGCATAATATTTCAGCAATGTTCGATAATGAGCCAAATCGTCCCAGGAATTATGGTGTTATTGCCCTTGATTTATCTTAAATAGGTCTTTTTAGTCGTTTCCATTCTTTATGTCCAACAATATTTCGTCTGATCCTCACCAAACTTCATAGAAATGCTTGTGGGCATATTATCTTGGCCAAGTTTGATAATCAGCCAAATCACCCTTGTCATTGTGGAGTTA
The DNA here is from genome assembly GCA_027627225.1 of Congeria kusceri. NCBI lineage: Eukaryota > Metazoa > Mollusca > Bivalvia > Myida > Dreissenidae > Congeria > Congeria kusceri. Next base: position 22,223,473 of record CM051029.1, read on the forward strand.
TTGCCCTTGAAATATCTTCAATAGGCCTTTTTAGTCGTTTCCGCTCTCTTCCGTCCAACAGTTTTCATCCGATCTTCGTCGTTTTGGTGAAAATGTTTGTGGGCATAATATCTAAGCCAAGTTTGATAAGCAGCCAAATTACCTCAGGAATTGTGGAGTTATTGCCCTTGAATTATCTAAAATAGGCCTTTTGAGTCGTTTCTGTCCAACAAATTTAATCCGATCTTCACCAAACTTGGTGAAAATCTTTGTGAGCTTCATATCTCGGTCAAATTCTATAATCTATCAAATAGTCCCACTAACTGTGGAGTTATGGCCCTTAAATAATCTAAACCTAGCCTTTGTAGCTGTTTTCGCTCTCAAAGTCCAAAAGTTTTCGGCACATTTTCACCAAAGTTGATGAAAATGTTTGAGGTTATAATAGCCAAGTTCGATGATCGATCAAATTACCCTAGGAACTGCAGAGTTATGGCCCTTGATTTATTTCAATTGCCCTTTTTTAACAGTTTCCGCTTCCTATGTCCAAAAGTTTTCATCCGATCTTCACCAATCTTCATTGATATTTTATCTCAATATTGCCCTTTACCTAGAGGGGGCATAACTGTTTAACAAACAGATCTTGTTTATGTTGACTGTGGCAAAGTGCATGAAATAATAATCGATATTCAACATCAGACAGATACCATTCTGCATCTTGGTGCTAGTTGAGTTTTCCCATTAAACATATCTTACTTTATCAAACATTTCATTGTGTGCACATTTAAATACCTTTTGTTTCTGCTGCAGGTGATGTGCATCCTCCACAAACTCTGTCACTGGTCTGGTTGCCATGGCAACACTGAAGCTGTCCTGAAAACTCTGCTCAACAAACTTGCCTTTGTGACCCACCCAGACTCCAGGGACCACTGTAAGTTCTCACACACAGGCAGGAATGTGATCTAGAACTCCCTGTAGGGTATCCCATGGTCATGATTGGCCAGCTTTACTTTTCATTGCCAGAAAACTCATTAGATAATCTTTCAGCAAAGTTCTTGCTTGTACATAGTGCGTTTACAAACAATTTAACATCTGCTCTGCTGTGATTTGAATCCTTTGCTTTCCAAATCAAACAACCAAAAGGTTATAAAGCTTCTTCACTGAAAAACATGCACTTGGGAGATAATTGCTTATACCGGTAAATGCTATATGTTATGAAAACAATGTTAAAATGCATTCATTTATCATGGGCAGATCAGTATTAATGCAGAGGTTTTAGCAATTGTCATACAAGTAGTTTTGTAAGTCAATTTCTCGACAGGATTTGGACATTCTTAAACACAAACAGATTATTCCTACTTACAGTATGATTATATCCACATGCACATGAAATGCATGAGTATGCAGACAGTGTGCAAATACAGACTGTGAAGTTTTAGACATTGTGGTATATAACTACCTGAACCATGAACCCTGCTGATTTCCAGCTGCCATATTTGAGCTGGTGAAGGCATGCGGCCTCCTACTGTCCCGCCAGCCCTGGTCCTGGGTGCGGGACCAGTTTGTGATCAGGCATGGCCTGCAGAGCGCCGTCAACAGGTACCGCGCCAACCGGATCAGTGTCGCCGTGGCACCAGAGTACATGTGCGCCATACTCCAGATTACAAGTAAGTCGTCTTTGTTTTCATAGTTTTACAGTTTTATATTCTCACAAGTGGCTGTTTGTCTTTTGAAAACTGTCTTTTGATTATTTCAGTTAAGTTGATCACTGTTCTGTTTATTACATTATCACCAGGAAATTTAGCTATCTGTATATGTTCCCCTGTAAGTGAAATGCGTAGGTCCATGTAACATGTTTACTGTACACTGTATAGGGAATACAACCTTAGTGTTGAAATAAAGATAAGTTTATCTAGCATAGCTTAAAAAACCTGAAGCATGTTGGCGATTTGTTTATTCTCATCATCTTCAGTCTTTCTCTTGAAAATAATTGAAAGAAAATACATACAGTTGAACCTTGTTGGTCGAAGTCGTCGGTACTTCGAAAAATACTTCGAAATTATAATTATTCGAATTAAACATTTCTAGATTATCTTAATAAGAATTCTTCTTTAAAAGATTGGAATGCTGTATAATATTTATAGTGACCATATAATAATGATGTGTTTGATTTAACGTTATTTTACTTTCATTTAATATTTGATTTCATAATTTACATGTGAAAGTCCAATTTGTCTAGGAAAACCTAAAAAATACTAGAATGTTTTGACAAATGTTTTCTATGCAAGCTGGTTGGTGCAATTCCTTGCCAGGCTTCAATGAAAGAAACATTAAAGTGTGAAATCAAGCCGAGAGCACACGCCGTCAATTGATAATAACAATACTGAGATTTGAAAACTGACTTCGATCATGCAGATGAGCACTTCGAATTAGCAATTGATAAAGACACGTTAACACATGAGTTGGGACCGGATTAATGGGTTCGAAATAGCAGTAATTCAAAATAGCGGAGTTCGAATTAAACATCAAATTTCTAATTAAATTCAGGAGGAAAAAATCCGGATCGAAAATAAACTTCGAAATAATGAGAAATTCGGATTAACAGTGTTCGAAATAACGCAGATCTACTGTACTTTCTAACTACAAAAATAACTAAAATAAAACAACTATGACATCACAAAGTTAATCTAATTGATGTCATTAGACTGGACATATTTGTATTGGAAGCTAAGTTTATTCAATGAGGGTTTATAACATGAGTAATTGTATATTGATTGGATATATAGCCCCCATATCCTGTGTATTTCCCCCGTGTATTTGCAGGCAACCCTGTGTTTGTGCCTTGTTAACTGTAGACAATCAAGCCTCTATTTCCCCCGTGTATTTGCAGGCAACCCTGTGTTTGTGCCTTGTTAACTGTAGACAATCAAGCCTCTATTTCCCCCGTGTATTTGCAGGCAACCCTGTGTTTGTGCCTTGTTAACTGGAGACAATCAAGCCTCTATTTCCCCCGTGTATTTGCAGGCAACCCTGTGTTTGTGCCTTGTTAACTGGAGACAATCAAGCCTCTATTTCCCCCGTGTATTTGCAGGCAACCCTGTGTTTGTGCCTTGTTAACTGGAGACAATCAAGCCTCTATTTCCCGTGTATTTGCAGGCCGTGCAGTGTTCTTGCCCTCTTAACTGTACACTTATAGACTTTGAGCTGACAATAGACCATATCTAAGCTGTCATTTGGTGGTTGGCTGCAGGATGGCTGTTTGTTATTTTTGATGCTACGCCATTTTAAAATACATTACTATTTTTAAAAGAGAAAAAATGGTAGAAGTACCCATTGCAAGGTTTATATCTGAATGTCATCACCAATTAGACATATCAATTACTGTTGTTGACCAGGACCCATATTTATAAGGAATCTTAAGCCAATCTCCACTAAAGTTGAAAGTAAGTAAAAACTAGAATTTGTGTTTGAAACACAGTGCTTTGGAACATGTCCATGAATGTCATATAGTAAATACATGTATTCAAACACTGCATCATATCGAAAATAATGTGTCAGCTGTTTTAACAACGCATTACTTTTTTAAATAAGATGCAATTATAAAAAAAATATATTTTCCTTAGTTTGTGACTAAGATTCTTTATACCAGCCCTAGCATTCAAAGGAAGCTATGTAGATGTCTGTCCGGCCTACTCCTGCCCTAGCATTCAAAGGAAGCTATGTAGATGTCTGTCCGGCCTACTCCTGCCCTAGCATTCAAAGGAAGCTATGTAGATGTCTGTCCGGCCTACTCCTGCCCTAGCATTCAAAGGAAGCTATGTAGATGTCTGTCCGGCCTACTCCTGCCCTAGCATTCAACGGGAGCTATGTAGATGTCTGTCCGGCCTACTCCTGCTCTAGCATTCAAAGGAAGCTATGTAGATGTCTGTCCGGCCTACTCCTGCTCTAGCATTTAAAGGAAGCTATGTAGATGTCTGTCCGGCCTACTCCTGCCCTAGCATTCAACTGGAGCTATGTAGATGTCTGTCCGGCCTACTCCTGCTCTAGCATTTAAAGGAAGCTATGTAGATGTCTGTCCGGCCTACTCCTGCCCTAGCATTCAAAGGAAGCTATGTAGATGTCTGTCCGGCCTACTCCTGCCCTAGCATTCAACTGGAGCTATGTAGATGTCTGTCCGGCCTACTCCTGCCCTAGCATTCAAAGGAAGCTATGTAGATGTCTGTCCGGCCTACTCCTGCCCTAGCATTCAACTGGAGCTATGTAGATGTCTGTCCGGCCTACTCCTGCCCTAGCATTCAACGGGAGCTATGTAGATGTCTGTCCGGCCTACTCCTGCTCTAGCATTTAAAGGAAGCTATGTAGATGTCTGTCCGGCCTACTCCTGCTCTAGCATTTAAAGGAAGCTATGTAGATGTCTGTCCGGCCTACTCCTGCTCTAGCATTCAAAGGAAGCTATGTAGATGTCTGTCCGGCCTACTCCTGCCCTAGCATTTAAAGGAAGCTATGTAGATGTCTGTCCGGCCTACTCCTGCCCTAGCATTCAACTGGAGCTATGTAGATGTCTGTCCGGCCTACTCCTGCCCTAGCATTCAACGGGAGCTATGTAGATGTCTGTCCGGCCTACTCCTGTCCTAGCATTCAAAGGAAGCTATGTAGATGTCTGTCCGGCCTACTCCTGCCCTAGCATTTAAAGGAAGCTATGTAGATGTCTGTCCGGCCTACTCCTGCCCTAGCATTCAAAGGAAGCTATGTAGATGTCTGTCCGGCCTACTCCTGCTCTAGCATTTAAAGGAAGCTATGTAGATGTCTGTCCGGCCTACTCCTGCTCTAGCATTCAACTGGAGCTATGTAGATGTCTGTCCGGCCTACTCCTGCCCTAGCATTCAACGGGAGCTATGTAGATGTCTGTCCGGCCTACTCCTGCTCTAGCATTTAAAGGAAGCTATGTAGATGTCTGTCCGGCCTACTCCTGCCCTAGCATTCAAAGGAAGCTATGTAGATGTCTGTCCGGCCTACTCCTGCCCTAGCATTTAAAGGAAGCTATGTAGATGTCTGTCCGGCCTACTCCTGCTCTAGCATTCAACTGGAGCTATGTAGATGTCTGTCCGGCCTACTCCTGCCCTAGCATTCAACGGGAGCTATGTAGATGTCTGTCCGGCCTACTCCTGCCCTAGCATTCAACGGGAGCTATGTAGATGCCTGTCCGGCCTACTCCTGCCCTAGCATTTAAAGGAAGCTATGTAGATGTCTGTCCGGCCTACTCCTGCTCTAGCATTCAAAGGAAGCTATGTAGATGTCTGTCCGGCCTACTCCTGCTCTAGCATTCAAAGGAAGCTATGTAGATGTCTGTCCGGCCTACTCCTGCCCTAGCATTCAAAGGAAGCTATGTAGATGTCTGTCCGGCCTACTCCTGCCCTAGCATTTAAAGGAAGCTATGTAGATGTCTGTCCGGCCTACTCCTGCTCTAGCATTCAACTGGAGCTATGTAGATGTCTGTCCGGCCTACTCCTGCCCTAGCATTCAACGGGAGCTATGTAGATGTCTGTCCGGCCTACTCCTGCTCTAGCATTCAACTGGAGCTATGTAGATGTCTGTCCGGACTACTCCTGCCCTAGCATTCAACGGGAGCTATGTAGATGCCTGTCCGGCCTACTCCTGCCCTAGCATTTAAAGGAAGCTATGTAGATGTCTGTCCGGCCTACTCCTGCTCTAGCATTCAACTGGAGCTATGTAGATGTCTGTCCGGCCTACTCCTGCCCTAGCATTCAACGGGAGCTATGTAGATGTCTGTCCGGCCTACTCCTGCTCTAGCATTCAACTGGAGCTATGTAGATGTCTGTCCGGCCTACTCCTGCCCTAGCATTTAAAGGAAGCTATGTAGATGTCTGTCCGGCCTACTCCTGCCCTAGCATTCAACGGGAGCTATGTAGATGTCTGTCCGGCCTACTCCTGCCCTAGCATTCAACGGGAGCTATGTAGATGTCTGTCCGGCCTACTCCTGCCCTAGCATTCAACGGGAGCTATGTAGATGTCTGTCCGGCCTACTCCTGCTCTAGCATTCAACTGGAGCTATGTAGATGTCTGTCCGGCCTACTCCTGCCCTAGCATTTAAAGGAAGCTATGTAGATGTCTGTCCGGCCTACTCCTGCCCTAGCATTCAACGGGAGCTATGTAGATGTCTGTCCGGCCTACTCCTGCCCTAGCATTCAACGGGAGCTATGTAGATGTCTGTCCGGCCTACTCCTGCCCTAGCATTCAACGGGAGCTATGTAGATGTCTGTCCGGCCTACTCCTGCTCTAGCATTCAACTGGAGCTATGTAGATGTCTGTCCGGCCTACTCCTGCCCTAGCATTCAACGGGAGCTATGTAGATGTCTGTCCGGCCTACTCCTGTCCTAGCATTCAAAGGAAGCTATGTAGATGTCTGTCCGGCCTACTCCTGCCCTAGCATTCAAAGGAAGCTATGTAGATGTCTGTCCAGCCTACTCCTGCCCTAGCATTCAAAGGAAGCTATGTAGATGTCTGTCCGGACTACTCCTGCCCTGGCATTCAACGGGAGCTATGTAGATGCCTGTCCGGCCTACTCCTGCCCTAGCATTCAAAGGAAGGTATGTAGATGTCTGTCCGGCCTACTCCTGCCCTAGCATTCAACTGGAGCTATGTAGATGTCTGTCCGGCCTACTCCTGCCCTAGCATTCAACGGGAGCTATGTAGATGTCTGTCCGGCCTACTCCTGCTCTAGCATTCAACGGGAGCTATGTAGATGTCTGTCCGGCCTACTCCTGCCCTAGCATTCAAAGGAAGCTATGTAGATGTCTGTCCGGACTACTCCTGCCCTAGCATTTAAAGGAAGCTATGTAGATGTCTGTCCGGCCTTCTCCTGCCCTAGCATTCAAAGGAAGCTATGTAGATGTCTGTCCAGCCTACTCCTGCCCTAGCATTCAAAGGAAGCTATGTAGATGTCTGTCCGGACTACTCCTGTCCTGGCATTCAACGGGAGCTATGTAGATGCCTGTCCGGCCTACTCCTGCCCTAGCATTCAAAGGAAGGTATGTAGATGTCTGTCCGGCCTACTCCTGCCCTAGCATTCAACTGGAGCTATGTAGATGTCTGTCCGGCCTACTCCTGCCCTAGCATTCAACGGGAGCTATGTAGATGTCTGTCCGGCCTACTCCTGCCCTAGCATTCAACGGGAGCTATGTAGATGTCTGTCCGGCCTACTCCTGCCCTAGCATTCAAAGGAGCTATGTAGATGTCTGTCCCTCCTACTCCTGCCCTAGCATTCAAAGGGAGCTATGTAGATGTCTGTCCGGCCTACTCCTGCCCTAGCATTCAACGGGAGCTATGTAGATGTCTGTCCGGCCTACTCCTGCCCTAGCATTCAAGGAAGTTATGTAGATGTCTGTCCGGCCTACTCCTGCCCTAGCATTCAACGGGAGCTATGTAGATGTCTGTCCGGCCTACTCCTGCCCTAGCAGTCAACGGGAGCTATGTAGATGTCTGTCCGGCCTACTCCTGCCCTAGCATTCAACGGGAGCTATGTAGATGTCTGTCCGGCCTACTCCTGCCCTAGCATTCAAAGGAAGCTATGTAGATGTCTGTCCGGCGTACTCCTGCCCTGGCATTCAACGGGAGCTATGTAGATGCCTGTCCAGCCTACTCCTGCCCTAGCATTCAAAGGAAGCTATGTAGATGTCTGTCCGGCCTACTCCTGCCCTAGCATTCAACTGGAGCTATGTAGATGTCTGTCCGGCCTACTCCTGCCCTAGCATTCAACGGGAGCTATGTAGATGTCTGTCCGGCCTACTCCTGCCCTAGCATTCAACGGGAGCTATGTAGATGTCTGTCCGGCCTACTCCTGCCCTAGCATTCAAAGGGAGCTATGTAGATGTCTGTCCCTCCTACTCCTGCCCTAGCATTCAAAGGGAGCGATGTAGATGTCTGTCTGGCCTACTCCTGCCCTAGCATTCAACAGGAGCTATGTAGATGTCTGTCCGGCCTACTCCTGCCCTAGCATTCAAGGAAGCTATGTAGATGTCTGTCCGGCCTACTCCTGCCCTAGCATTCAACGGGAGCTATGTAGATGTCTGTCCGGCCTACTCCTGCCCTAGCATTCAACGGGAGCTATGTAGATGTCTGTCCGGCCTACTCCTGCCCTAGCATTCAACGGGAGCTATGTAGATGTCTGTCCGGCCTTCTCCTGCCCTAGCATTCAACGGGAGCTATGTAGATGTCTGTCCGGCCTACTCCTGCCCTAGCATTCAAAGGAAGCTATGTAGATGTCTGTCCGGCCTACTCCTGCCCTAGCATTCAACGGGAGCTATGTAAATGCTTGTCCAGCCTACTCTTGCTTTTCACCTGGCAACCAACAGGTGCAATGCAGATGCATTGATGGTCAAATCAGTTGAGTCAAGACAAAAGGCACATGAATATCGCACTGGTACTATCAAAACATCAACCAAGTGCCCAATTAGATCTAAAGTCACATTTTTTCAATTGCAACTGAAATTTGAACATTCTTTGAACATGCTGCTGATACACAATCTGTGACATGTTTACCATTTCAGTTACACATTACATGGAGGTACATCCAATCTCTGTCATCACATTATGTTCAAGTATTTAGCTGAATTCCATATATGGTATTTTGTTATAATTTTTAAAGAAAAAACAGTTGAAACAGTCACAAGTGACAGCTACATTGTATAGATACCTGCCAGCATTACATTAATCACAGATTAGGCCTGTTAATCAAACAACCGTCATAATGGACACACGTGTGTTTTACTTGCATTTTTAGGTTTTATAAAATATACCAAGCTTACTGGTTAACAACTCCTATAATCGCTATAAATACCACCACCAGTTAACTGGTTTACTGATTTGCTATTTGTTGCCATCCCTAGTGACAAATGCAGTCTTTATCCTACACACACATATATATATATATATAAGTGAACCTAAAAGATGACATGAATACCTACACTCATTAAGGATATTCAAAACCTATTCTTGAGGGTAATTTTAAGCCATAACCATTATTAATATGTTACTGTCAGGATCATACTGAGGAAGAGAAAACGGCATGTTGGTCACGAAATCCGCAATAACAATTACACAGAAGTTGAGAAGTATATTTGAATCGGCAATGCTCCACCCCCCCCCCCCCCCCCACACACACACACACAGTGGAGAGCTGATTATGATGGTGGTGGGTATTGATTTTTCAGAGAGATAGCACCTGTTCTAAAGCAAGTTATCTCCCTTTAATTGTCTTGTCTTCCATTAGAGCAGAGACAGTAGTTCAGGAAAGAAGCTTTTGCTTGGGGAAAAGTGATGGAAGTATTTTTGTTTGCATTTTATCATAAACAGGCCCTATAGCTCCAGTATTTTTGCTCTGATCTGGCTATTGTTTAATTTATTGAGATATAACAGCCATACACAAGTTTGATAAATACATACACATTGTATTTTTGCTTTTCTTTCACGCAAAAAATTCTGGTAATTCTAGTCTGAAACTGGCCCATATTTGACTATGTTTAATGGTCTTACACAAACGGTGCAAGTTTGGTTGAGATTTGATGAAAACGTATGTCTGTATTCTGTACAATGTCTTGTTTTTTATGAGTTCATACAAAAACTAAATACTTATTGTGTTGCTGGTCTGATCTGGTCCCTATTTGACATCGACTGAGTCCTTATTGTGTAAGTTTGGTCAAAATTAGACCCAAAAAAGTATCTACCTTTCACATCGCCATTTTTTTTGCATTTTTTTCTCACCAACAAGGGGCAATAACTCTGGTGTTTGTACCCCAATCTAGGTTTTATATGGACTTTGGAGTGTGCAAGTTTGGTCAAGATCAGATGAAAAATGAAGTCTGTATGTTGCACAAAGTCCATTTTTCTGTTTTTCTTATGAAAAAGGGGCAATAACTTGGATGCTCCTTGTCTGATCTGGCCCAATATAGAACCTATCCGAGATTTTATGGGCATACACAAACTATGCAAGTTTGGTAAAGATTGAATGAAAATTGAAGTGTCTATTGCATCCATGTGTTTAATTGTTGGCGCTTTACGGACGATGGATAAATATTTAGGGTAACATAATTTAAAGTCACGTAGCTGACGTGTGTCTTTCAGAGAAAATTTGTCTCATAAATTCCCCCTGGGGGGGAGGGGGGGGCATCAAAGACCTTGGTAGCCAGCGGCCTATTACCAAGCCTATATTCCCGTGTATTTGCAGGCAATGCAGTGTTTGCCCATTCCTCGGCTGTACCCACGCAGGATCTCCAGCACCTGGCCAAGACCTGGCTCCTGCCTCTGCTCAGTCATCACCCTGGTATGCTGTTGTACTCGTAGCATTGTGAATTTGTCATATCTTTTGTATGGAAGCTTGTTTTGTTGTCAAGAAACAATCAGGTGTTTCATTGTAATGTTCTTATGTTTTTATTCACTTTACTACTACTTACTAGCTAATCACTAGATAAATAAAACAAATTGAACAAGATGTCAAAAATTAATAAACTAATGTATTTTATTATACCCCCCGTCGATGTTGGCGTGGTATATTTGTTTGCTAATGTTGGTCTCTGTCGGTCGGTAGACCACTTTCATTTCCGCTCTCTAAGTCCAACAGTTTTCATCCGATCCTCACCAGACTTAATCAAAATGTTTGTTGCCATAATACCTCAGCCAAGTTCGATAATCAGTCAAATTGCCTCAGGAACTGTGTAGTTATTGCCCTTGAATTATCTAAAAAGGCATTTTTAGCCGTTTTCGCTAGTCCAACAGTTTTTATCCAATCTTCATCAAACTTGCTGAAAATGTTTGTGGCCAAAATATCTCAGCCAAATACAATAATAAGCCAAATTGCCCCGGGAATGGTTGAGTTATGGCCCTTGAATGGTCTTAAATTGGCACTTTAGACGTGTCCGCTCTCGAAGTTCAACAGTTTGCATCAAATCTTCACCAAACTTCAGAAAAATGTGTGTGGTCATAATATCTCGGCATAGTTCGATAATCAGTCAAATCGCCCCAGGAAGTACAGAGTTGTGTCCCTTGATTTATCTAAAATTTGTCTTTTCAGAAGTATACACTCACTATGTCCAACAGTTTTCATCCAATCCTCACCAAACTTGATATTTTAAAGATTGCTTTTAACCTAGAGAAGGCCTAGCTGTTTTACGAACAGCTTTTGTTTATATTTTTAAGCACATTGCTTTCGGACATCTTGTTGTTAGGAAAAATTTAATAGGAAGCTTGTCCCATTTGCTATTCTATCTGTTGTTTGTTTTCATTTTGTTACCAAAAGCGCAAGTGCACTTTTACCATGACTCCAAAGTTATATAATCAGCATTTTTACTTATTGGCTGAAAAAACACATTTTTAGCTCGACTATTCGAACAATAGATGAGCTATCCTACTACCCCTGGCGTAGGCGTCTGAATTGGTTAAAGTTTTTATTCAAAAGTCTTGTAACCTCAAAACTACATAAGTTATTCACTTGAAACTTGGAATATACCTTTGTCATCAACTCCAGTATCAGGGACAATATTACCCATAACTCTGTTTAGTTTTTTGACAGAGTTATGCCCTTTTTTCACTTAGATTTTCTGGTTAAAATTTATATTGAAACGTTTTGTAACTTCAAAACTACGTAAGTTATTCACCTGAAACTTGGAACTAACCTTTGTCATCAACTCAAGTATCAGGGGGCAACAATACCCATAATTCTGTTTTGTATTTTGACAGAGTTATGCCCCTTTTTCACACTTAGTCATCAACTCTAGTATCAGGGGCAACATTACCCATAACTCTTTTTCTATTTTGACAGAGTTATGCACACTTTTGACATAGATTTTGTGGTTAAAGTTTTTGTTCCAAAAATGTATAAACTATACAAGGCTTCACTTAAAAGTTTTGTATTTTAACAAATTTATGCCCCTTCCACTATCCAAATTATGTAACAACTGAAATACTAAAAATAGTCGAGCACACTGTCCTTTGACAGCTCTTGTATTGCATGCATCTCAAGCCATTTTATCTATAACGGTTTTGTCTCCAACAGGTTCAGCCAAGGTCCGTAACTCCTGCCTGGAGACTCTGCTAGAGTTGTGTCCCTTCCACCCACCGATACTGGTTAGCCTGCAGGACTGGTTCTCGCACAATGTGGCCAGTGTACACAACAACATGGTCTCTAGACTGGAGGAGCTGCGGTGTAGCCTCAAACGCTGCACGGGCGTCATATGCATGCCCTTTGTAAAGTAAATAACACCACTTACTGGAATAAGAGTAGTTGTGTTTGATAAAATAAATGCTGTGTTACGAAACTGAATCTAAGCAACTTGTTGGCATGCACTTAGAGTAAGACCACAAAATGTTATAATAAAATATGGTAGATCTTGTCAAACATTAAAAGAAGTAGAGTGCATCTTTTTTTAGACATGACTGGTGCTACTCCTGTCCAGTTAAGTGTGTTGATGTTCAATGATAAACATTTTCTAAACATCTTGTTACTTTTTGTGTATCCATCAATTTTAGAAAAGCATTTAGTAAGCATAGAAATCCAGGAAACATGGTATCCAGCGTTTTTTCTCACCACTTTGGGAATGGTACCCATACCGGTCAAATTAGCAGCGTTTTCAGCCAAATTGGGAAGTTTACCACTTTCATTAAAAACTGTCAAAAAGGATATAAAAACAGTAACCTACAATAAATAAACCCTAAAACAATTTGTTCCATTTATACTTTAACTTGACTATGGATATATATGTCGTGCTTGTGGGTATCAACCTGCACAACTTGCCCCAGAGAAACAAGTTTGCTCATGGACTCGACACTGACAATGTCTGTTTCAATGGTCAGAACATAAACAAAATTATCTCCCACCGTCCACAGTAAGCAATCGATACAGGGCCACCAAACCTTGTAGCAGTTTCTCCCTCTGGCCGTTAACAGTAACTGATTTGAGCTGTGCGCTGAGGTTTACGTTTGGGTAAAACAAAAGTAAAATACAGGAACATCATCGGTCGTTTCAGGGTCTTTTGGGATTTTTTTATTACATTTGGGAATTTTTTAACATCAAATTGGGAAAAATGGTCAGAAAATCGGATTGGGAATGGTACCGTTTTCCGATACCGACTTTACATAGAGGAAAAACGCTGGTATCTTTGATTTTCACTGAACAATAAACATTGCTCTCCCAAAAAAGGAGATGAAAGGGGACAGAATGTTAAGAAACACGTACAGTCGACTCCCGATGCCTCGTACTCACTCGTTTTCGAATTACTCGTTGGCTACAAGTTACTTCGAAGTACCGATATTTTATTGCTTTATATTCATATGAATTTCTGTTTTTTGGCTCGAATTACTGAGGGTGGAATTTTTGGATGGCTTGAAGCGTTCGTCACAGTCCATGTTACAGTTTTCACACAGTTTATTGTTTGTTTGCCTGAACACACTTCAGATGCATCTAGTCATTAATAGATTAGATGCGATTGATTAGTGTCAGGTATTAAGAGAACGCAATAATTGCTTTTACAGCTTTCTAAAACTAAAATAAATAACATTATTGCAATATTTGTTACCAGTCTGTATTTTAGATATATATTAATAAATGTTTGATGTATGTTTATAACGGGTATAGATATCTGAGTACGGGGATTTGCAAATAAGGCAGGCAGATTTCTGCCCGTACATTTATAAGAACACTTTCTCAAAATCTGTTTAGCTCGAAGTTTTGATGGCTCGAAGTTTTCTTGCCGGTCCCTGCGACTTCGAGCCATTGGTACTCAACTGAAAGTTATATATACATAATATTCTCCCTTGAAGATCAGCCTTCTTTGCACATATGCTGATGGTACCATTCGGCTTTTAAGGCCAGATTATGATGAAGTATTTAAATACACTGTGATTTTATTTGTTTTTAAAGCTCTTTATGTAAATACACTGTCATGTTACCGGTATTTGTCTTTAATGCTGTGAATTGTTTTTTTAGCTCACCTGAGTACAAAGTGCTCATGGTGAGTTTTTGTGATCGCCTGTTGTCCGTCGTCAGTGCGCCCGTGCCTGCGTCCGTCGTCAACTTTTCATTCAAACAACATCTCTTCCTAAACCACTTGGCAGATTTTTGCCAAGCTTCACAGGAATGATCATTGGGTGACCCTCTTTCAAAGTTGTTCAAATCATTACGGTCCGCTGCATATGTAGGTTACCAGAGCTAAAAATAGATATAAAAAGTGTCAACTTAAATAATCTTCTCTGAAACTGCAAGGCCCAGAGGTTTCATATTTTGTATGTAACATCGTATAGTGGTCCTCTACAAATATTGTTCAAATTATGCCCCTGGGGTCAAAACTGGTCACGCCCAGGGGGTCACATGGTTTATATAGACTTAAATAGCAAAATGACTTTAAAAATCCTCTCCTCTGTAACGGCAAGGCCCACAGCTTCCTATATGTAGTACCTAACATTGCATAGTGGTCCTCTCCAAAGATTGTTCAAATTATGCCCCTGGGGTCAAATCTGGCCACACCCCAAGGGGTCACATGGTTTATATAGACTTGAATAGCAGAATGACTTTAAAAAGCTTTACTTGAAACCGCAAGGCCCAGAGGTTTGTTAACATTGTTCAAATTATGCCTCTGGGATAAAAATAAGCCACACCTCGGAGATGCAAATTCTAATTGGGTTACAAGGTCTCAGATGAGCGTCCTAGAGCCCTCAGGGCCCTCTTGTTTTCCAAGGTATTTATCCAAGAGCTTGTGAAATCTGGTAGTATGGGGAACATATTTTTAGCGCGACTATTTGAAGAATAGGTGAACTTTCCCACTACCCCCGGCGTCAACGTCCGCGTCTGAAATTGGTTCAAGTTTTTATTTAAAAGTTTTGTAATACTGCAGAACCTATTCACTCGAAACTCAAAACTTGGAATATGCCTTTGTCATCAACTCCAGTGTCAGGGGCAACATTCCCTATAACTGTGTTTTGTATTTTGACAGAGTTATGCCCCTTTTTCACATAGATTTGCTGGTGAAAGTTTATATTCTACAGTTTTGTAACTTCTGAACTACATAAGTTATTCACTTGAAACTTGAATATACCTTTGTCATCAAACCCCAATATCAGGGGCAACATTCCCTATAACTCTGTTTTGTATTTTAACAGAGTTATGTCTCGTTTTCACATAGATTGTGTGGTTAAAGTTTATAATCAAAAGTTTGGTAACTGCAGAACTACACAAGTGATTCACTTGAAATATATTCTTGTCATCAACTCCAGTGTAAGGGGCAACATTTCCTATAACTCTGTTTTGTATTTTGTCCGAGTTATGCCCCTTTTTACATATATTTTCTGGTTAAAGTTTATATTCAAAACTTTTGTAACTTCAGAACTACATAAGTTATTCACTTTAAAATAGGAACATACCTTTGTCATCAACTCCAGTACTAGGGGCAACCTCCCTATAGATTTTCTGTTTAAAGTTTATATAAAAAACCCGAAAATACACAAGTTATTAACTACATAAGGTTAAAACTTGGAATAATTTGATGAAATAATTGCCATAACTCAGTTTTGTATTTCAACAAATTTATGCCCCTTCCACTTTCCAAAATATGTACCAACTGAAATACTTAGAACAGTCGAGCACGCTGTCCTTTCACAGCTCTTGTTTCCCTCACGGGTGATTTTTGTTGTTTTAATGTCTTCTTCTTAGTAGTGTATGTTAATAGATTGCTTCAAGAAATTCAAATTTTCCATATTGAGGATAATTAATTGTGAACATTGTCAACAGCTGTAATAAATCATAAACTTTTTTTAGATCTTGAAACCAATCCTGGCCTATCCCTCTGGCTACACACTGCTATATAAGTATGAACATTTTGGTGTATTTAAACTTCAACATTAAACATTTGTGTACATTAAGTATGACAATTGGGCATGTGAAACTATACAGTAGAGTTCCATACTTCAAGTTCACAGTAAATGGAATGTTTTATTATTTTCTTAAAACTCAAAAATATTGCTCATTCAATATCGGAATACCTTAAGATTGGTGTGAGCCTATTCTTCAACCCATCTACATCTATATGGAATGTTTGTCCTTGTCGTTTGTTTTCATATCTGAACCTTTAATTTTTCATTCATGGCATTTTTCTGTTCATATAATTGTGTTTTTGTTTGTTTGTTTTTTCTTGGGTTGGTCTTAACCCAGAAGAATCCACACGCAAATTCAATTATAATTCCTCTTTTTATTAAAACAATGAAATCAGTTTAAATGTGAACATATAATATATGTTTGTGCACAGTAGAGGTTCTGGCCATTCTGACAGTTACTTGTCTAGAAGGTTAGGCCATTTGTGACCTGGTCTTAATAGTTTAAACTTTAAAACTCCAAATTAAATACAAAGTAAAGTTACATATGCATTATACATCACAACTGTGTGTATTATTAATTTTTACTTTGTATTAACCATTTTAACTTATCATTTTCTTAGATTTAAAAACATTGCCATAACTTATACCCATGTAAACTGTGTCATTTAATTTGTTGATTATCAGATATTTAACTTTCATGATAAATACTTGAGGCACATCCTGAAAAGCAATTTAAATTTCCCTGAGCAGTTAAATTACTATCTCCCTCCATAGTAAATCATCTTGCCCAAGACATCATTTGACCTTGAGCAATCCATGATGGCCATTTAAAATCAGTAAATGTTAAGTTTATAGTTCTTGTTTGATAAATACTTGAGGCACATCCTGAAAAGCAATTTAAATTTCTCTGAGCAGTTAAATTACTATCTCCTTCCATAGTAAATCATCTTGCCCAAGACATCTTGACCTTGAGCAATCCATGATAGCCATTTAAAATCAGTAAATGTTAAGTTTATAGTTCTTGCTTTATACAAGAGACTAGTACATGGCCAGACTAGTACAGGGCCAGACTAGTACACGGCCAGACTAGTACAGACTAGTACATGGCCAGACTAGTACATGATGGCCAGACTAGTACATGGCCAGACTAGTACATGGCCAGACTAGTACATGGCCAGACTAGTACAGACTAGTACATGGCCAGACTAGTACATGGCCACGTGTTGTATGTAGTTTTAATGGATTCTTCTTTACGTACCTAGCTATGCCAGTCGTTCGTCTCCAGACCTAAACCACAGCATAAGATGTTAAAATACAACTCGTTGTGTACTTGTTAAGTTTATAGTGCATACTGGCACACATATTCCAAAGATATTATAGAAAAAAATATAATATTATATACATATATTAATGCGTTATCTACATTTTTTTCTTAATGTAAGTGTAAACCATTCATGATCGATAAATGTTTATGCCATATCATAATAAAGCTCATATAATGTATGAGGACCCAGATTGTTTCGCGCACAGTTGTTGAGCAAGAGTTTCAAGATTCACATAATAAAGCACTATAAAGCAAGTTATTAAAAATAATAATTATTTAAAAATTTGTTTTTTCAAAATTATCTCTGTTTTTCTTCTTGTCAACTACTGAATAGAGCGGGTCATCTTTGTTTATGTTGGCACCAAATGGACCAGATGAGCTGTCAGTTGCGCACTCTTGTTTTGTCTTGTTCTTCATTGAATATAGAGGATCGATATTTTTCGCAATAGTGGGTCGTCTTTGTTTACAATTGAGTAAAGTAGGTCGTCTTTGTTTACAATTGAGTAAAGTGGGTTGTCATTGTTTACAATTGAGTAAAGTGGGTTGTCTTTGTTTACAATTGAGTCAAGTGGCTCATCATTGCTTCCATTGTTGTAATTGTATTGTAGATTATCATTGTTCGCATTTATGCCCAATGGAATATCATTATACCCCCACAAACGAAGTTTAGGGGGGTATATAGGAGTGAGCTTGTTGGTCCGTCGGTCTGTTGGTTTTTGGTTTCCGGATGATAACTCAAGAAAGGCTTGACATATTCAAATAATTTTTGGTACATATGTGTAATATCATAGAATACAGGTCAGGTTCGATGTTGGTTACAAACCACTAATTTTGACAGAGTTATGGCCCTTTTTGACTTAAAATTCCCTAAAAACACGTTTTCATGACGATAACTCAACAATGGCTTGACATATTTAAATAATTATTCGTACACATGTGTAGCATCATAAAATACAGGTAAAGTCTACTTTGGTTACAAACCACTAAATTTTGACACAATTATGGCCCCTTTTTTACTTTAATTCCCGAAAAGCATGGACAATAAGTCGTGAAAGGCTTCAGATATTTAAATTATTTTTGGTACTTAGGTGTACATCATAAAATACAGATCAAGTTCAACTTTGGTTAAAAACCACTAAATTTTGACAGAGTTATGGCTCCTATTTAAATTAAAGCATTCTCTCTCTGTCCATTTGTTTCGAATGGATGCCATAGTTTTGTGACAAGACCATATTGTGGGGGTATATCCGTCACTCATGTGACAATTCTAGTTGTGTACAAAGGAGTAAAGTGGATAATTCTTGCCAGCAGTTGAATGAACGTTGTCGTTCCTCCTTTTTTAGTAGAGTGGATCATCGTTGTCAAACGTTGTTACATTGTTAATGGTGGTGAATAGAGGGTTGTCAAACGTTGTTACATTGTTAACGGTGGTGAACAGAGGGTTGTCAAACGTTGTTACATTGTTAACGGCGGTGAACAGACGGTTGTCAAACGTTGTTACATTGTTAACGGTGGTGAGGGTTGTCAAACGTTGTTACATTGTTAACGGTGGTGAACAGAGGGTTGTCAAACGTTGTTACATTGTCAACGTGGTGAACAGAGGGTTGTCAAACATTGTTACATTGTTAACGGTGGTGAACAGAGGGTTGTCAAACGTTGTTACATTGTTAACGGTGGTGAACAGAGGGTTGTCTTGGTACTTTTTATTGTAAGGCGGTCTGTCCTTGTTTACAGTTGCATAATGTATATCAACGTTGTTCATATCAGTGTAAAGTGGATCACTGGCTATTTGTGCCTCTCTGCTACAGAAATTATGCTCAATAAGAATTTGACAAGACAATACAAGTACCTGGTCTTCTGAAGACAGTTAATGTAATTAAGATGCAAACAAGTTGCATGTTATGCATACAAAATAAACAAAATTAACTTCAAATGTGTATGCAGTACACAACACTAAACATGAAACTAAATATAGGAATAATAAGACTCCAGAGACATCACGAGGAGAGAAACCCTTATTACCATCCGCTGGTCATTTATTTGCCTATACAATACAAGACAATACAAACAACACAACACAAAACATAAAAATTATTAAAACTTGGGTCACCGCCTTGGAACAGTCAATGCAAAGCTTTGGCGGTTTAAAACGTCATAGCCATAGCGATGCATCGAAAATTATTAGGCAAGACAAATACGAGTTGACGTACCCATGTGCTCTAAAGCCACATGCGCCTTGGTCTGCAATGTGTATGTACTATATATGAGGTTTGTCGTGGGAAAACTGGGCTAAATGCATGTGCGTCAAGTGTCGTTCCAGATTAGCATGTGCAGTCCGCTCAGGCTAATTCAGGACGGCACTTTTCGCCTACAGTGGATTTATGTTTAGAAGAGACTACTTTGAAACAGAAAATACCACAAAAGCAGAAAGTGTCATCCTTGATAAGCCTGTGCGGACTGCTAATACGGAACGACACTTGACACACATGCATTAAGCCCGGTTTTCCCACGACACACCTGATATATACATTGGTCGTCATATAACTACTCAAACGTTCTTAGTATAGCACAGTGAAATATGAAACTTTAGAGTACATAGCTTAGCTAACGAGGCTCCATTGATTTACAGACATTCTTATATCTCATTTAATGTAGAATAGTTTTTTCTGCAGAGATGCCTAGTTGCACGTTGATACTATATCATCTATAAATAAATTGCTCATAATTGTTTGAAAACAAAAATTGTACATTTCTTTGATTATAAATCCCTCTTAGAGGACAGATATGTTTTTATAAACCTTTGTTAACCTGTATCTGTAAAATATTGCGTTATGATTTTGTTGGACGATGTTATTTCTCATTTTATTTATGTTGATTGTGCTTACTAAACTTAGTTTACGATGAATAATGTTTGTTACTTACCGTAATATGACAGTCAGTATTATTGTCTACTGATGTTTACATTTACTAATGAATGTAATTCATTAACAATGGCAGCTCTTCTGTGAAGTCTGTATGGCTTTGTAGTTTGTTCAATTCTGTATTATACATGTAGTAGGGTGATGTATAAGGGACACTTATACTGCCTTGCTATATGAGCTAGCTTTTATAGCGACACGGTAGAGCGTTTGCCTAGGAACCGGGAGGTCCCGGGTTCGATTCCCATTGTGGCTTGGGATTTTTTCAGCTGGGTTACATTGGCGCCCAACGTAAATAACCCACTGTGGTCTGTACGACATCCCACAGATATCAAGGCAGATGGAAATTCGTGGAAGAATTTCAAACATGGAGGGAGAATATGTACTAGGGTGATGTATAAGGGACACTTATACTGCCTTGCTATATGAGCTAGCTTTTATAGCGACGCGGTAGAGCGTTTGCCTAGGAACCGGGAGGTCCCCGGTTCGATTCCCATTGTGGCTTGGGATTTTTTCAGCTGGGTTACAATAGATGACGTATATGTTGTAACCAGTGATTAATTATGAAGTAAATTATATATGTGCAAAAAGTAATTTTAAAGCATGCTTACCATAGATAGATTTCTGTGTTAACAAATACACTGTTTATAACGGAATGACTTTAATAATAAATGAAATAAAGTGCATTTATCATCTGAAATACAAATGATTTTGAAATGCAAATATTGAGCGCAGTCAGCTTATTGACAGCAGCTTTGCATACTTTATAAAAGTTTTATCTGTATTATGTTGTTTGTGTACGTTTTGGCTCGACTTCAAATAAAAAGTCGAGTTGTCGTCGCTCTGTTGTCTGTGTCAGTGTCTGGGTTAGTTAAGTTATTTGATTAAGTTTTTAGGTTAAGTTTTTTGTCGGAGTCCATTTCTCAAAAACTGTCAGAGGTATCCTTTGAAACTTTCAATACTTGTTCACTGTCGAAAGGGTACTTCATTACAAGGCAGGTAACCCTGTGATGTGTATTTCCAGAGTTATCTGCCCTTGTTTGGACTTGCAACTTTGAATATTTGACATGCTTTTTGTTAAATACAAAATTTCTCAATAACCGTCAAAGACATTGAATTGAAACTCAAGATACTTGACCCCATTTTGCAGACAAGAGGAGGTAACTCTTTCAAGGATTTTGTTTTTATTTTGTTTTCTCTTTGTCAAATTTCTCAATACCTGTATGAGGTATTGTTGAGAGTCAACATGAGTTGTATAAAATTTAATAGTAAATACTAAATCACTTACCGTTTAAACTTGTCCTTTGATAGTCTGAAGTGTTAATACTTACTTTCGTGATAGACACTGGCTGTGCCACAAGGATTATGCAGTCGTTTCTCAAATATATAAACGAAACGATCTACTTAATGCATATGTTTCGCCAGTAATTCATCTATTTTTTGTATTAAACGTAAATAATCCAATGCTTTGTCACCATTTTATTCATACGCTTAATTCTTTTCTTAGGGACAATTCTTACCATTTGTCAGTTTATTTCGAGAGAGTGTATGTTTATCCACAAAACGGCTAGGTAGTTTACGTCTGAAATGATTTTTGTGTACGTTTGTTGAATTAATACTTTCACAGCGTTCTTTCGTTTTTTTCTAGTCAGCCATCTTGTCGTTAGGGTACGTCCGGGGAAGTACGGACGGACGTATAAATACGGACACTGCCGGGCGTAAATGTTTCTTAACTTATAGATGCATACAAGTTGTCGTAGCAGATTTGGACGATTTGCAGCATTTCCCTCTGTTCCTGCGATTCCAAGTAACAATGACGTCATCATAAAAATGACGTTTTACCACATGCGCAAAGATGCACCCTTGTTCTTTCTTTGCATTTCTTGCGAACATACCACATTCTTAAGTTTGAACCATCGTGGATCAACATTCAATCGAAGGTATAATACTGAATGAAATATTGTTTGAAATACGCGAAACTATTTGTGAATATTTATTCTATTCGAAATTTATAAATATGTGAGAGTGTAATAAGAAAACAATGTTTAAAGACCCAAATAAAATCGTCCGAGTTTTCCCGATCACAATATTGCACAGTAGTTAAAAAACGGACACACGATTTGTGACTCAGTTTTTCGCCAGCTGATTAAAATAAAAAGAAAAGCATGCATTCTAAGTAAATGATAGTTATATTCTAATTGATTAAACGATTATTTAAGTAAAAATAAGCTTATTAAATCCTTAGTTATATTCTAATTGATTAAACGATTATTTAAGTAAAAATAAGCTTATTAAATCCTTTTAAAATATATAAAGGGCAGTCCAAAATCATTTCAATAAAAATATTCAAAGAGATCCATTAAGATTATGCATATATTGTCCGTTTAAGTGAATTGAATTCATTCAAGTTCACATCTTTTATTTAAGTTAGGGTTTCCAAAAGAAGCTTTATGAACGTGCATGTAAAACATCTGTGTACCATTAAGAATATTTCTATTGTTAGACCCATGGTAATGTAAGTAAAATGATGATGGGGATTGCGATTATTTGATATTATCCCTCTTACCGAGTGTTCTTTGATGTTTTAGGAAATGAAGAAAATCATAATTTACTCCTTACATGCTGTCGGAATGCATCACCATGGAAACCGCTCTCTGAATGTTGGAGCTGGTTACTTCTGTAAACAGGAGTACAACAACCCTGCAGATCCAAACGCTATTGCAATATATGACAATAAAAATTACACTCGTTGTCGAGCTTATTTAAAGCGCTCAGAAGCTGTCATGATTTCTGAGCTGTGTCGAGAACACCTGATTGAAGGGCTGATCTTGATTAAGCCAACGTTCGAGCCAGTTTTCCGACGAGGTGGTCCTGCGCAACGTTGTAATCTTGGGTTTACTGCAAGGACGGAAACATACTACGCGTAGAGGCAATCCTCGGGAAATATGGACATATTTATAAATGTCTCTAGTTAAAAGACACAAAACAAAAAAAAAATAAACAAGACTGTTTGTAAAAATGGTAAAATTGGGTTGCGATTTAAATATGACTATGACATACTTGGAGAATTTTTTTTAACTGTGTCAGTTTGTTCACTAGACCAGTCATTATTGTTTATTACAGAATTATAAAGAGTTATAATTCAAGTTCTTATTGTACATCGTGTAGCAAATAAATGTTAATTAAAAATAAGCGCGCGTTCTTGTCGCAGTCCCCATCATATGTCTCTTATTTTTAATCTATTTATGTCAGCTTTATTGCATCTAAAATTTGGTTTCTTGGGAAAAACCAGTACTTAGTATAGTTTGAAATATTGAGATTGATCCACAAGCTGGGATCAAACCCGGGACTTCCCGGTCATTAGGCTGATACCATATCCCCTATACTACTGATGTCGTCTCTTATAGATATGCCCAAACGGTATTTGCATACAAAGAGAGGCCAAACAATGGGATACACTCAGGAGTCGCTTGAAAAAGCTGTCAAAGCGGTCGAAAATGGCCTATCCGTGAGACAAGCATCTAGTCAGTTTAAAGTACCAAGGTCCACAATTGGCGACCGCGTATCTGGAAAGACTGCACTAATAACAACTCATGGTCGGCCTCCCGCTCTACCGGTTAATGTTGAAACCAAAATTGTCAACAGTATAAAGATGGCGGCTAAATTAGGTGTTGGGCTTAGCCGGCGGCAGATCCTTCAACGCACACATGTGCTCTGCACTAGAACAAAACTGAACTCCAGTTACCCAAATTTTCATGCAGGAAAGGACTGGTTCGAGGGTCTTAAGCGAAGGTATCCGGAATTAGTCCTCCGTAAACCAGAGAAACTAACATCTGTGCGTGCGCGCATGTTGAACCCAGAAGTTCTCAATAAATACTTCGACCAGCTTGGTGTTGTGATCTCTGAAAGTAATTTGGCTGTGCATCCAGAACGAATCTGGAACTGTGATGAAACCGGTTTCAACATGGAACATACACCTGTGAAGGTTTACGCTGACAAAGGGGAAAGATCTGTTGTCAGCAAAGTGAGTGCCAAGTCGTCGAACTTGACAGTGATGGCCTGCGTCAATGCTGCTGGGACTCGCATGCCACCTATGTTTATAACAAAAGGTAAAACGCCACGGTCCTTGCTGACATATCGAACAGAGGATGCACCAGAAGGTTCGATCTGGACGTACCAGAAGAACGGGTGGATTTCAGATGACATAGGTGAAGAATGGTTTGATAAGGTTTTTCTTAAACATTGCGGACCGGATAGGCCACAACTTCTTCTACTTGATGGTCATGGCTCCCATGAAACTCTTTCTATTATAGAAAGAGCAATTGAAGAAAACATCACTCTTCTGACATTCCCTCCGCATTGCACGCATTATCTTCAACCCCTTGACCGCACTGTCTTTGGTCCGCTGAAACGTGCATTCAACGATGCATGTTCAACTTTTTTAACAGAAAATCCATTACACCAGGTCACGAAGTACACCTTTCCCAGTCTATTTGCACACGCGTGGGAAAACGCTGTAAACTATGTGAATATACAGAATGGGTTTCGGGCCTGCGGCATCGTACCTCTCAACAGAAAGGCAATACCGATTAAAGCATTCAACCCTAGTAAACTTACAAATTTGCCTGCTAGTCCGCATACTCTTGTTCGAATCCTTACCCAGTGTCGCCACTAAGTGACGAAGCACTACCTACATCATCTGACCATCCTGGGACAATGGCAATTAATTTGCCTTTCTCTACTTTGAATGATGTTGACGCTACAGGATTGACCCTCAACGCAAGCTTCGAGTCGGAGTTGAGCTTTGAGGTCGGTACACCCATTCTAGATTTGGGCGATCCACAGCAACTACTAGACCTGTTGTCGGGTGGCGGATATTCACCGGAGGAGGCGGAAAATATCGATGCTGGCGAAACAGACGATCTGACAGTGTGCAGCATCATCGATTCCCTGTTCCTTCCACCTTCAACCACTGAAAGGTCAGTCAGCCAGTCTAAACGAGAGAATTGTACCAGCCACAAGCTTTTGACCAGCGCAGAAGTGGTGCAGCAAAAGAAAATCAAGCTAGAAAAGAAACTTTGCAAAAGTAAAAGGTCTTATCCCAAGAAACAGAAGGAGCTGAAGAAAAACCAAAACTAATAGCTAATAACAAACGTTAGCCTAACTAGGACATTAATTAAATTGTTTTATAGTGTTTTAATGTGTACCATCGTCTTTGTTCGGTACTGACAGTGTGTTTATATTTCAAATATAAAACTAATAGGGCCTAGCAAATAATGAACTGTCCGTATTTTCCCTATCAAAAATGCAATGTCCGTATTTCCACCCTATTGTGTCCGTATTTTTCCTGTGCCGTCCGAATTATACCGTTTTACACTGTGGTTAAATAAAGCACTGTTCCTCATTGTAGAGGTTCAAATTCTATCAATTATGACGGTAATATCCGAGGAAAAGTCTTCACAAATGCATTATTTCATTACTGGTTCCCGGCATTTTCGTTTTTTACTGAGCATTACCTGTCATCCTAACGGGTTGCAAAAATCGTCCGTATTTCCCCGGACGTGCCCCTACATAGAAACTGGTTTGTTTACTTCTGGTTGACATTTCTAAATAACTAAAAGATGTTTAATCTCAGTAGAGTATCCAAAACCAGATTTCAGGTGTATTTTAGATGTAAAATGTATTATACGTCTAAATGTGTTTTATAAACATAACTGAGTGTTATCTTTAGTAACAGCCATTGTACTTGACGCGCACCTAGCTGCCACAATATGCTGCGTCATGCAACAAAAGTGCTGCATGCACCAGTGTGGCGTGCAACGTGTTGCATGCCACAATGCAACATGTTGCATGCCACAACGCAACTTGTCGCACGCCACTGTGCAACATGTTGCACTCTGTCCTAGTATAAATTGCCTGCACGCGTTCGTGCGTGGACTCCGACAATTTTCTTAAGGCAAACTCCATCTCGTTTTGTCCATTTTGCTGACACTTTGAACTTGGGCAGGTGCGCGTCATATCTTAACCTATTAAGAATTTGATACTTTGCATAGGATAAGTAATTTTCTAAATACAAATTAATCAGAGTATACTAGTCTTGGAGCAGAATTGACCTCTTTTCGACAATTGTAATACTTTCATCTGTTAGAGTAGTAGGTTACATTGTGCTAAGATTTGGCATTATAGCATCGTACATTATTTGCTGAATAACATATTCTATTCAGGCCCAAATAAACTTGTACAACGTTATATTCTGACTCTTCTTTATTTTAACCCTATAAGTCGGAGTCATTAACAACAGCAATCGCAACCACTCACAACATCAATTTAACAGCAAACAATAATAGCAGCACCAACATAATCACCAGCAGCAGCACTAGCAGTGTTAGCAGCAACGTCATCATTATCAGCAGCAAAAGCACTAGCCGTAGCACTGGCAGCAGCAAAGGCACCAGCAGTAGCATTGTAGAAACAACATTATCAGCAGCAGCAGCAAAAGCACTAGCAGCAGCAGCGTTAGCAGCCACATCATCATCAGAGCAGCAGTGCCAACTGCAACAGTACAAGCAGCGACAGCAGCATTACTGGGAACAGCAGCAGCAGCATTGCTAGCAGAAACACCAGTAGCATCAGCAGCAACCTCAGTGCCATCCCAGAATAACCAACACTTAACCACGCAGGAGTCACCGCGAAAGCCAGCCAGCCTGACCCGCAACAGTATTGACTTGAAACTCAGTACTTGATCATTAATTTTGTCGACAAGAGCAGGTAACTCTATGAAGGATTTCATTTGAGTAATTGCCCTTTTTTAAACTTAAAATGTTTGCTTTAGGTCATATTTCACTGTAACTATAAGAGGTATCGACTTGAAACTCAATATACTTGATCACAGTCACGAACCCATTTTGTAGACAAGATGAGGTAATTATATATTTGATGGAGTTATTGCCCTTTGTTCAACTTAGAATTTTAGCTTTAGGGCAAATGTCTCTATAAGAGGTATTGACTTCAAATTCAGCACACTTCATCTCAGTGATGAACCCATGATATTAACAAACGGCCAGAATACTGTAAAATACGAGAAAGTCGAGCGTCAAGGACCTGTAGGCGGTGCTTTTGTTATTCTCAGTGTACATGTGAACATAAATATTTGCTGTCATTTTAGAATTCATATCAATAGTAACATTGTCGGTGTTTTTTCTCTAATGAATGCATTTGCACATTACTTGCTGTTGATGACATCATATAGAAATCACTTGGTTTTTTTCTGTTATGTTTGATACAATAAAGACTTGTAACGCTTTGATAGTTCATGAGTTTTTACTCGTAGAACGCTATGTTAGTCTTTACTTTTTGCAATTATAACGTAGGGAAATATCCAGGATAAAAACGGTACAGGATGCTGCTGAAACGGAGCAGGGTTGAAAGCCAGACACGTTTGTTGACATTTTCTTATAATTTGCTAAATGCAGGATTTTCATGATTAAGATTTTTAAGCATAGTATATTTATTTGTCATTGAGTATTTGCAAAAGAAAATATTTTCTTTTAAAAGATTTTCAACATTTCTGTGTTTACCAGCCAAGAGGGGCAGCAGGGGGGGACCGAAAAGGAGTAGGGTGCAGCACCCTGCTATTTTGCTCTAGATCTTTCCCTATATAACGGTAAAGAAGTTCCTGACTACATATTTATCAGTATGATAGTTCTTGACTTTTTACACTTATACCGGTATGGTAGTGACTTTTTACACGTTTACCGGTATGGTAGTTATTGACTTTTAAGACTTACAGTGGTATAGTAAGTAGTTGGTGACTTTTTATACTTATACCGGTATGATAGTTCGTGACTTTTTTACACGTGTAGCTAGTTGATAGTTGGTGACTACACGTTTACCCGTTTGATAGTTCTTGACTATTTACACTTAAGAAATATGGTAGTTGGTGACTTTTTACACTTGTAGCGGTATAGTAGTTGGTGACTTTTTAAACGTTTATCGGTATGTTAGTTCTTGACTTTTTACACTTAAGCGGTATGGTAGTTGGTGACTACTCTTATAGCGGTATGGTAGTTGGTGACTGTTCCCCCATCCCAAGGCATACTTCTGACTGATTTAGGACGTCTAGTCCATGTCAGTGTGATCGGTCGCAACTGACCACTTGACCTGCAGCAACTGACCACTTGACCGCGCATCATCTGACCCGGCATCAAATGAATGCTTGACCACCGAACCGCCACATTGTTATTGACATGTTGATTCGTGTTTTGTTCCCAAAATGTTCCAAATGCCGCAAATGTTCGTATGTCAAAATACCAAATATATGGGCATACAAAGAACGCACGCTTACACGGACGTGCGACTGTACGGTAACTTGTTTAGCTGCCCTCCATTCTTTCCAAATTGATGCCCTATATATGTGCATGCAGTACTTTTAGATTTGTGTGCTACAGTTTCAAGGCTACACAGTGGCGCATAAGGGAAATACGTGATAATAACAAATACAAATGTTTATAACTGGTACTGTTGGTATGTACAATCATGAATGTATACGTTATTAACATCATCTATTTACATAACACTACTAGTATCTAAACTTATGTCCACCTATACATGATACGATTGCGTCCTCTGCTTAACAAAATGACTCGAATATGTCTTGAACAAAAACATCCATGGTCTTATTCCTGAAATCAGTGTGTGAAAGGAATATAAAGTAACGTATTAAGAAAATGTCAGCATTAAACATTAAGTCTGCTGCATAAATGCCCAAAACAAGAGATAAATGCGTAACGTGGAGCGTGTAGTCCTCTCAATATTGTTGTTTTTGTTTGTCATTCACACACAAAGAATCTTATTTGAAACGTTCAAAACAACTGTTATAAATGTCGATATTGGTAAACAAAACTGCATTTAATATGACCTGTTCCTCCCCCCCCCCCCCCCCCCCAACCCTAAAGTTTTTTTAGACGATTGTTTTCCGTGAAATCTGAATTTGTCAGATTTTTATTTTTCAATGAAGATAATCGTGATTTACTAGATAATCTGTGTCGAAAAGGCGCTTCATATTATTAACTGAGTATTCTGGATCTCTTCATGGATGAATAGTATACTTACCGGTTAGGTGCTTGTCATTCGTTTGGCTTTTATGGCTAGACTTAAAAACTAAGTATAAAAAAACTCAATCCCGACCCTACATAACTATTTTTGAGACCGTTGCCCGTAACACACAACTTATTTTTTTGGCTAATACATTTATCATTATTACCTGATCGCCTATATAAATGCTACATAGTCATTTTTCACTATTACATTATGGTTACGACTGTTCCCGGTACATGCGGTAGATAGGAACTTTAACCCGGGAATTAGTTGACTGTAGCCCGCACGCGCCGGTGTTTCCCCCCAAAAGACGGAACCTCAATATTTCGACAGTCTTTGGTCACTCTTTGTAACCGACGGAAGTATATAACGGACGTTTTAATGATTATAATATGATGCCACTGAAAATTATTACTTATACTTTTAATTCACTTTAGAATGCTTGTATTTATGACAGTTTGCTTTTTTTCTTTACTATTGGACCATCATGTGTTTAGTACCTTATATAAAAAAAAACAGGTAATAAAACAGTTATTACATGCGTGTTTGGGGAACAGTCAAAACTGTTGGCCCAAGGTGGAGGGATGACTGTTTGAACTGTTCAAACTATCATCCCGACACCGAGGGCCAACAGTCTTTACTGTTCCCCAAACACACATGTGATAACTGTATACTACGTGTGCTTGTTTGCAGATTAATAGTGTTAATAGTAAATGGTGTACAATGTACAAGGGATGCTTAAATTGAGTGCACTGTCGCTATTTACATTTGTTTGTCCCGAGCTGTATAGATTCTTTTTCCAGATGCGTGATTTTGTAGCGATTGTGTTTAGTAAGTCTCTTCAAATTTGTTTATGTACAATATATGTATTTCCTTTCATTGTGTGTATTCCGTTCTTGTTGGTTATTTTCATCTTGGAGTGCTGGATCCTTGGTGTGAAGTGTCGACGTATCTCTATGTAGCACTGGAGTTAGATGGGACCACTTGGTTACCTGAAATGTTAACAGGTCCAGTATATCGAGGGGTTAGTGCCAAAACATGCTATGTCCATATTATGAATTTTTTTTTCAGGAGAAGCATTTTTATGTTTCAAAAAGTCAAATTAATATTTTTCAAAAAATTAACTCAGCAGTAATACTATATTTTATATTATTTAATATATGGTATACATAGTTTAGCATAAAACACAAGCATAAAGGTTATATTTGATAAAATAGTTTTGGCTCTCGTAAACCCTTTCTTTCATATTATAAACTCTACCAAAACCTTCCAAAACAAGATAGCCGGTTTTGGTTCTAGACATTTTAAACAGTGCGGTGAATGCAGGTTGTGCCAGAACATGCCAAAAAACGATAGACCGTGTGAAAATTAAGAAGTAAAAAAGTAATATCATGCCATAACATTATATATATTAATAGTACATTATGTCAGTAACCAAAATGTATGAACCATTCGTTTTTCATAATGCAAGATATCGCCATATGCATATGACTGTTCATGGTAGGATGACTTAAGTACTTAAAATGTATAAACCAATATTAAAAAGAGTACACGTCTCAAATACAGTTTCTTGTCGAAATAAAATATGTTCAATACACTCCAGTATAGCTGTACAACAATTCTATATTTGGTAGATACTGACGAAAATACACTGACATTCAATGAACTATATGTATATAAAGACACCAGTCACTATTTAACCTTTATGCAGTAGTCTTTTGAGGTAAGTTATAGATTTAATTACTATATTCAAGGCATTTATAATTATATTTCTGACTCCTCGTTGAAATCCTCCATGACATCTAGCTCCAGCAGACAGTCTTTTTTAATACTGCTGAAAGGCACGGATTTATGGTACTCGTGATACTCAGCAGGCATTGCACCGCTTTTGCATAGCTTCATTAAATCCCTTTTCTTTGTGGATGAAATGGGTAACTTCACTTTGTATTTCATTGGTAAAAGATCGTCAGCATTTTCTTGCTGCGTTTGGATGCAGCAACTTTAACATTTTGAAATTCCTCGACAAATAAATAATAAAAGTAGCACACATAGGATCCGATTCCAGATAACGAACTCATTTCATCGTGTTTCACCTGACGTTCGATCCAGTTTCAGTTTTCTTCTGTGTTTTCATTGCCAGAGTTTGAAATGTTGTGAAATCTACAATGTCTGTGTGATCGAGAGGTACAACCGTGTAGGGGTTTCGTCGTCTTGCCATCAGTAAAAGTGTATCCCTCTGGGATGGAACATAATGTATTGTCGAGATCTGAATCGCTTAAAAATGCATTCCAAGCATAAAAGCTACACGTGATGTCCTCACCTGAACTGCTTAGATATATAATTTTGTGTCTTGTTTTTCGTTTTTCACTCTGTTTTTCTTCTTTAATTTTCGAATTGGCACCATATCGTCATTCACATCTGAAGGCTCAGTTGAGGTTTTCACTTCAGTGTCTGATACCATTTCTTTCTGAGATGAAATGAAATGAAACACGTATCTGCCACTGTTTTATTTCCTACGCTTTCAACTGTACCAGAACTTTTTAATATTAATATTAGCAGACACAATATTTGTCTCTTCATTGGATTCTGTGAGATTTTCAGTTGTATTTTTCGAGTTGTTATCTGGTAGTCATTGTCGGCATTGTCGGTTATAGTTATGACTCAACTCATTTACACTTTTTTCTTCATTTCTTTCTCCAGCATCTTTACAAGGAAATGCTACAGGGATGTGAGGTGAACCTACTCACACTTTTCCTGGGCAAGCTTAGCCTAAGATCTAAGCGGTTTCCCAGTACTAATTGCAGATACCTATGACAGTAACTGACAACTGCCCTACTTGAATCAGGCCGTCGAAATAATTTCATGACCATTCCCAGGACAAGTTATGTGGCCGAACTCACGATACCCATTTTGACAGTCCAGCGCTCTACCAACTGAGCTAGCCGGGTGATGACACTCTGTTGTAACACTCTCAGATCAGAGATCGATATTGGTTGTTTTCTTCTTCAAGCCATATTTCTTTTGCCTGTTTCATTTGGTTCACCCCTAGCTGTGCTGGAATGGCCAATCGAGCCATCTCTAGGTGTGCCAGATGCTTTAGAACGGCGTACATCAATATTCGCAGCTATTTCCAGTGACTCTTCTTTATGTTTTCTTCCGTGAGTCCATCAGTATGCGATTTAGTTTTGTTTCGTTATCAGACCAGTCATACATGCTATTTCCAACTAAAATGTTAAATTGATAATTTTTACAGCTCAAACTACAATATTTGCCTCTAGAATATAATTACTTTATTTGTTTGTGACTTTAATACAGCGAGAATAACAGTGTTGTATAATTTAACACCGATTAATATTAATCTTAAAATGACAGTTAACTAATATTTGTATCAATGGCCACCAAAGTACTTAGGTTGTTACATTGTATGTACATTTTATTATAAAAGTACATAATGAAAGTAAATAACAACAGTGACATTTTATAATTTAATAAAACAACAATGCTGACCTTAAGTAATCTTGACTATTATTTCCATTAAAATCCGCAAAGACAACAGTGAACACATTCCACAATGTAAGTTTTCCACCAAACAACTTTTATCTTGGCAGCTTGTTATCAACACCAAACTGTAACAACACGGGTATCTAGTTACATTGCCAGATCATCCTTTTTCT
Source organism: Congeria kusceri (assembly GCA_027627225.1). NCBI lineage: Eukaryota > Metazoa > Mollusca > Bivalvia > Myida > Dreissenidae > Congeria > Congeria kusceri. The sequence goes on from CM051029.1 coordinate 22,256,337, forward strand.
GTATACCTGTTTTTTGATACTGACATGCACTACTATATCATACAGTTTATTTTTACCAAACAATGCTACGTTAACTTGGACTGAAATGGCAGAGACAAAATAGGTCTTCAAACTACTTTTTATAATGTATCTATAAAGTTAGCTTGATTTGACACAAATAGTTTTAAACGAATTGTGTGGTATACTGTCTGCCAGATCGAGCTATTGCTATATAGCTTGATTTGGCAATATTAAATTGCAATTTTCTATGAAGATGATTTCTGCCAAAAACATCTATATTGTTATAGAATGTACTGGCTTGGTTTGATACTGTGGACGGCTACTCCGAAATAAAATGTTTTGGCAAATAATTTATCTTTACTTAAAACATAGCTGTTTGGTTTTAATTCAATAATTTTAAAACTAAACAAGATATAGACATGTGAATAAGTGCAAAATGTGCGTATTAAAAAGCAGTGTCAGATTATCTAAAAAGGTGAAAAACGCAAAATTTCGTATATAGCAGGTTTTTGCAGTAACCCCTCGATATGTAACATCTGACGAAGAAGATGATTAAATTATAAATAATATGTCACTAATAAGACACACATATATGATCAATGTTGCAAAAATCAAAATGATTAAATCCTTTTAAAACATTGAAAATAAGTAGTACCGGTTAGTTAATTATGAGATTTAACATCCTGACTATTTACAAAATTTTTATTGTTTAGTAAGATACCATCAAACTGCTTTTATAACCAATGTTTTCAATTACAGTGTTGTTGTTTTGTTTTTTAAGATACGACTCGCGCAATGTCGTCACATGAATGTACATTGTATACATCGTCTATAACATTGTGGTCTAGCCAGGGGCGTGACAAAGCATACGCGCGTGCACGTATTCTCGTGCGTACAGTTCCTTAAAATAAAACCGAGGTAATTTTCTATCAACAATACAATCTGCATTAATGTTAAATGTCAGTAGAAAAAAACAACAACAACATGTTTTATTGAAAAATGTATTGGTGGGAATGGGAAACTTTACTAAAAGATAACACTTGCATTTTTAATGACAATGTTCTATTTTATTCGTAACGTATTTAAACTACATGTATAAACGGACATATTTATCAACAGCAGTATGCTGTCTTAAATGCCGTCTAGCCTTTCGAGAAACAAAAACGATGCCCCCCTTAACCCCCCTCCCAGTGCGTGTCCCAGATTCAACCTCAGGCTAGCCCCTACTAGCTGTAGAGCACAACCAATCGAACACGTGGACAGTGATCGTGCGAGTGTACGTACGTGAGCACAGCTGGCGGGGGCTCCGGCGCACCATTAGGATGAGCACGACGATCACAAGCACCCAGGAGACGATACCGCACGAGATGCTGGCGATCTCGAACCCCGTCCACCACGTCCTGGCAACGCAAACTGGGGAGTTACGTGACTGAATAGTGAATCGCTATAATAAAGTTAACGATTTATTTCATCGTCCCCATGATCATTATTACTGTTTTCACCTTCGAATTCATTATCACTATCTTCATCATTAACTTGATCGTTATCATTGTAACATTACACTTGAAAAGTTAAGTAACAACATAATCACGTGTTGAAATGCAATGTTTAAACAGGGGACGAAAGGATGTTAGTGCTCGTACTTCCTGCAGCACGCCCGCCATGACTTGTTCACCTGGCAGCAGTAGTGGTAGGGACTGCAGCAGATGTGCTTGCTGCCCTCCCCACAGCTCGTGTACAGGGGGTGCTGACACTCCTTCTCTGACCTGAAATAAGGCACATTGATAGTAGTCGTAGGGACTGCAGCAGATGTGCTCCCTACCATCCCCACAGCTCGTGTACAGGGGGTGCTGACACTCCTTCTCTGACCTGAAATAAGGCACATTGATAGTAGTGGTAGGGACTGCAGCAGATGTGCTCCCTACCATCCCCACAGCTCGTGTACAGGGGCTGCTGACACTCCTTCTCTGACCTGAAATAAGACACATTGATAGTAGTCGTAGGGACTGCAGCAGATATGCTCCCTACCATCCCCACAGCTCGTGTACAGGTGGTGCTGACACTCCTTCTCTGCCCTGAAATAAGGAATACTGATCATTATTCAATTGCAGGGGGTGCTGACACTCCTTGTCCGCCCTGAAATAAGGATCAAAGATCATTTTTCAATTGCAAGGGGCGCTGACACTCCTCCGATCTGAAATAAGGCACATTGATCGTTATGTCAATGCAGGGGGTGCTGACACTCCTTCTCAGTCCTGAAATAAGGCACACTGATAGTAGTGGTAGGGACTGCAGCAGATGTGCTTGCTGCCCTCCACACAGCTCGTGTACAGGGGGTGCTGACACTCCTCCTTCTCTGACCTGAAATAAGGCACATTGATAGTAGTGGTAGGGACTGCAGCAGATGCGCTTGCTGCCCTCCACACAGCTCGTGTACAGGGGGTGCTGACACTCCTTCTCTGCCTTGAAATAAGGCACATTGATGGTAGAGGTAGGGACTGCAGCAGATGTGCTTGCTGCCCTCCCCACAGCTCGTGTACAGGGGGTGCTGACACACCTTCTCTGACCTGAAATAAGGCACATTGTTAGTAGTCGTAGGCACTGCAGCAGATGTGCTCCCTACCATCCCCACAGCTCGTGTACAGGAGGTGCTGACACTCCTCTGCCCTGAAATTAGCCACAATGATCATTATTCCAATGCAGGGGGTGCTGACATTCCTTCTCTGCCCTGAAATAAGGCACAGTCATCATTATTCCAATGCAGGGGATGCTGACACTCCTTCTCTGCCCTGAAATAAGGCACACTCATCATTATTCCAATGCAGGGGGTGCTGACACTCCTTCTCTGCCCTGAAATACGGCGCATTGATCATTATTCCATTGCAGGGGGTGCTGACACTCCTTCTCTGCCCTGAAATACGGCACATTGATCATTATTCCATTCTGCAGGGGGTGCTGACATTCCTTCTCTGCCCTGAAATACGGCACATTGATCATTATTCCATTACAGGGAGTGCTGACACTCCTTCTCCGACCTAAAATAAGGCTTATTGTATGGCTTATAGCATGTGATCTGGACAATGTCTCGGGCGACCTTCTTTCCGGGTCACATGTAGGACAGTTTTCACTATAGAATTTCGTGCGTTAAGTTCAGTTAAGACGCTCTATACTTCAATCCGGAAGTAGAACTTACAGACATCGCCGTTGGGGTAAACTTTGATTACAAATACCTTCAGCAAACATACATGTTTGTGCCTTTGTGAATTATAGTGAAAGTGTTTCCTAACAAGAACCTTCAGGTTGTTCATCACTATAAGAAGTCGACAAAATAGTCTTTTATTTTTTTAATTAATATTGATAATAATGTATCTTTTGAATCCGTGTAAGCTTACCTAAGGTGGACATTTCCCTAGCACGATACTAGAAAAATGCCAGCATATAATAATTATGAAAGAAACTCATTTTTACTATTTTTGCAGATCTTACTACACGCGATCAACCCGCAATTCAGACTCATTATTATTGAATTGCTAGGACGCGATTTTACAGAAGTTGTGGCGTGAAGATGCACCGGAGCAGAGCCAACAACAACACCTTATAGATATCTTTAGGCCGAGATCTGCAAGACTCCTAAACGATACAACGGTCAATGAAATGCCATCAAGAATCAACAAGGGCGCTACACCACTTACCCCCAGTCTCTAAAGTTAGTGTAACATGCCGGCATCTGTTTCGTGAGAGATCCATACCGAGCGTGCACGTGCGATATCGTGCACAGCACTATCACTACACACAGTGTGCATGCGCTGTCATGACCCATTTACTTCCGCCTAAAATAGGGAAACATCACCGAGTAATATAATGTCATAATGCAACAGTTTCAAACTGAACCTTAGAGAAAAAATCTACCCGGTACGCGGATTGCTTAATCCATTATTTTTTTCCGGATTAAATATGATTATTATTTAGCGCATACCGGTAATTTGTGACAAATCACTTGTGCATATTGAATGTAAACGTATGTTTATCAATGCTGCTACAAATATTTTATGTTTAAACCTCATCAATATTTAGCATATAGTTTAATCACACATTAAAATCCAACCAGAAACCTTATAATTTCGGTACATACTGTTTCAGTGTATTAATTAACTTGTTTAGTTCATTAAGACTAAACACACAGGACGAATGTTTAAGAAATATAACATACCTATATATTCAACATTCAAATCATCCGCTTCATATATAAACAGAACACACAGTATAGGCACCAGCACGAATCAGTTCGATAAATCTACATTGTGTTTTATTGAACACAAACACGTAACTCGATAGGTTCTTCTATTGAATGACAGGAGTGTGTGATTATCGTTTACAACTAGGAAGTCTTCTAAAGTATTTCCCACAATATGCGCTCTCGATATGAAAAGATATTCCACTTATGGAAACGTTGTGCTACATATAGTTATATTTTTTATTTTACTAGGACTCCGATAAACAAAAAACGCTTTTTCTTGTAGAATATGTTATTTAAGAAATAGTTCTCCATTTTTCGTTGGTTATCGGCTAATACGGGTTGGAGTTCTAATGCGTTGGAATTAAATCACCAGGTGGTTTAATAACTGCGCCTCAGAAATACAAACAGTTGTTTATTTACAGATAAGCAACGATAATGAGAACATTATTTCGATTCTAACATGACCTGACAACAAATTCTACTATTACAATGCGAAGTATTTTGTTAATTTTCAGAACTATTTTTCGCGTTGTTTATTGGAGATTTAACAACGAAACATTTTGTTCGTTGTCTTTACAAACATCTGCGCGTGCCATGTAAGAATATGTTTTTATTTTATGCCATATGCATCAAAATTAAGTCTCATGTAGACAAAAAATTAACGGTATAATCTATGTGGAAGATTTCATTTAATAAGTGAATAGTAAATACGGTAGTTCTTTGAGGTATTTTATCACACTAATCTGCTTTAAACTGCATCAAAAGACCTTCATATTATCTTCAATCTCGTATGAACTGCAGGTTTAAACAATGACGAACCAATGTTTATTTTTATTATGTGATTGTTATTGTTAGTTCGCGTGATTGGATTATTTATGAAGAGCATTTCTAATGACTTTAATTGTTTTATAATATCACGGATGTAAGGGCATAAATTATACTGGAAGACATACTATAAAAGGGTATATTTGTACATTACATTTCTGTACTTACAATATTTTGCACTGGATGACTGCTGGGACATTTTTTATAAATGTACCCGTTTTATGTACATGTTCAGTCTTGTTATAAACTGTAATGAAGTTGTATTATTTCTGTACTGAACAGTTCTCAATTGCACCGTATTGTACTGTTATAAACTATCTTCAGCAATTATGTTCTTTCCTTTCCTTTACCGCATTGTGCCGTGTCTATCTAAGTCTATCACGTAAACATCAGAATAATCCATATCAGGTAAACAATATATCAAACCCTTTTCCTCTTTTGGCTCATATTGCAGGATATGAGTGCAAAGACGACTACCCCAGCAGTAGCGGTGGTGCTGGCAATGCTGGTGTCTTGTACCGCCGTGAGGGGAGACGATCCAGGGGAGGTCGTGGACTGCACGTATGACGTCAACGTGGGCGGCGGGGTGCCGACCTGGAGCGCGTTACAAACCAGCAGCAACGGTTACGTCACCCATGCCATTTACTGCTACAACGGGTTTGAGCAGTGCACCACCGGAAATGGGTGCTGTTACAAAGGGTTTGTTCCGTTGCTGCTAGTTTATTTTATCATCACCATCTGAGTAATTGATTTGTTAATTTATTTCCAGTAATTATTTACAATAAAGAAACTTATTTCTTCATATTGACCCTATTGTTAAGGCTAGACTGTGTCGAAAGTTAGACACGCTCGCGGCCATTTACTGGGAAATATATGTACGAGTACTTTGAGATGATCTTGCACACGCTCCTCAAGCAGGAATCGACCTCAGAAGGCGGCTACGCTATACGCTACACCACTTGGACTTGTATTTATGTGTTATTTAGCTCCGACAAGAAGCTCTGGACGGACGGTGAGCTGGCGGGTATAATACTCAACCTGACGGCGCTGTTCGCGCTCAGCGTCCTCGTGCTGGTCACGTGCGGGGCCACCTACTGCAACAGCAGGGAGGGTAAGGCGCCCGCTGGCTGAAACTACTTTCTCCAACATGCATTTTCCTATACTGACGTTTCCACAAACGGCAACCATATGCAAATTAATCTGAAATTTCGTGCAATCATTGTACTTGGATATTACGTGTCTAACGATTCATATATTATACACAAAAGGGCTCGTAGTAAAGCTTGGGATGTGTGTATGTTGTTAGATAAATGGAAACTAATCCGTTAACAATAGCTAGGGTGGAATGACCTTGGTTTTCGAACTTATGAAATTAATAATTCAAATTATGTATTGTATGGTCAAGAATTCCGTGATTTATTATAACGTGCTTTTACGTTTTTCGTTCCAGATGTCAGCGACATATTTGCTGGAAGAAAACCCAGGAGAAAGTAGAACTTTTCGGAATTTTCATAGCTGTTATAGGCTGACTTTTCTTTCAATATGTAATCATTATTAATTTTTACCTTACGATTGTGTATACATGCATCATGGTTAATAACGCATAATTAACACGTGCAGCTCGCCTTTCGATATGTTTGTTCTATGTAGTATGTGTATATACGCCATTATTCCACCATATGCACTGTCATGCTCTGTACTCGAGGACACACTCATCACGCCCCGTTCCAGAGGCTACCTGGAGTATGTTAAAGCGATATGGTCACATGATTTTGTGATTTTTTTTTTAAATAAAACAAAACGTCTCTATCTTCAAAATGAAAGAATATGTGATAATAACTTAAAACAAAAATAACAAAATGTAGTAACATGTATAAAACTATTCAAAAAAGCACTATATGTTTTAACTCTATGATAAACATGATAATAAAAACGTTCAACAGAAAGAACAGAAACATCCCTCTTATTAAATCGTTTCGTATTACAAACGTCTTCTATTGTTATTTATTTTGACTGGGAAATATTCATTAATAAGTAAATGACACATTAATATACTTTGAATCTGTGAAACAACGTTGAAAATTGTAAATGTACAAATATTTGAATATGTCTCTCGAAATTCCACAGATTTTCTTGTATTTTTGATGTATGTCATTAAACGACTTAACTTGACAAATTAAACATCTGAACTAAAAAGCTTTATTATTATAAAAAAAAGAAAATATGAGAAAAAAAAGAAAAGAAAAAAGTTGCTCCCACCGGAGTTCGAACCTCAGTCGTGCGGAGCAACATTCTAATGCCCCTAACATCTCGGTCATTCCGCTTCATATACTTGACCGTGTATTTTTTTCGGCGTAGCTGTCTAAGATCACTTTTGACCTAGATTTCTTGCGATAATTATGCAGCGGGAAAATTGAGTGCCAATAGAATTGGGCAAATGTTCTTATTTTAGGGAATGCAAACTTCAAACAATGGTTGAACGTATACCAATAACTGTTGCATACTTTTGGGGGTTAAAAATTTACATTATTGTTTACATTTAAAGCGGTTAAAATGAAGTTATAAACATATCCTCGACATATACTCTAGAACTGAGGCTAATTATGAACGTATTTTCTCATTGTATGCCATAAACAGAATGCTATATTCATTCACGTAACGAAATAACTATTTAGTTTAGCCTACATTTAAATAAGCGGTACGCTCTATAAATAGCAATTGTGCAATGTTCCCATTCATAAATCTCATTCGCACAGTTGCCGTCCCATGAAGCCCATTGATTCTAGCGAGTTCAACACATTCCAGAAACAGTAGTGTCATTCTAAAAATAGCGCGCGCAGCTAGCAACCGTTGTATGGCTGTGTTAATATACTCGTACGTGCATCAATACTAGCGTTCAGAGAATCATAAACCTAAACATTTCAATAAATGGGCAATTTATATTTAGAAACTTACAGTTAATTTGAATTAAAATTGTGGTTACGATTTATTGACTATTATTTATAATTGCATCTTTCTATCAACTTCTCCAGTAGATGTTATTTAATCTGTAAAAAGATGCTACATTTTCTATAGATAAAATGTTATGAAAGAAGATTCGGAATACGTCGAACTGTTATGCGTGTAGCATGAATACACAATTTGCAATACTAATTATACACAGGAACCCTTGATATATCATATTTCTACTGATATGATTTAAAATCGGCATAGTCTAATGAATTCAAAAATAAATTCTTAACATTTTAAAAATCGCTCAATGTTCCCGGACTAATGCTTTTTATTGGGATACACAGTATAAAAGCTTATTTTGACTTCAAATCGTTATTATATTTAATAGATAACTAACATGAATGGTATATTACCGGTACTATAAATAACTATATAGACTCGTCTGATACATAATAATTTTAATTCATTCCCGAAATTATTTTCTTACATTGTTAATTTGTAAAATTGGCTTGACAAATTCAGATAACAATTATGTCAACCTAAATTATTTTGGTTATTCATGTATCACAGGTGGAAACATGGAGCTGTATGATTGGTTTATTCACGGCATAAATATTAATGATAATTTTATATAATTTTTAAATTAATAAATTTATCTCAAAGTCTCCTAATATTGGTGGGGACCAAAAAATCTGGGGTCTGAGAAGTCACGTAACCGATCATCTTGGCCGTCTGTTTTGGTAATTTTTAAATTGACATCTCAATATTAATTTCAACGCCGATTGTCTTTTTTAAAGACATTTCTTGTTACTTTATGTAACTCATCTACGTGTTTTCAACTATTTTAACGAAAAAACAGAACCACTCCAAATTCTTCGATCGTCGTGTTTCATATTAGGATTTTTGTTGATATCGATTTTAATTCACGAGTGATCATAGAAATTGATATGTTCACGAGTGGCGCAGCCCAGTCGCAAATATTCCCCTGTTACGCCAAGGCTCAGGTTTTCTAAGCCCCGCTAAATGAACTTATCTTTATTCAACACTAACCTAGTATTCTCTATGTAGTAAACCTCGATTAGTATCTTAATTATATATTGAATCGTCACAAATTAATTGCATTGCTGGATGTTCTTTCATAATAGGCCTACATATTTCTACATTAAATGTATGTATGTAAAATGAGTGTGAGTGTAATACATTTTTATCGAGTGCACCGGGATTCTCTCCCATATGGCCATCGCCCACCGGGATTCTCTCCCATATGGCCATCGCCCCCAGAAGACTTGTTAGTTGGTTACAGGGGTTAGTGCAAGTTACAGGAGTCGCCCCGTTCCAGAGGCGACCCTGGGTCTTTTTAGTGCCCGGTGTGAAGCACCTAGTACACTGCACCTCGGTTTAACGTCTCATGCAAAAGACGACTTAGAAGGTTAGGGTGTGGCGGGGGCTTGAACCTGCGACACCTGGGTTGTGAAGCCAGTGCGTTACCACTAGGCCACGGATCCGCCATGTAAAATGATCAAAGTTGCGTCTCTTTTATATACTTGTATGTACGGAATCCTGTTTCTGCCAGTTAAATTTCGCCCTGTTCTTAACAGCGATGATCAATGCGACGGTGCGATGCCACATTTTACCTTTCATAATCTGTCGCATCGTCGCCGTCTTGTAAAGAGCGAAATTTTATCAGGATTCAGTATGTATGCCGATGATTTTGGTTGCCTATATATTTAATGATGTAACGATAATCGGATATAGCGATATGCATTATACTGAGTACGGTCCGCTCAATATCGCTACAAGCGGAGTTTACTCTACTTGTTCACAGCGGAAACTCATAAATGTCATATGACTGATGATCAACTCATGAACCAGGTGTCACTTGTGAACGCACCTTCCTATCGTCTTGAGAGTAGACATATTAGGGGCGTACCTGGGAATACTCCTATACGCACGTGCGTAAACATTGTAACGTGTAACATGACTGTTATTAAAACTGAACTTTGCCTCGGAGTCAATTTAAAAACAACAACTACATTTGTATATACGAAAATCAACATGTCTTAATAAACGGCACTGAAATTCGCATCTTTTACTGTGTGTATATCCAGAATCGATCTAGATACGCCCCTGAATGTCAGGTGACTTTTTCAGTGTTAGTGTTCTCATAATAAAACATTAACACGTGCCAATAGCATATAACTTACCAATATTTTGATTGTTTAAATAATTAAAATGATATCTAATTAAGTTTGTTTAGAATTTATTTTCAAATTTTAACAATTTGTTAAAAGGTGAATTATGGTATTAGTTTGATTTTAAAAACGGTGCTACTTAAAACAAAACAGGTAGCATATACCAAATTACCACTAATTGCCAATTCCAGCAAATAGTGTCCGTTTTATTAAGTTGTTAGGTCCTACTGCCACTTGACATTACGTGCACTATGGGAGCAACACTGAATACCGTCTAGTACCTAATGGTGGCGGGCGGAGTCAGAGCAACATGCATTCATACCGTCTTGTACCTGATAGTGGAAGGCGGAGTCAGAGCCACGTGCATGCATACCGTCTTGTACCTGATAGTGGAGAGCGGGGTCAGAGCCACGTGCATGCATACCGTCTTGTGCCTGATGGTGGGAGGCGGAGTCAGAGCCACGTAATTACATACCGTATTGTACCTGATGGTGGGAGGCGGAGTCAGAGCCACGTAATTACATACCGTCTTGTACCTGATGGTGGAGGGAAGAGTCAGAGCCAATTGCATGCATACCGTCTTGTACCTGATGGTGGAAGGCGAAGTCAGAGCCACGTAATTACATACCGTCTTGTATCTGATGGTGGAGGGCGGTGTAAGAGCAACTTGCATTTATACCGTCTTGTACCTGATGGTGAAGGCCGAATCGAAGCCACGTGCATGCATACCGTCTTGTACCTGATGGTGGAAGGCGGAGTCAGAGCCACGTGCATGCATACCTTCTTGTTTCTGATGGCGAAGGGCGGAGTCAGAACCACGTGCATTCATACCTTCTTGTACCTAATGGTGGAAGGCGTAGTCAGAGCCACGTGAATGCATACCGTCTTGTACCTGATGGTGGAGGGCCGAGTCAGAGCCACGTGCATGCATACTGTCTTGTACCTGGTGGTGGAGGGCGGAATCAGAGCCACGTGCATGCATACCGTCGTGTACCCGATGGTGGAGGGCGGAGTCAGAGCCACGTGCATGCATACCGTTTTGTACCTGATGGTGGAGGGCGGAGTCAAAGCCACGTGCATACATGCCGTCTTGTACCTGATGGTGAAGGGCGGAGTCAGAGCCACGTGCATGCATACCGTCTTGTACCTGATGGCAGAGGGCGGAGTCAGAGCCACGTGCATGCATACCGTCTTGTACCTGATGGCGGAGGGCGGAGTCAGAACCACGTGTATTCATACCTTCTTGTACCTGATGGTGGAAGGCGAAGTCAGAGCCACGTGAATGCATACCGTCGTGTACCTGATGGTGGAGGGCGGAGTCAGAGCCACGTGGATGCATACCGTCTTGTACCTGATGGTTGAGGGCGGCATCAGAGCCACGTGCATGCATACCGTCTTGTACATGATAATAAAGGGCGGAGTCAGAGCCACGTGCATGCATACCGTCTTGTACATGATGGTGAAGGGCGGAGTCAGAGCCACGTCAATGCATACCGTCGTGTACCTGATGGTCGAGGGCGGAGTCAGAGCCACTTGAATACATAATATCTTGTACCTGATGGTGGAAGGAGGAGTCAGAGTTACGTGCATGCATACCGTCGCGTACCTGATGTGAAGGAAGGAGTCAAAGTCACGTGCATGCATACCATCATGTACCTGAAGGTGAAGGGCGGAGTCAGAGCCACGTGCAGCTCACCGTCGTGTACCTTACGGTGTAGGGCAGAGTCAGAACAACGTACATGCATACCTTCTTGTACCTGATGGTGGAGGTCGGAGTCAGAGCAACGTGCATACATACCATCGTGTACCTGATGGTGGAAGGCGGAGTCAGAGCCACGTGCATGCATACCATCGTGTTCCTGATGGTGGAGGGCGGAGTCAGAGCCACGTGCATTCATACCGTTGTGTACCTGATGGTGGAGGTCGGAGTCAGAGCAACGTCCATTCATGTACCTGATGGTACAAACACAATGACTGATTTATCTGTTGCCTGTGTTGCAGACGATGAAATGTTAACACATACATGTATTAGGAAATTTGAAATGTTTTACCAGCAAGTCCACTCCAAAATTATCCACAGCGATCTGAAATGTCTGACGAAGTATAAAAATGCCGTTCGACGAAAATGAAACAGAAACTAAAACGGGGATTCCTACGCCGAAGGCTACACGTCAGTTGAGGCCCTTAGACAGTTAAATGTAAAGTTAATTTCACTTGTTGTTTTAAATATAAGAATTGAATAATATTTTTCTTCATTTCATCGGTGTATGAACTGTTGGGAATATTACACCTAATTTATGCATAAACGCCGACGGTTCTGTCATACACCTATGATATGCAGAAAAATACTGTTCAATTCTCAATTAAATTTGGTATTTTTAATTTACGTGTGTTTATGAATGCATTATAAAGTCTAACTTATTTGGGTTATTCAAGTAGCACGGATCTAAAACATGGGACAGTTCATCAGTTCATTGCTTTGACATGAAATAATACTATTCTTTTTATTTATTTCAAATATAGAACCATTTCGTACTACTGTTTTAGGAGCTAGTCACATGAAAATATCAGTTCGCTATTGATAGTAAAAATTTATTTATGTATTTATTTTAAATAATATAGAAAAAAAAAAAATACGTGCAGAATAACGATCTATGAAGAAATGAGACTGTTCGTTTATAAACCAAATCAACATATGCATCAGTTTTAAATATTCATGTCGAATATTTAATTTACATTCTTTACAAACATTTCCAACATACGCCGAATATTTTTTTTTTAAAGATTTTTATTGTTTACTGTAACGGCATCCAAATTTAATGAAATTTAATATGTTTTTTATTGTGTGTTATACACAATAAAACAAACACAGAAAATATATATGGTGAACTTTTTTGGCAAAATTCGGTCTGAAACGAAATTTGGCTAAATGTGTTCAAGAAACAATGTTAATCATAAAAAATGCATACATTAATGCACTTTTTTGAATTGCTCAAGTGATAGTAAACTATTCATAAAACAGGGTGACGACTTGCGCAACTGTTCTAAGACTGTAGTTATTTGAAACGTTATAGAACTGGGTTGGGTTACGGGGGTAGGGGAGTGGAAGAAGCAGAAGCCTGGGTTTTCTAGAGCCCGGTGTGAAGCGCCTAGAACACTCATGTGAAGCAGACTAACGGGTCGGCCTTACATCCGTGTACATCCCAACTCCGTTGCAAGCGTCACGTTATCCACCAACGGAACAGCAGAGATTCGAGGTCGCGACACCGGCATTCAGGCAACAGGTCCGCCACAGGCTAGAAGCCAGTAAATTGTCGGGTATTCCTCGAAGTTCACTTAAAAAAGATCGGTTGAAAACAACAACAACAACAACAATAAATTCGCATGTACTATGTCAACAAATGGTCAAATACGTGTATCTTAATCATTTCCGTGTATTTTGACACAAAATTAAGTGAAATGTGAATTTTCAGAATTTATTTCTCCACGGCATGTGCTCCAACCTCCACGTAGAGATTTAACTGTTTCCCAACGTAGCTGGTTGAAATCCCTCCCGGCACGAAGTTCCACGTGACCATAGGCAAACTCTTGGCGCGGAATACAACTGTGGACAAACACATGACACGTGACATAGGCAAACACTTGGCGCGGAATACAATTGTGGACAAGCACATGACACGTGACATAGGCAAACACTTGGCGCGAAATAAAATCGTGGACAAGCACATGACACATGACATAGGCAAACGCTTGGCGCGGAATACAATTATGGACAAGCACATGACACGTGACATAGGCAAACGCTTGGCGCGGAATACGATCGTGGACGAGCACATGACACGTGACCATAGGCAAACACTTAGCGAAATACAATCGTGGATAAGCACATGATAAAAACGTGGACACCGTAAAATCCTTGCGTTGCTATGTTTACTTATTTATTAATTTATTTTTTGTTTTCATTTTAACTCTTAATATATATACCTGGACAAATAATGCAACATGTCTGCGCCATTGTTATAAAAAAAATAGTGATACAATTAAAATTTTGTACGAAATAAATCTTAAATCTCCTCATAATCGTCTTCCAAATATGTAAGTTTTTAACTCGTGGTTGCGGTGGTAACTGAGAAAAGTACCAATGGGGAAAGTAACCGCTGCGAGGAGTTTGCATTAGCTCAAGTCGATTATACAAATACATGCGCTCTGGTTGCACTGTGTTTAATAAGTTGCTACGTGCGACTCTTTTCAAGCGATATGCATTTTGTAGTACTATATTTCTTGTTTTATTTTAGAACATTTTACTAGTCAAAAACATATATTGAATTAGAGGAAAGTGACGAAGTCAGGAGATTGTGTCATTGAGCTTTGATTGACTGGTGACTAACCTATCTACCGTTCAATACCGTCGGTAGTTAACATCGTCGTCGAAACATAGACTTGACATTTATGGTAGCGTGGAGCCGGCCCCTCATCGGTATGTACATGAGTCATGAGCAGTTTCAAACTCCTCGCAGCGGTTACCTCCCTTATCGGTTAACGGTAACCACTGCCATCACAAGTAAAATCCTTCCAGATCTGGAAGGATTACGTGTTTGTAACTTTTACTTATTTAATGCAACTCAGTGCAATTTTCTACATAATTGGACTTTTTATATATCGTTTGCAGTCAATCATGAAAACAGAAAAAGAAAATAACTAATTAAAACCATAAATAATATCTATAAGTTTTTAATCGATCATCATCACGTGGTTTGATATGTCGGCAGGGATTTGATTAGAGCTATGCTCGGAACCAGTCAAATCACTGTGCGGAGGTTGGAGCAGTTTAGTGAATGATTGAATTGAATTGGTACAAGGTACGTAATATTGTAATATAGTTAACTACTTTCATAATCAACGCATATTGCTTAGAAAACGCATATACATTTGTTGCGTTAAAATAGCATACACGTTAATATATGCTTTCTTTGCAATTATTGTTTTAATGTGAGTTTCTTAATATTATATTTAAGAAATAAGTTTTATAAGAAATAAGATTTAGAGTTGTTTATCGGCTAATAAACAACGATTTGGAGTTGTGCTGCGTAGGAATTAAAACACGAGGGCGTTAGCCCAAGTGGTTTAATATACCGCATCAGAACGACGAATCGTTGTTTATTAGCCGATAAACAACGATAATAAATGCGAAAATTATTTCGATTCTAACATGACCAGACCACATTTTCTGCAATTTCAATGCAAACTATATTTTACAGTTTCGGAATTATAATTTCGGGTGTTTTATTGGTAGTTAAACAACGGTGAATTTTGTTCTTTGTCATGTTAGAATTATGGTTGAAAAACAATTTTATTTGCTTCACACCGTTTATATATGTTGGCATTTTTATGGCGGCATACATCTGCATAAGATAACAAGATACTTTTCGCGAAAATCAGTCGAAATTTCAAGAACAACTGACAACTTTTCACGAAAATATCCACAATTTTCATGCAAACGTTTTTTGTCAACTTCATTTACTGCCACCATATTAAATGGAAAATGTCACGTTAGTGCATTGAACTGCATAGGATTACACATCAATGATTGTCAGTAGTGTTTGCGAAGTTTTCACGAAAACATTAATCGATTATATTGCAGTAATCCTGATTAGACTGTTTGAATGTGCTTCCTTGGGAAAAAGTTAAAAGTTATTATTCCTGTACCGGTGTACCAAATTTGGATTCTCAAAAAAGTATTTTAGCTAGGTATATGAAAATGGTAGGTTACAGAGGCAATGTGGAGATTATAGTTATGCAAGTTGTTCATTATTGTATTTGACTAATTTAATGTTTATTAAATGGATCCTTTTTTATGCTCGTCAATTGTACATCCTATTTACCATGCGTTTTTTCTCAACAGCAGTTGTATTATTACACTGTATATTACTTCATAAAACTGATATAAACGGTAGTGGACTGCGACATGCTGTGAAACCTCTTGTTGATTCGGTTAAAATGGTTCGGGCAGAAAGTCAGAAAGTACTATTTAAAGTTAGAAATCGGTTCATTTATAAAGTTAGAATATGCTTACCGACAAAAAATGAAAGTGTTCCTAGACAAGGACATCAAGCGGATCCTAGAAAAGGATAGATAGCGGATCCTAGACATGGATAGAAAGCTGATCCTCGAGAAGGACAACAAGCGGATCGTAGACATGTTTAGAAAGCGGATCCTAGACAAGGATAAAAAGCGGATCCTAGACAAGGATAGTAAGCGGATCCTAGATATGGATGGAAAGCGGATCCTAGACAAGAATAGAAAGCGGATCGTAGACAATGATAGAAAGTGGATACTAGACATGGATAGAATGCGGATCGTAGACGATGATATAAATCGGATCCTAGACAAGAATAGAAAGTGGATCCTAGAGAAGGACATCAAGCGGATCCTAGACAAGGATAAAAGCGGACCCGAAACAATGATAGAAAGCGGATCCTAGACATAGGAATAAAGCGAATCATAGACACGGATAGCAAGCGGATCCTAGACAAGGATAAAAGCGAATCCTAAACAAAGACAGAAAGCGGATCTTAGACAATGATACAGAGCGGATCCTAAAAAAGGACATCAAACTGATCCTAGGAATGGAAAGAAAGCGGATCCTAGACATCGATAAAATGCAGATCCTAGACAAGGACATCAAGTGGATCCTAGACAAAGATAGAAAGCGGATCCTAAGTTAACATAGAAAGCCTATCCTAGACGTGGAAAGAAAGCGGACCCTAGTGAATTACAGAAAGCGGATCCTAGACATTGCTAGAAAGCGGATTATAGACAAGGTCATCAAGCGGATCCTAGACATGGAAAGAAAGCGGATCCTAGTGAATGACAGAAAGCGGATCCTAGACAATCATATAAAGAAGATCCTATGCATGGAAAGAAAGCGGATCCTAGACATGGAAAGAAAGCGGGTCATAGACATGGACAGAAAGCGGATCCTAGACAATGATATAAAGCGTATCCTAGACAAAGATGCAAAGCGGATCCTAGACTAGTATAGAAAGCGGATCCTAGAGAAGAACATTAAGCGGATCCTAGACAAGGATACAATGCGGATCCTAGACAAGGATAAAAAGTGGATCCTAGACATGGAAAGAAAGCAGATCCTAGACTAGTATATAAAGTGGATCATAGAGAATGATATTAAGCGGATCCTAAACTTGTATAGAAAGTGGATCATAGAGAAGAATAGAAAGCGGATCATAGACAAGGATAGAAAGCGGATCCTAGACAATGATAGAAAGCGGATCCTAGATATGGAAAGAAAGCGGATCCTAGACATGGAAAGAAAGCGGATCCTAGACATGGAAAGAAAGCAGATCCTAGACTAGTATAGAAAGTGGATAATAGAGAAGGATATAAAGCGGATCTTAAGCTTGTATAGAAAGTGGATCATAGAGAAGAATACAAAGCGGATCAGAGACAAGAATAGAAAGCGGATCCTAGACAATGATAGAAAGCGGATCCTAGCTATTGAACGAAAGCGGATCCTAGACATGGAAAGAAAGCGGATCCTAGACATGGAAAGAAAGCGAATCCTAGACAATGACAGAAAGTGGATTCTAGACAATGATAGAAAGCGGCTCCTAGACAAAGATGGAACGCGTATCCTATACTAGTATAGAAAGCGGATCCTAGAGAAGAACATTAAGCGGATCCTGGACAAGGATAGAATGTGGATCCTAGACAAGGATCAAAAGCGGATCCTAGACATTGAAAGAAAGCAGATCCTAGACTTATATAGAAAGTGGATCGTAGAGAAGGATAGAAAGCGAATCCTAGACTTGTATAGAAAGTGGATCATAGAGAAGGATAGAAAGCGGATCCTAGACAAGGATAGAAAGCGGATCATAGACAATGATAGAAAGCGAATCGTAGACAATGACAGAAAGCGAATCCTAGACACGGATAGAATGCGGATGTTGAACAAGGATAGACAGCGGATCCAAGACAAGGATAAAAGCGGATCCAAAACAAAAATGGAAAGTTTATCCTAGACTAGTATAGAAAGCGGTTCCTAGAGAAGAACATCAAGCGAATCCTAGACAATGATAGAAGCGGATCCTAGACAAGGACATAAGGCGGATCCTAGACAAGGATATAAAGCAGATCCTAGACATGGAAAAAAAAGGGATCCTAGACATGGAACGAAAGCGAATCAAAGACAAGGACATGAAGCGGATCCTAGACATGGTACGAAAGCGGATCCTAGACATGGAAAGAAAGAGGATCCTAGACATGGAACGAAAGCAGACCCTAGACAAGGACATCAAGCGGATCCTAGACATGGAACGAAAGCGGATCCTAGACATCGATAAAAAGCGTATCCTAGAAAAGGATAGAAAGCGCAATGATAGAAAGCGGATCCTAGACAATGATAGAAAGTGGATCCTATACTAGTATATACAGCGTATCATAGAGAATAACTTTAAGCGGATCCTAGACAATGATAGAAAGCGGATCCTAGACAAGGACAGAAAGCGGATCCTAGACATGGAAAGAAAGCAGATCCTAGACAAGTACAGAAAGTGGATCATAGAGAAGGATAGAAAGCGGATCCTAGACAAGGATAAAAGCGGATCCAAAACAAAAATGGAAAGTTTATCCTAGACTAGTATAGAAAGCGGTTCCTAGAGAAGAACATCAAGCGAATCCTAGACAATGATAGAAGCGGATCCTAGACAAGGACATAAGGCGGATCCTAGACAAGGATATAAAGCAGATCCTAGACATGGAAAAAAAAGGGATCCTAGACATGGAACGAAAGCGAATCAAAGACAAGGACATGAAGCGGATCCTAGACATGGTACGAAAGCGGATCCTAGACATGGAAAGAAAGAGGATCCTAGACATGGAACGAAAGCAGACCCTAGACAAGGACATCAAGCGGATCCTAGACATGGAACGAAAGCGGATCCTAGACATCGATAAAAAGCGTATCCTAGAAAAGGATAGAAAGCGCAATGATAGAAAGCGGATCCTAGACAATGATAGAAAGTGGATCCTATACTAGTATATACAGCGTATCATAGAGAATAACTTTAAGCGGATCCTAGACAATGATAGAAAGCGGATCCTAGACAAGGACAGAAAGCGGATCCTAGACATGGAAAGAAAGCAGATCCTAGACAAGTACAGAAAGTGGATCATAGAGAAGGATAGAAAGCGGATCCTAGACAAGGATAGAAAGCGGATCCTAAACACGGATAGAAAGCGGATCATAGACAAGGATAAAAAGCGGACCCTAGACACGGATAGAAACCGGATCCCAGACATGGAACGAAAGCGGATCCTAGACATGGACAGAAAGCGGATCCTAGACATGGATAGAAACCGGATCCTAGACAATGATAGAAGGCGGATCCTAGACAATGATAGAGAGCGGATCCTAGATAAGGATAGCAAGCGGACCCCTGACATGGATAAAAAGCGAATCCTAGTCAATAATAGAAAGCGGATCCTAGACATGGATAGAGAGCGGATCCTAGACTAGTATAGAAAGCGGACCGTAGACCTCAACAGAAAGCGGCTCATATACAAGGTTCATAGAGGCAGAATATGTAAACTACGACATTAAGTAATAGTCAATACATGTGCAGCTTATTTTGTAACTTTCTCTGAGTTACCGGTATTCAAACTCGCTTTATTTCGAGTCCAGCGTTTTCTCGAAATTTCCAACTGATCTTTCTTCTTATTGTATAGAATATATTTGTTGCTATATGCAACTTTCTGGTAAATTTTTTGGGGGTCTAATTCCCCACCTTAGAGAGTCAAGTATATTTGTCTAAATCCTCTCAGGGGGAGATGCTATATGTCTATCAAATAGCCGGAGGGCCTGTATTACCGGGATCTAAAATCCGACCAAAGTCTATTACCCCGACCCGGAATCATTCGGAATGTCAAATTCCGGAAATCGTTTTCAGTCTGAAGTCTAGTATATGCCCCCCGCCCTCCCCCTGTGGAAAAACATTAATAGGTGTTTATGCCTGTGGAAAGACATATCGAGCCACAACCGAAGCTTAAATAAAATTGGAAACGTCATCTCAAGTTTGAAAGTTCTCATGATCATGCTTTAAGTCACTCTATTGAATAATCGATCACATGTTTACAGTTCAGTATATGTATACAGGATTGCTATTTTATGATTTATTTAATATTTGGACTTTAGACTCAAGACTTGTAAAACGTTCGGTCATATTGAAGTCATTTCGAATTCCCGGCGAATTCGATATAAATAGTTACATAATACTTATAGGAGGAAACTTCAACACAATGAAACTATGAAATAATAACAAAACCCGTAGTTCATAATTATTATATGCGTCTTATGCCCATGCATTATTATACTAGGACATTGCATTATTTCACAACAACTGTAATACATACCATTGTACATTCGTTACACATGTGTACATTTCATGTAGTTTGAAAGGACTATGTCATCGAAAAGGGCCTCAAGGGGGCAATTTCTTCAATAAATCTGAAATTAATATATTAAGGCCAAATAAAAAAATAGTTCTGTTTCTGGTCTCCGGCCCAAAAAAGTAAGGTTAGGTAGGTAGGTAGGGATTTTTTGTTCTGTTTTAATTTTTTTATGATGTTGGGATGGTGTGTGTTCCATATAGGTGTCTATTCAGATGGGACATACAATACAGATGAGTAATGTGTTGACAGATTGCAAAGCCTTTATCCCAACCTGATTGACCAACATGCCAACATAACTGCCTGTTAAGAGTTGAAAAACTACCGTTAAACAACCATGTATTAATTCAAAGGCAATGCCGAACTTTTCTGAAAACAAGACCCCTGACATAAACTTAAAACAAAATAAAGATCAAAGTAATTAGTGCAACTGAAGTATCTTCGATGCAAAAAAAAGTCCCTTAAATCGAAAAGAAAAGTTATCGGGAAAGAAAATTAAAGAAAATAAACATTTTTGGGGGACCAAAAATATGTAGGGTAGGCAGCAAAATTAAAGGGTAGGTAGGGAGACCAGAAACGGGACTTTTTTGGCCTAATACTGGCATATAATTACAGTTAAAACAGGGTATACAAAATTGGAAAAGAGTGTACGCGTTCTGAGATACAAATCAATTTATAATTCATGTGGTGTTTGTTTTGCCCTTTTTAGGATTACATTTTGACATCAGAATTGTGAGTATTAAATGTATAACCATAGTTGACATGTACTTTTCATTACCAAGCAGAAGAGCGCATTTGGTTAAAGCGCTGTTTAATATTATTTCTTCGTATGGCTCCTAATTCGTGAGTTCGATACCCACTTGGGATTGTCGTGAGTTCGATACCCACTTGGGGTTTTAATGTTTTCAAACTGTTTTGCTAATTTGTTTTTATCAAATATCTCATTATTTATTATTTATGTTATGCAAATGTCTTAGAATATCTCATTTCTATCATTAAATATCATTTACAGTGCAACAGGAAGCATTTTTTTCGTTGACATAGTCCCTTCAATCAGTGTACATTATAGCAATATTTTTTTAATAATAAACGGTGCACTCACACAGTAAAAAGATGCAAGAGACGGCGCCTTTTAGAATTGTCAAATAATCATCATTTGTGTTATCCCGCAGATTGAAAAAAAATGAAGCCTCTATCTAGTATCGAACATGTTGACCTTCTCTGTTTGAGATCCCGCTTGCGATGAAGCTGTCTGTAACGCTGGCCCTGTGTGCGTTGTGCTTCGTGGTGCTGTCCCAGGGGCTGTACGTGCCCGACCCTAAGGATCCCACCCTCCTGCGAGCCGTGAAGCTGGACGAGGAGAGACCCAGCATCCGCTACCGGCCCGTCGAAGTGGAGGGACCCCAACATAGCAGATGTAAGTATTCCGTTAATCTTTACCTGCAGTGATATTTTCAAATGATACGTATGGCTTGTTGGGATGCACACATATCAAATCAATGCTAAATGGTGTTCATTCCGAGTAACACACTAGCATTTAATTTGTGTAAGTTTTTTTTAATAACCCAATGTGAATATTTTAGCGTTATAATCGACAAGTCAAAAACTTATGAATTAAAAAAGATATTAATATTATATTTGTGATAAGTAGATTTTATCGTTTATGATTTCACTTTGTGAAAAAGTGCCACAATAATTCTTACATTTGAAAGTTTCCATTTTTTATGAGTAAGAATGAGTCCTACGGATGCGAATAAATAAAACCTATTGTTTTCGTGACAAATTTATGCATGAACACTGCAGGATGCGCATGAAAAATTATCACTGTATCTGTTGTGACCACATTACAGGGCCGCTCCTGGGGCTGTTCTTGGTGGTGCCGTTCTACCTGCTTACCCAGTCCACCAGCACCACCAGCACCCGGGGCGGGCCGGTCAGTAACCCGGGCGGCGGCATCGTCGTCATACGGGAACCAGTCTGCTGCTAGCCGGCAACCAGCCGCCAGAAATTCATACGCGTGGTGGCAAGATGCATACATGAACACACGATATTTAAACCCTGCTCGGTTGATATTTTATACAAAACTGTATAAATATATTAGTACAAAAATGTTACATCAGCGTTAAATAAATATGTACGAATGCATAACATGCGTTATTTCTTGATTACGTATGCTGGCTGTGACTCCTCCGATCCTCCCTTGGGTCCCTCGTACAAGCCACATTGCCATTATAGACGTCTCACAAATGTCAGTAATATGCATGTGTATGCACTCATTGTACTCACATATGGCCTGTGTAACGTTTTACATATTTACCTAAAAATAACTCGTGGTATGGATCATCTAGTAGGACGACAAGATATTCCGAATTTCGCTCAAAAGAAGACGAGTTGAAACCGAAATAGTTCATTACGTTTGTTCATATTGTGATATACAGGGTTTCTATTTTTTAAATGCTTCAAATAAAAAATATTTAAACAATGTAACAACACATAATATTATAATATAGTAAACGTGAATCTCAAAATATTATCCAATACGTTCCAGAGGGGCAGCAGGAGGTTGGGACCAAAAAGCATATTGTATTTATTGGTTTCGCTTGTGTTTACAACAAAGCGGAATAATACATATGAGTAGTCCACTGATGGCCATTTCACATCCGGCAACAACAAACGGCAGAATGTAACTCTCTGCGAGATCAAATAGTGCGCCTGAAAAAATAACAACATTGTGTTTAATGCTATAACGCCACGCTTTCAGTGTTTGTACATGAAGTTATCACTGACTTACGATCAAACAGAAATCACCTATGTTACTGATTTATAACATGTAATACATGTATATATAATACTCAATAGATCACAATGGTAACGCTGGTGAACCACTTGGCACAATGACGAATGGAAATTGATCCGTTATCAATAGCTGGTGAGCAGTTTAATGCAATACTGAAAATAGCTGTAGAACTGGTAAAGTCTCTAGTGAGAACGCATGGACACAATGACACTTGGATGCATGGGCATAAGACGCATAAGACGCATGTAGGCAAGGTCTCGATGACGCATAGTGACGCAAGGACGAATGGACGCAATGGCGCATGGACGCATGGACGTATGCACGCATGGTCATGTGTCTCGCCCCACCTGCTGCGGGGAGGCCGGTGAAGGCGGCGATGGCGCTGAAGAACATATTGATGCCGCAGTAGTCCGTGATATGCGCCACGCCGAACAGGTCCGGCACCAGGGCGCCACGCAGCGAATTGGCGCTTCCTGTAATAGAGAACGCCGGTCGCTGAAGGCGCTTCATACTGCTGATCACGTGATACACATGGGAGTCACTTTTAATTCACTTATTTAATGGTTTTAGTGCTAGAAAAAGCAAAATATGTAAATTGAACAGAATTGTCCTTAAACTAACACAACAGGAAGTACGAGCATATTCCGTCCCTACCGGCCGAGAATCCGAAGAGGACCCCGAACGCCAGGAATGAGGTGAGGTTCAAGCAGAACGGAGCCAGTATGATCAGGACGCCGTTGATGACGAGCACGAGGCTGCAGATGTGGGCGCGGCTGATCCACTTCCGGTCTGCTATATAGCCGATCACAGCACGCGCTACCGTGCTGAGGAGACCTGGCAGCAAATATTTGAAAGTACAATATGACATATACTTTACAGAACAAACGCAACGCTTATTATGATTTTGTACCTCATTTAATTTTTACAATGTTAATTTACGATATATAATGGTTTCATGTGCGTTTGAAATGGATAATACTTTAATAATGAGTTTATATAACAGGAAAATATGCATGCAACGCTTACTTGACAATGTCAGACAATAGTAAGTGATGAATGTGCATGCATGCTACGCTTACTTGACAATGTCAGACCATAGTAAGTGATGAATGTGCATGCATGCTGCGCTTACTTGACAATGTCAGACCATAGTAAGTGATGAATGTGTATGCATGCTACGCTTACTTGACAATGTCAGACCATAGTAAGTGATGAATGTGGATGCATGCTTCGCTTACTTGACAATGTCAGACCATAGTAAGTGATGAATGTGTATGCATTCTACGCTTACTTGACAATGTCAGACCATAGTAAGTGACGAATGTGTATGCATGCTACGTTTACTTGACAATGTCAGACCATAGTAAGAGACGAATGTGTATGCATGCTACGCTTACTTGACAATGTCAGACCATAGTAAGTGATGAATGTGGATGCATGCTTCGCTTACTTGACAATGTCAGACCATAGTAAGTGACGAATGTGTATGCATGCTACGCTTACTTGACAATGTCAGACCATAGTAAGTGACGAATGTGTATGCATGTTACGCTTACTTGACAATGTCAGACCATAGTAAGTGACGAATGTGTATGCATGCTACGTTTACTTGACAATGTCAGACCATAGTAAGTGACGAATGTGTATGCATGCTACGCTTACTTGACAATGTCAGACCATAGTAAGTGACGAATGTGTATGCATGCTACGCTTACTTGACAATGTCAGACCATAGTAAGTGACGAATGTGTATGCATGTTACGCTTACTTGACAATGTCAGACCATAGTAAGTGACGAATGTGTATGCATGCTACGCTTACTTGACAATGTCAGACCATAGTAAGTGACGAATGTGTATGCATGCTACGCTTACTTGACAATGTCAGACCATAGTATGTGACGAATGTGTATGCATGCTACGCTTACTTGACAATGTCAGACCATAGTAAGTGATGAATGTGCCACCTCCTCACAGAGATTTCAAGCATAGCTCATCAAAACACTGCCGGGACGAAGATCTACGTGACCGTAGTCTGATCACATAGGGTACATTAAAATGGTGGACACGTGAGAAGTAAACAACGTGGACACCGTAAAATTCTTGCGTTACAAAATCAAAATGTTCTAAAAATGAATCTTTTCAAATCTGGGAGGACTTCACTCGTGGTGGCAGTGGCTACTGAAGAACGCCTAGGGGGAATGATTAAAGTGCTTTTACCTACCCATGAAAGTGCTTTTACCTACCGATATAGAAGATCACCCAGATAGCATCCTGTTTCTGGTACCCTTTATCGACTATCATATCGGGCACAAACGCGAAAGGGACATTCAGGGCCAGTTCCGTCAACAGGTTTGACACAATAAATATCACAAACCCCGGGTTCCGTAAGGGAGCGAGGCTTAGCCACCGTTTTTTTCCCGTGTGTTTTCGTTCCGCATCTGCTGTTAAAATACTCTCTTGACTTAACGATTCTAAGGATTCTGCTGGAAACATTTTCATAATTTTAGCGCATGCGTATTTATCACCTTCTTTGACATATCCTGTTACTATATAATTGGTACCCACTGTCCCTGCGTCCACGTTTAAATTCGATACCAACTCTAAAGAAGCATCATGTTCACCAGTTTTTATTGCAACATCATCTACCGAATTGCCATTCAGTTTTGTATTCAGTTCATCTTCTGCTTTAGATTCAAGAAATGTTTCTCCGTCCGTTTCCCTGACTGGTTGCCGAGTTGTATCGTCCAGTGGTCGCAGGACCAGCGAGCAAACCAGTCCGTTCAGTATCATGGCCGCCTGTATCAACAGCGTACCGCGCCACGAGTATTCGTCTATAAGTACCTGCAGAATCATTGTCAACAGACTTGTACAGCATACAAGCAAAACATATCGAAATATTTTACTTAAGTTATGATTAAAAGTGTAACAAAACAATAGATATCGGGAAAGAAGCATACTTCTATTTCAAACATTTTCCCAAGCAGGTGATGTTCAAGTACGCACTGACTGAGTATTATTCATCTAAATGAGTCACCTTAAGCTTTGTTACATTATAGTCATAGTTAATTACCACAAGGGCAGTCAATGATCACACATTGATATTTCACTCGGTACAATAACTCTAGTGTTTGTGGGATTCCCTGACAACACCCCTCTGACATTATACCGGACATATGACAGACAGTTTATGCGGGCGTTAGCCTCTTCAGTGTAGGACAGTAGCATGTTTCGTGTTGTGCTCGAGCGCCATTACCCACCACCAGCTTGTTCGCGTGGGCAGCTGAGTTTATTAGTATTTTTTAGATATAATCATTATAAAAATATTTATTAGAATTAAGAATAAGAAACAATATACCAATAAAGGGTCTCAAAAATAAATAGTCTAACGATTATTTCTTATGCCAAGTATAAGCGACCACAAATAAAATAAACATGCCTTCGAACAAAATAAGGAAAATGACTATGGCTTTCTGTTATTTGAGAATGGATACTAGATCATTATCAAGGGTAAGATGAGTTTGCATACGTGTAAACACGTGTGTTGAGAAATAATGAGGCTTTGGTACTAGGTTGAAGGGACTTTTCCTCGTATGATTTTGAGGGGGCTACTTTCAACCTTTGTCATTCTAACACATTATAGCTTAAACAGTCCGTTTTTAGTCGGTTACAGGGGTGTGTTAACGAACAAAAAGCCGTCGGTTAATTACAAAAAGGTGTATTATTATGAGTAAGCCCTTTAAATGCGTTAAAGCCCTCGTGATACGCACAGTAAACTTAGACAAAAATAAGCATGGGTAAGCGTTGTTGTTGCACGGTTTATCATTATGCGGTTTAATATGCTGAATATGTATACGTTGACATAGATTAAATACAAATAACAAAGCAGGGATATACAAATTAGGGAGCATTGGTTGAAGATGCTTATAAGAGGTCGACAGTGTAGGTGTAATGCGCGAAGGTGCCGCGTAATGTTTGTCTGTCATTGTAAACGAACACGATAATGCCCGTGTACCTTAGAGAGTGGGTTGAAGATCAGGGTGCCCAGCCCGGACCCCATGGAGCCCAGCCCGATAGCGAGGGACAGGCGCCTGTCGAAGTAGCGGGCTATCATCACGTACGGAGGCATGTTCAGCAGCCCGAACCCCAGACCTGGATGTGAGGAGTGGTATATGGGCAGCTCATATGGACATACTTTTGTAATGATATTCACATAAATATGAGAAAAATATCACGTTTATAAAAAACAAACTACGATGATATATGTTGAACTTTAAATGCCATACAAAATAGCAGCAGTAGGAGCATCACCATGTGAATACTTCTGGAAATCACATTATACCTGCGACCAGTCCAAATGAGATATATAGCCATAAGACAGAAGTAGCAAACGCGCTGGCAATGAAACCGGAAGTGGCTACCAGAGTTCCCACAGCAGCCACAGTTCGGCATCCGAAGCGATTCACAAAGGCGCTTGTCAACGGACCTAAAACCACGTGTGTTCAACGTTGTAACTTCAAGATTGAATAGGGCAACTACATTTTGTATAGCTGTTATAAATGCAAGTGTGAATCGTTATAAACATGGACTGTTAGACCGTATGCAACTTACGCCGTATACAGCTTACGCGTGAGCTGTATACGTTGACTATAAAACCGTATATAGCTAACACCGAACACAGCTCACAGTAAGCTGTATACGTCCAGATCATCACTATCATCATTGTCGTCTGTCTGTCTGTCAGTTCGTCAGTCCGTTCGTCCGTCAGACCGCCCGCCATGATTTCCCCTATTTTCATTCAATAATGCTTTCCCTCTTTATCAACTATAGAAGTTTGACTTCCAAGCAGCACACACCGGTATTGAGCATGGTCGTAACGAGACGTACTAGTAATATAAAATCAAAATCATTATGTGAAAGAATACAATGCTGCATACTTAAAAACCGAGTCCTTGAGGGGGTTACTCATTAAATACATGCAATATCCGATTGAAAGCAGTGTATACTGTATTACATTATAACTAAATGTATTAAAACGTATATACATGTAGTATACATTTGTTGTTTTAGAGATGTTGATGGTGTTCCTCTGAAATGGAAATTTAACGTCCCTTAAAACAGTATTGGTACTGTGCATATTCTCAAGTTCGGCCTTGGTATGCCCCCGTTACAAAATACACGGAGGCTCCAACTCGAAGGGCTTACCGGACAGCAGCGTGGCCCCGACCTGTATGGACATGATGAGGGAAGTCTCGCCCTTGCTCCGGTTGAACACGCGGATGAGCTCGATGAACAGGATCCCGAACGAGTACTTGACGCCGTCCACCAGCACGTTCATCACGAGGGCGGAGAGCACCACGACCCAGCCCCACCCGCCGTCCGGGGGTGCAGACATAGCCTATATTTACATTGCATAAAATATGTCGTATTTAGTTTCCCGAAACATGTCGTTATGCATCGACGCTATGCATGGTTATGGCCTTTCCTCGTTCTCTTCCTCGTCCTCCTCCTCCTAATCGTCGTCATCTTCCCCGCTCGTCGTCGTAGACATCA
>CM051029.1:22295355-22402855 GCA_027627225.1 Congeria kusceri
GTACATAAATCAACACAATCAACTCTAATGCACATGACACAAGTTATGCTTTCATTAAAAGAACTTAAACACATACAAACAATTAGTCTAATTGGTTCTTGTATGAGCATAGCATACAAATGAGATGCTCGGAAAATGTATACAAATATGAAAAGTCAATAGTTAAGGACTGACGTCTCTCCGACATACCTACCCGAATACTACTACAATTTACATTTGTTTTAAACCAAATTCTAGTCAAATAAATGTTGGAATGATAGAGTTTGACGTTTGACTTCATTTATGCCAAACAGTTAATATCACATAAGCAGACACTTGACTGTTGTATATGTCAGCCAAGAATGTAAGGGTCCCCTAGAAACCCAGTATCGGGATATCACACTGAAAGTACGAAGACATCTGAGCCAGAAATGAAACAATGTTTCCATTCAACGGGTAACCAGCATGTTATATATATGTCAATAGTTCGCCATTCGAACGTGCCTGTTCATGACACATCACTTCTTCATGCACTGCTATTAACGTTCAACAATTCAATTATTTAACGTCTCTATTCTTCCAATCACCTTTGTCGTAGGCTGGGGATGATGGCATCACAGGCTCACGAAACACGTGCATGTTTACATGTTATGAAGAGATTTTGTAAATAAATATGTGAATCACATGTCAAGTAGACACGCCCAGATATATTTCCCGACTTCCATGCGCAGCAAAGGCAGACGTTTCATACCGAGCGACATCTGTGCACAACAGTAGTTGAACTGGTTCCGTTTTTGGAATGTACGTTAGAAGCCAAATCTTAAAGCGGATTTACAAGCTTGCTTCCGTCATCATGTATGTACTTACTTACTTACTTACTATAAAGTTAAGTCCATGCTAATTCTGGAACTCGTAATGTTCAAGACCACTCCGCAATTCCAGTGTCATTTCGTATTATTCGATGATTTTGTTTCATAAAGTGATACTATTGTTTCGAGTTGTTTTATTGCTAGTTGGTTTTGATATCTGTATTGAAACATCTTTGAAGTTTACCGTTATATCTGAGACAACTCTCAAATACATGATTTAAGTACTTAAAGGGTCATCAAAATATTAAACGCATGATCCTCTTTATCTCCATACGTTTAACGTAATGATCCGATTGCGACCTGTCACCTGCACGTGACGTTTTCTAAGCACTGCCGTCAGATCACCAACGTGTCACGTGACCAAGGTGAGAACTGACATCCGACTTAATGGTTCCTTGCCGCCGGATTTGAACAAGATGATGTGTTGTGAATATTGATGGCACCGTAACAATTGGCATTACTGTAGAGATACTATTGATGGATTGATAGAGGCAGTATGTGGATAAATACATTACTGTGGATATCTGCTATAGGCTATAAATATCACTGTGTATCAAGATATCACGTGTCTTAATATGGTCACAAACGTCAACGTGAGCATCCAGCGTGTGAGCGTGGTCGGACTGGTCCCTGAGGCTGAAATGAGAACACATCGTTATAGGATATAAGAGTAGTAGTAGGTATAACATTGTAAATCAATCAATGACATCGAGCATATAAAACAGGACAATGCCATATAGCGGTATGCGTGTGACCTAATATTTCAACCTAAGAACATATATACAGGACATTGTATCATAATTAGATACGTGATGTTTAATAAGGCTTCATATTGCAACTTCAGAGAATAATAATTATAAATAGAACATCCTATCATGTTAAGATATGTATGATGTTTAATAAAGCTTAATATTTCAACCTAAGAGAATAAGACATTGTATCGTGTAGCGTGTATGCGTGAGATGTAATACATGTTAATCATCTAATGATGGTTTATAACGAAAGTCATGCATCAAGTAGGGAGAAATGTTTCAATGTACATCTTCGTGTTGCCATGATTACGTTAACAGACTTCTATACATGACATGTGTTATCGTTAAATTTCATCTGCTAGTTCCCAAAATATTATTACAGAAAAACCTTCAGTTTTATTTACACTTGTATATAATATATTTCGTCAAAGCTCAAGAACGTTCCTATTGAATTCATCTTTCTTAAGTACACCAAGCACTGGTTCTGTCAAGTGAACGGACTAGAAAGGTTTTCAGTAAGCCTCGGGCTTTCCACATAATAGAGCTCTAATAAACGGCCGTAAACTACTTGTAAACTATCGTAAAAGCTCTATGTTTTCGGACACTTAAAAATAATTAAAAAATTTGTGTCCGAAAATGTGGATACACGAAAATATTCCCAAATTACAGGCGTCCGAAAATGTATTGACACTATGGCAATATTGCAATTACGTTCGGATATCTCCGTTTTTAGCCGAATATACACGGACAGTATGGATTAATGATTATGCGTACTTGTTAAATACCACGCCGTATAGTATTATTAATTTTTAGCGATGTTTGCAATGAATTTTAAACATTTCATATGTATGATAGTGTTTTACAGAAAATTAGGCCAAGACTGCGTTTTTGTCGACCGAGTTCAAAATTACTATCTCGTATATTATTTACCTGTAATTAATGCAACAGAAGATGCACATTATGATTTTGTTGTTTGCCTGAACCAAACATCTTAAACGATTGTCTTTAACACCTTCAAACATTCGTGCAACTTGTGATAAAACAGAACGGAACAGAATAGTTTATAGAACAGCTCATCGTCATTAACATGAGTATACGTGATAGGGTGCGATAAAACTGGAGCCTGTTTGTCACACTTACCGTGTTGAGTAGGGGCATAGTACCGTATATACCTGAAGATAAAACTGGAGCCTGTTTGTCACACTTACCGTGTTGAGTAGGGGCA
Source organism: Congeria kusceri (assembly GCA_027627225.1). Lineage (NCBI taxonomy): Eukaryota > Metazoa > Mollusca > Bivalvia > Myida > Dreissenidae > Congeria > Congeria kusceri. The sequence continues at coordinate 22,298,181 of CM051029.1, forward strand.
TAGTACCGTAGATACCTGAATTGTTAATTGGCAATAATTGGCATAACAAACGATTTTAAATGTAACAGTCGTTATCAGATTATCATAATTGGCACTAATTTACATCCTACCCTTATTCAGCTCCCGGTAATTTGTAAACAGTCGCCATTCTTTTCATCTGACAATTTAAACCTCGTTTTCTTTACATAAGTGCCAGTTAATAGCCTCAAAATAACTCCCAATCTGTAAGTATGGATCATCTAGACAGTTTTGACTGTTACAGCAACGAAAATTCACAGGATGAACCATTTATTACACAGAACCGTTTTGTCATTCCACCGGCGGGCAGTACCACTAACCATGACAATATAAATAGGAAACGTTCTAGAGTAAACACAGGTGGTGAATGCAGCAGTGGTACAGTCATAACAAACCAACATGACTTTGAACATTTATCTTTGGATGGAAAAATGACAGAATTATTCAAACAAATGAAAAATTTTGAACACAAAGTGGATGAATGTTTACTAATGCACACAAAAATTATATCCATTGAAGGGTCATTATCTGATCACAACTCACGAATCAAACTCCTGGAATACAAATCTATTGACATTGAGGCAAGGAGTCGAAGGAACAATCTCATATTTGGCGGGATCAGCGAACAGAGGGATGAAAACTGCCACAATGTCATAGCCCATTTCCTGGCTGAACAGCTCCAGCTAACCCCTTGTCCTCATATCCAGCGAGCACATCGTCTTGGAAGATTTTCTAAGGGTGCCACCAGAGGTATTATTGTGAACTTTCTAGACTATCAAAACACAGTTAATGTCCTCTCACGTGCAAACCGGCTAAGAGGAACTAATTTTAGCATCAACAGAGACTATCCAAAGGAAATAACCCAAGCACGGAAAGCACTTTGGCCAAAATACAAGAAACTTCGCGAAAGTTATCCACGCAGCAAAGTCTCCATAGTCTTCCCTGCAAAAATTGTTGTAGACGGCAAGGTAGTCGACGACATATTCCCTGACTGGAACGCGATCCTCCAGGGCAACAGAGTCTCTGCTAACTCGCAAGCCTTCCAATCGAAACAGGCACACTCCGAACCACCTTCCCATATCAGGAACCTAAACGTTAATCCTCCTGTTATCAACACGATCACTGTCATCCCCAGAAACACATCAGTGCTCAACACTCCTGATACACCAGCCCAGAGCGCTGAGCACATATCTAGGCGAACAAAGTCAGTATCCCCTCATCCTTCGAGGGCAAACACTCTTAAACATCCGCCATTATCTCCTAGGACTCCCCTGAGCGCACAGTCCTTTGTGCAGGGGATACAACGTCCATGGGACACCTCTCGTACTGCTGAGTCTGTACAAAACCGGAATACTCCACAGACGCCAAATTTGAACAGGGCTCCAGATGCCAGCAGCCATCCCCACGCCATCCCCACTAGGCCAGTGGGGGGGGGGGTCAAATCACTCTCTAATCTGGAAGAGAACAACATAAAATTAGGAACCTTAAACGTTAGTGGACTCAAGAAAAGACTCAGTTACCCAGAAATCACTGAACTCATTAGTAATTACGACATATTTTGTATCTCGGAAACCCACACTGATGAACACGATATTATTAAAATAAATAACTATGAATATTTAGCCAAACACAGAGAACAAGAGTATAAGCGTAAATCTGGTGGCATTGGTATATTTGTTAAAGACCAACTTACTTCCTCAATTAAAGTCCTACAATCAAACTCTGAATATGTACTATGGATATCCATTTGCAAATCATTAGCGAAACTTGATGAAAATATTATAATAGGAGCTGTATATGTTCCACCCGAAAACTCCAAATTTTTCAACGATGACGAGTTTATGGCCTTTGAAAATGAAATCTCTCAAAAATGTAACGAACATAAATATGTAATTCTTGCAGGAGATTTCAATAGCAGAGTTGGAAGCATGAAAGATTACATAACTACAGATCCCCATTTAAATGACATGTTCCATATTGATGATGATATACAGAGCCAACTTGACAAATATAAAACCCTTGAACAATTATCTATCCCACTTATTCGTACTTCTAAAGACCATCGAAAAAATACCCATGGACTCCGACTTATTGATTTATGCAAAAATAACAACATTTTTATCCTCAATGGAAGATTATCATCAGGTAATGATTGTGCTATCTTAACTTCAGAAATAAATCTACAATTGATTATGTAATTGCTTCATCTGATTGCTTTTACTTTCTCTCAGATTTTCATATCATTGAAACAGATTCACTGTTCTCAGATGGTCATAATGCCCTCACTTTGTCCATAAACATACCACACAGAAAATGCTCCAATATTTCCACCAAAAATCTAAGTGACATGAATCTGAAACCAAAATGGAATCCTGACTTGTCCAACCAATTTGTTAACAATATTAACCTTAACATAATAGACCAAATACTCTTGCAAATTAACACTTACCCACAATCACAGCAGACAACTGAGCACATAACCGATCAACTCCAATCAGTATTCCATCAAGCTTCCACCAGCACATACCCTGAAAATAAAAAACGATTTCATTATAATAGACCAGAAAACAATAAACCATGGTTTGGTCCTCAGTGTTCTAAAGCACGAAAAAATTATCATACTGCCAAAAATGACTACACAAAAAACAAAACTATAGACAACAAACAAAGAATGATCAATGCCAGTAAGGAATATAAACGCACCATGAACTACCACATTAATGCCAGCAAACATAACATGTCAAATAAACTTCGTTCAATGTCCGACAAAAATCCTAAACAGTACTGGTCCTTTTTAAATAAACTTAAACCAACAACTAAAGTTAAAACTATACCCACATTAGATGAATTTCATGATCACTTCAAAGAAATTAATACCAGCACAATCGATGACAATCGATTCAATGACACAATCTCCCATCTACAAAATGACACAAGCAACAGGCTTAATACCCCAATTACTGAAGAAGAAATAGAAAAATGTATCACAAAGCTTAAAAATTCTAAAACACCTAGCCCATTCGACAATATTTTAAATGAGTACATCAAGTCCACTAAACATCTACTTATGCCTGTTTACCATAAACTATTTAACTGTGTACTGGAAACAGGGTTCATTCCACAAAGCTGGCTAAATGGAATAATCATACCTATATTTAAAAACAAAGGTGACCCTAAAGATCCTAATAACTACCGACCAATTACTATCCTCAGTTGTCTAGGTAAACTTTTTACTTCCATACTCAATGAAAGATTAAACAAATTCCTTAATGAAAATAATATTTTAGATGAAAATCAAGCTGGCTTTAGGAAAGGCTACTCTTGCTCTGACCATATTTGTACATTACATTCATTGATCGAAATACTGAAAAAAAGAAAACAAAAACTATTCTGCGCCTTCATTGATTTTTCACAAGCATTCGACAAGGTTTGGCGAATTGGCCTATGGCAGAAACTTATTAAACAAAATATAAATGGCAAGTTTTTACATTTAATTCAAAACATGTACAACAATATCAAATCTAGTATCTCTATTAACGGCAATATTTCAGAACCCTTCGTATCAGAAATTGGCGTTAGACAAGGCGAAAATCTATCTCCAATTCTTTTTTCCATCTTCTTAAATGACCTTCAAACACATATGCACCTCAATGGCTCAACTGACATAGAACTAGAAAATCCCCTGGATTTGTCTCTTTGGCTAAAACTACTTATTCTACTTTATGCTGATGACACTGTGATTTTATCTGATTCAAAAATAGACTTCCAAAATAGTTTAAATACCTTCCATAAATACTGTGATAACTGGCATTTAAAAATAAACCTTAGCAAAACAAAAATTGTAATATTTGGTGCAAGACAACTACAAAACTTCCATTTCACATTAGGTGACAACCCTGTAAAAATCACTGACCGTTACCACTACCTAGGCATTACCCTTTCCAGCAATGGTTCTTTCCTCAATGCACGGAAACACTTAGCCGAGCAAGCAACAAAAGCAATGCACCTTCTATATACTAGAGCATATAATGCAGAGCTACCTATTGATTTAATTCTTAAACTTGTCGACCACACTGTTTTACCAATTTTAATCTATGGCTCAGAAATTTTTGGTTTTGAAAATGTAGATATCTTGGAGAAAGTCCATAATAACTTTCTTAGAAAAATTACGAATGCTCGGAAATCAACCCCAATGGCTTTTTTATATGGTGAACTTGGCAGATACCCTATAGCAATTAACATCAAAAGTCGCATGATCTCTTTTTGGAATAGAATCGTAATAGGCAAAGATCAGAAATTATCTATCCAAATCTATAAATACATGATGAACTTGCCAATCTCAAATTTTAAATGGGCCAACAAAATTAAAGAAATCCTCACCTCAGTAAACTTAAGTAACTTATGGGATAACCAATTCCTAACAACCCAAAATAATATTTGCCGCTTAGTCAAAGCCAAATTATTAACCCAATTCAAAAGCCAATGGCACAATCAACTACAGCAAACACATAAGGGACAAATATATACCAGTTTCAAACAAACTCCATCCTTTGAAGACTACTTTATAAAACTTACAAAAACTGAATATACATACCTCTTTAAATTTAGAACTGCAAATCACTGGTTACCAGTTTAAACCGGTCGATACGATGGAACCCCATTTGAGGAAAGAATATGCAGACTTTGTAACTCTGGTCAAGTTGGCTCCGAACATCACTATCTACTAAACTGCGATTTCTTTAAATCTGAAAGAGAACAATTCTTAGGACATGATCTTTATGATGCTACTCTTATTAAAATCCTAACATCTAATTCCTTACAACTATTACAGAATACAAGCAAATTTATTCGATTCATATTCAGTAAGTTTAAGCGATAGCAAGTTATCTATTTAACTACCTGTTTTTACCAATGCCACCAGCTAATACACCAACTCTAATATTGTAATTTGTAACAATACTGCCTTTATTTCAATGTATTTTTATTGTTAACAGCATAACATATTTACATATTATCTCAATATAAGTGACCGTTTACACTTGTGTAATCAATATATCAAAATATTTGTCTGGTCACAAATGTATATATTTTTGCATGTATATACTAATCACATTATTTACTTTAATTAGAAATATATGCATGTAAATATAAACTGTGCAATGTAAATAATAACTTCATTCTGTATTTGTACCAAATGATAACTGCATAATTATATGTCAATATTAACGTAAGATTGCTATATACTTATACTCATATAACAGAAATAATTGCAGCATTATATAAGAGTAGTACAAAATGGTACCACTCAAGTACAAGTGTTAACATTTTAAATATTTTTGCCTGCTATATTGGTATTATATTTCAATTAAGGCAATGGAAAAACAATTGTTGCATTCTAAATGAGTACAACTGATACCTATATTTCACCTACAATCCTGTTTCTTTATCCTAATTAATCTAGCAGTTCTAGTACATAAATTAATAATTATACTTTTGTTACTTCCCTTTAAACTTATCCAGCACACAAATTATAATTTGCTTTTGCCCCATCAGTCATTTAATGTTAACCCCTCAGATAACGGCATTCTCCATTGTAATCCTGCAATGCAAAGCTGATTAGAGTAATTACCACACACAATAGGTCCTCCATCTTGCCTTTGCGTTCAACATCGACCTCGCGTGCAGGTGCACTCAAGCGTAAATCATGACAAAAATAACTGCTGTTGACTGAAACCGTTACAAAGCTAGCTCCAACACCATAAACGCTAACGCACACAGTCTTTCGCAACAACATGTCTTTTAAGTATTGATAATGAATTAAATTTCTGACGCAAAATGTAAACCTTTTAAAACGCGTAGTCGTTTCAATTTCTCAATCCGAAACGCCGCGTGCAAACGAAAATACGTCACCGCACAACTATGATCACAAACCACTAATTATTTTTACCAGTGCTAGTATTAAAATGCTCTTATAGAACTGTGCTATTATTTGTTTCTTAAATGCCACTATTATGATGATTATGATAACTATGACGATTATCATTATTATGATTATTATGATTAGTATGATCATTTTGAATATGATATGATAATGATTGTGATTTTGATAATTTTATCAAGTTTTTGGTATTTTGATTTTGATTATAGATCTCACATTATTGCTATTATTATTATTATTATTATTATTATTATTATTATTATTATTATTATTATTATTATTATTATTATCATATGTTCCGACTATGTATCTTATTATTTAAATACCCCCCGTATATCATCTACACAATTGTGTTAACGTAAAAATTATCGGAAGTTACTAATTTACTAACAATTTTGCTTTGTTATATTGCCCTAATTGTATATGTTATATACTTGGGTGAAAATAAAAGTCTTGTTCTTTTGTTCCAATACAGTTATTAAGATTTAATAAATTTCGTTCTTTCTACTGATTGGTTAATTATTACGATTCAATCAAACGTTTGATCTTCATTAACTTACCTAGAACCTATATATGTTTGTATATGGTTGTAAAAACACATGTGCGATGTGTCACCGGATTAACGCAAACAGGTTAGAATTCTGCTAAAATGCCACTGTCATATAACATGTCCGAAAATTAAGATTCATTAATTATGGGTTAAAATCAGGATGTCCGAAAATATATAGCGACAAAAAATTATTATTTTGGCTAAAAAAGAGGGTGTCCGAAAACAGAGCTTTTACGTATACAATTCAAGAAGGAACATTTGATTCTCTTTGTTCCATGCAGCCTTACAAAACGTAATGATGTTACACTGTTATAAGTATCAATGCTATCACTGGATAGACTCCCCTATAGACACATTGCTATGCTATCCGTGGACTGTTTCCACTATAGACACATTGCTATGCTATACCTGGACTGTCTCCCCTATAAAACACATTGCTATGCTATCACTGGAATGTCTTCCCTATAAAACACATTGCTATGCTATCACTGGACTGTCTGCCCTATAAAACACATTGCTATGCTATCACTGGACTGTCTCCCCTATAAAACACATTGCTATGCTATTCCTGGACTGTCTCCCCTATAGACACATTGCTATGCTATCACTGGACTGTTTCCCCTATAAAACACATTGCCATGCTATCACTGGACTGTCTCCCCTATAAAACATATTGCTATGTTATCCCTGGACTGTCTCCCCTATAGACACATTGCTATGCTATCACTGGACTTTCTCCCCTATAAAACACATTGCTATGCTATCACTGGACTGTCGCCCCTATAAAACACATTGCTATGCTATCACTGGACTGTCTCCCCTATAAAACATATAGCTATGCTATCCCTGGACTGTCTCCCCTATAAAACACATTGCTATGCTATCCCTGGACTGTCTCCCCTATAAAACACATTGTTATGCTATCATTGGACTGTCTCCCCTATAAAACACATTGCTATGCTATCACTGGACTGTCTCCCCTATAAAACATATAGCTATGCTATCCCTGGACTGTCTCCCCTATAAAACACATTGCTATGCTATCCCTGGACTGTCTCCCCTATAAAACACATTGTTATGCTATCATTGGACTGTCTCCCCTATAAAACACATTGCTATGCTATCACTGGACTGTCTCCCCTATAAAACACATTGATATGCTATCCCAGTACCATACCCCTGTTGGGCCAGTATCACTGCTATCCCTGGACTGTCTCCCCTATAAAACACATTGCTATGCTATCACTGGACTGTCTCCCCAATAAAACACATTGCTATGCTATCACTGGACTGTCTCCCCTATAAAACACATTGCTATGCTATCCCAGTACCGTACCCCTGTTGGGCCAGTATCAATGCTATCCATGGACTGTCTCCCCTATAAAACATATAGCTATGCTATCACTGGACTGTCGCCCCTACAAAACACATTGCTATGCTATCCCTGGACTGTCTCCCCTATAAAACACATTGTTATGCTATCACTGGACTGTCTCCCCTATAAAACACATTGCTATGCTATCACTGGACTGTCTCCCCTATAAAACACATTGATATGCTATCCCAGTACCATACCCCTGTTGGGCCAGTATCAATGCTATCCCTGGACTGTCTCCCCTATAAAACACATTGCTATGCTATCACTGGACTGTCTCCCCAATAAAACACATTGCTATGCTATCACTGGACTGTCTCCCCTATAAAACACAATGCTATGCTATCCCAGAACCGTACCCCTGTTGGGCCAGTATCAATGCTATCCCTGGACTGTCTCCCCTATAAAACACATTGCTGTGCTATCACTGGACTGTCTCCCCAATAAAACACATTGCTATGCTATCACTGGACTGTCTCCCCTATAAAACACATTGCTATGCTATCCCAGTACCGTACCCCTGTTGGGCCAGTATCAATGCTATCACTGGACTGTCTCCCCTATAAAACACATTGCTATGCTATCCCAGTACCGTACCCCTGTTGGGCCAGTATCAATGCTATCACTGGACTGTCTCCCCTATAAAACACATTGCTATGCTATCCCAGTACCGTACCCCTGTTGGGCCAGTATCATTGCTATCACTGGACTGTCTCCCCTATAAAACACATTGCTATGCTATCCCAGTACCGTACCCCTGTTGGGCCAGTAGTAGGCGCAGTTGTGCTCGTCGCTGCCGTCGTGACAGTGCAGCTCGTTATCACAGCGCCGGGGGGTCGGGATGCACTGGCGTCCGTCCAGACACATGTACGTTGTCTCGTTGCACAACGAGATGTCAAAATTAGGCGGCAAGTCTGCAAACAATAGGAAAGAGCGACTAAGTTTACTAACGCGATTGTTTTCTTTAATTATGGCTAATAGCACCACATAACATAGTCATTAAATTAAACAATATGCGTTTAAAATCAAATTCTAACATGACACGCGCAGAGTTTTCTACAGACAAAGAAGAAACATTTCCGTTGTTAAATTGCCAATAAACAACTCGAAAAAAGTAGTTCCGAAACTGTAAAACAAACTTCTCACTGAAATTACAGAATATTCAAGTATGTTGTCAGCTCAAGACATCGTAGTTGATATGTAAATAAACAACTATCTTTCGTCCTGATTTGCGTATATACAGTTTCGGAACTACTTTTTTGATGATATGGCAAATGTAAACATAAAGCTAAATGGTATCCTAGACTGGTATGTGAAGGACAATTTATCATACCACTATGCTGATATCGGCCTGATACAAAGGTGCCTGATATATTTTTTTTATATCAGGTCAGTAGCGTTTATGTCAGTCAATGTTTAGAGGTACGTCATATTACTCGAAATCAACTCCTAAGTCAGCATTCTCAGTACAACTGAATCAGTTTCAATAAAACAAACCATTTGATACCAAGACCGTATAAGAGGATCTTTAGTTTGTTATTTGTAATCGTCATAAAAAACGAAAACGTTATTTTTTAAATATTCGCATAAGCCCGCACTTTGATAGTGATATGACGTCATCAGTAGAACAATAAATCATCCATACCCATTATATAAATACATTCAAAATAAATGCTCTAAAAGTCACTGCGCAACATCAGTTTATGTTGAACCAAAAACATTTTTACCACAAACTGAACACACTATAGTCAATATTGACACAATCTTGAAAATGTCAATTTCAATACACAACTCAAAAATGGCGTCTCCGAATAATTCGGCGATGTGTGTTCTCCGATGAAATTGATTGTTGCAATTCATTTCAGTTTGCATTTTCAATGTTATATGAATGAACAGGCGTGTAATCTATGTATTCGTAGGGAAAACTGCTCATTTATCATTACGAAGTGTTAATAATAAGGTATTATCCAGTCAACTTTTAGAAATCCATAACTACATGTACGTGAACGTGTAAAAGCCGGCTCAGCGAAATCAGCGCCACTCTTAGTTTTTAAATATAAAAAACAAGCTCGTTTTGTGCTAGTTATAAGAACAATGTGGTATGATAAATAGAAAAACAGGTTACTGCCTGGTCTTGTGTAATATATCAGGTGAGGCTTAGAATAATATAACGGCGAGGCTATATATATATCATTGTATAAAAAGTATAAACAACATTTAAACATGGAACTCTCAGTTCCTGCTTCTATTAAAAAGACAATGTTTAACATTTTGACAGCTTTTGAATACGTATACTATACACTTATGCCATATATTGCTTAATATGATCAACTGTAATAATGATATTAACACCATTCTTCAGCTTGAAATACCAAAAAAAGCTATTGTGTTGTTAAAATTACTTATATAAAAGTAAATCAAACCTATGATAAGCATACCTATAATGTCCCCTTAATTGTGTAACAAAAATACATTTTAGTCAATAAATAATTGTCTTATATGGTGCATGAGTCTACTGACCCAACCGACCCATGGAGAAATTCCATAAAACATATACATTAGAAATTGCCTGACATAACCCCCTTCAACAATAAGGTCTGTTCAAGTGACCCGGAAAACCCCAATACACATATGTTTATATTACCGTTGTTTTCTGTAGTAACATAGAAAGCAGGGTGTTCTTATATATACAGTCCAGAGGATATACCATAAAAGTGCCCATTTACCGGGCCTTTCCGATGTTTTATCGCGATGAAAAAACCGTAGCCTAGTTCTCCAACCAGTGTTCACGTAGAATTTTCAACATGTATTACTCATAAAGCTCCGTTTCGATTCATTGATCCGCATAGAGAGTTGCAACTTTGGTGATTTACAGCAAATGTATTGCTATTCAAACATCATTAATAAAACTCGAAATGGGAGGGTGGTAATTATTTTCAGAACTATTCTTTTTAAAGTGAGCCGGAACTACCTGTGATTCGGAACTCCTTCAATGACTGTACCAAAACAACATTTACAAAAAACAACTTCTGAGCAATTGTGTACAAATGCTTTTACAGTGAGCATGCTATGTTGCATGATGTTTGAACACTAGTACTATCATTCAGGAATGATAAATTAATTAGTTCAAGAATCACCACAAAGAATGTTATGCAATGAAGAAATTAATCTGACACGATATGTTTACATCTCATTCATTTAACTGGCAAGAATTTTAACACCAAAATCGTACCGAGTGAAATTACGGCTAGATATAAGTCAAATTATCACGAACTTGCACATTTTACTGACAACAAAACGTGTTCTATATTGTCTTAACAAAAAACGAGAACGAGCCCATGGTCTTGGCACTCCTGCTTTCAAGGGAAGTTATAACCTACTGTAGTTTGAAATGCTGAATGAGTTACCTGGACATTTCCAATCGTTACATGTCGTCTCCGCAAATTCCTTTCCTTCACAGGCTTTGCCGCCATTTTCCGGGGCGGGGCTATTACATTCGCGCATGCGCTTGGTGGTCCCTCCGTCACACATCTTCGTGCACTCGCTCCAGGCGCCCCAGTAGCCCCAGGCCCCGTCCCCTAAATTAAAGTAAGTTTAAACAACTATAGGTAGCAGTATAACAGTAACAGTGCTCCGGGGCCTAAGTGAAAGAAGCGGTTCTATGTGGTCCTGCCAGTCTTCTCCAGAAAGTTACTGTGCAGGATCAACTATTCACTAGGTGTACAGTGAATTTTATATTTCGGTTGTATACACTTCTTAATTCATATACAATGCGCAAAGTACTATTTCACACAATGCATTCTATGAATTAAACAATTTGCAATGTTTATAAATACGCAATGAAATATAAAATACATAATATATACGCAATGTAAATTAACAGGCTACCACGCCCGCACTGAGAATATTAACGATGTTCATTATAACACAGTGTGCTCGGCCAATGGTTTTTTATTGATATACCGAGGGTAAACGAGCAATTCCGTAAACAGTAATACAAATAGTGAAAGATAAACAAGCACGTTAATAACATAATTAAATGTACATAATATAAACAAAATACAACATATACATGTTATAATTTCAGTCATTGTAACAACAAAAGCAACAAGAACAAATAAATCATCGTCATCATGATGGTGATGATCTTGATGATGACGACGATGATGATGATGATGACGACGACGACAATGATGATGATGATGATAATGCTGGTTATGACGACTGAATGATGATGAGGAGGAGGAGGAGTAAGAGGAGGTGGAAGAGGAGGAGGAGGGAGACGACGACGATGCTGATGTACTGGTAACTGCAGACTACTCACGCTGCTGATGTACTGGTAACTGCAGACTACTCACGCGGACATGGTACGTTGGTGATGCACTCAATGATGTCCTCGTACTTGAACGGCTCCTCCACGCCGCCCCCGCTGACACGTGGCTGCCACGTCTTCTGGCGCTTCTGGACGCCGTAGCCGCACGTGACGCTGCATCCTGACCACTGGCTCCACGCCGTCCACTCGCCCTCCTGCGCTAGCACGCGCAGAACTGGGAACAAAATACAGATCGGTTTAATTTAATCCATTCTACTTATCAAAAGTACAAATCTACTGGTTAATGGATATAACCTGTAACAGTTATACAGATTGTCTTAATTGACTCAATCCTACATACCGAAGGTGCAGGTCTACTGATTAACGTATACAACCGGTAACAGAATCATACAGATTACATGACTAAAGTAAATTTTATCCTACCACTAAATGATTTTATAGAAGGAAACTCTACCTGTCAGATAAACTTTTGCTTTATCCGACAGGCAAGGTTTATCTGACACCTCATGTATATACTTTTGACGGACTACTTTTTCCAGGAATGTGAGTGACGTCAAAAACAAGTAATTTTAAAAGTTACGAAATGGGGCGATAATGAACAGTTCATCTATTGGTGGAAATAAGACACTAAGCATTCAATAATTACATTTTATTATATACCTTACAATAAATACTACATTACAATAAATTAAATAGTAACAAATTTGTAGAGGAAAAAGAATCAATAACAGTTAGCTATCGACACAATACAGGTAGTTTCTGTTTAAAATAACTCGCCAAAATTCGCGTGCGCGCGTAATGACGAACTCAAATGTTTTACGTGATTCAGTTGAGTTTTAAGTTTACACAGTGTTGGAATTTAAAAAGAGCAATCAGAATACAATCTTTAGTGTTTCTGTGTTTTTTTGGATGGATTATGATAATAAGATTTATATCAAAAAGTGTATCCATGTAATATATGGCTCGAATGGAACCGGTGAGATTAATTCCATTTCAATTTTCTATAAGTCGAGTGTATTTCGAGCTGGATTGTTGTGGGTGGAGAACAGAGTTGCCATCATAAGGTCTTAGATCTAGTAATTTGGATGCAGTCTTCGATTAGTTTACTTTTGAAAGGATATTTACATAAAGGGTTATTTCTTTGATGAATGAAACGTTTCTTTGTTGGTTGATCAAAGAAAGTCTATCCACAAAGAATTACCCGCTTACACCAACTGTTTTAAAAGGAATAGAAGGATTATGTTTGCACCTTTATCGACCATGCCATGTGCGGATTAACAACTCACTATGGAAGCTAGAACCTCTGTAAAACTGGACTACACGACGTTTTTATCAATGAAAACATCGGGTGAGTAGGGTGTATTTCATTTTTAATGTTATGCTGTGTCATTCTGGAATAATTGAGTCACACGAGTTGTGTGTATATTTTGAAAGATAATAGAAATGGTATATAATAAAGATCTCGACGAAGATAAATCCTGCATATACACTTTTGGAAAGTTAAAATTGCCAGCCATTTTGGTCTTTTGTTGTTGAACAGTTTGGTCGAAACACGGACTTGCATTTGAATAAAACCTTCTTTCTCTACTGTAGTGTGTAGCATTTGGCATGGTGAACATATTTGAAACGAAGCATATGGCGATAGTTTACCTTGTTACACTGCGTTTTGCATTGAATTGTTTCGGACTATTTCGAGTGGCGGAAACATCATGAATATATTCCATATTACTACGCAAGGTTAGATTCAGTAAATTTAATGCGTTTTTGAGTATTGTTTCAAATAATTAAACGTTAATAGTGTGTTTGTTAAACATAAAATAAATAAATACAAATATGGTAGGATAAATAGAATATTAGGTTAGTGTCTTTGTGTACTTTAATTTATCCGACTCGTCTCCGAAAGGCTTACACGGCTCGGCAAGCCTCGCCGTGTAAACCTTTCTTTAACTCGTCGGATAAATTCAGGTATACAAAGACACTAACCTAATATTCTCTATATATTCCTCTTCTTATCTCTAAACCACTGGTTTACTTTGCTCAGTATTGTCAATTATACTTATCACACGGCGATGAGATGTGCAAGTCTACTTTTTTGTTATTGCTGTTTAATACAACTGAATTATCACAAAAAGTATCCGCCTGAAATATTAGGAACTAACTAACCCAAATGACTAGAGCTGTAGCACACACAACAACCTGACCTAGTCATGTTTAAAAAGTCGTTTATTTAAAGCTCACTATGAAAATTTGATTATTAGAACGGCTGTAATTGCATAACGCTTACTTGCCTCTATGACTTTAAATAACAAATAACCAGGTGCAAGGACAAAACCAAATCATTGATGGTTTTACATTTACGTGCTAACAGCCAATTTGTAACATGGGGACGAACGGCCTATGTTCATGGGACTTAAAGCATTAATTTGATATTGTGTTCCGTATTTTCATACAATTATACTGTACGAGTACATAATTACTAGATTTTATATAATTGATTAGACCTGCGAAATTTAATACATGCACAATGTTGACAAAGTAAGTTACCAAATAGTAAAAGTTACAAAGGCAGGAATTTCGCTGGATAAGGCACAGTCACGACCAATGATACGTACCTTCCAGCAGCAGAAATATGGCATGTGGGACATAGCTGTACCTCATAATGCACGTCCTGCAAGTACAAAGGACACAAAGTGAATATCAAAGTGTAGGGATTTTGAGTAACACTAGCTTTTAATACAGTAAATATTTAATTCCACAGAAATGTATCCAGTCGCCTATTTGGACTGTCGTATAGCTACTAGTTCTGCCGATCAAGGATTTAAAGAAAATAAATAATTAAAACATATAATACATATACTACATAACACTTTATAATCAAACACGCCTAGTAACTACAGCGATTGTATAAATCCATCCAGTGAACGCATATCTTCTAAAGCATATCTTGTCAATTGTTTAAATTTTAATCATGTTTCTGCTGTACCGGAATCATGTAGATTTATAATGGGACACATGTAGCAATCAATCCCCGGGAAGCCCGGGAGGTTCAAATGAGGCGATAAAAGGCGGACAGGGCGGGATGAAATCAATTTAATTTCCCGCCCTGGGAATACCACAATACGGTGTGAGCCGAGAAACGAGGTAAGAATGTTGAATCTGCGTCTTAGAATGCGGGTCATTTAAATTCCGACAATGAATAACGATGGTCCATATATTAATTACTTATCGGTTCAGCTTCTCTGTCAGTGGTTGCAAGTATAGTTAGTCATATGCGACAGTACCCAGTACATGAACCTGCACTGCTTCGTAACTTGCGAAAAAAGATCTCAAAATTGTCATTTAGTTGCATCGCATGCATAGATTATAAATCAACAATATAGACCAGGGTTGTTGGATATTTGAATTACCATGTGACCAAAGAGCGACGCATTACTAATCTAAGACATGGACGTCCACTTTAAAACAATGCCGACAAATATCCTACAAATCAATCAAAGAGTACTGGGAAAAGTTTCCAACATAATCAAATATACAGGTCATCACAGAATCTCATAAAGCGAGATATTGTCCTGAAAATCTGGAATAAAAGCCATCGCATTATTTGCACAGAGGCAATAAAATCTGACCACAAATGTTTACCCTGGAACTGAAAGAGTTGTATCCAAACTCGGAAGCGGGCGAAGCCTTTGAACATGTTAGTATTGACGACGGCCGCCCAGTATCAATACCACTTCGTGTTGACTCGATCAAACAACTGATGTAGACTTTGTTATCTTAGCAACTTTATTGTGAGCGTGCTAAATTAATGACTGGGTTTTTAATAACAGAGATGTTTAACAGAACTGTTGTGTACAATCAGAATATGGATTTTTTGCAAACCAAGAACTCCGAATAAATCAGTGATATAATACAATAAATTCAGTCCTATAAGTTTTATACAAACACTTAATGACGCTGGTTGTATCACTTAAGTTGTTTGTATTATACGTGGTTATATTATATGTTTTACGCTATGTTATTACGATGCAAAACGGCTAAAGGCAGAGATCATGCATGACTATTACACAAATAACGACAACAGATCCGTAGGCAGCAAATCATAACTTAAAGGTATCGAAATCATGAATTTGAATAGGAAATTGACGAAACCGACTTATTGAAATAGATATTTTATTTGATATATTTACTTTGATAACTAAATTACGAGTTAGAATTCAATTGCCCCTCGTTTTTTTTACAACTAAAACGTATATTTTCTTACAAGAAATATGATTTTTAAACCGAATTTAGAAAACAAAGGCTTAGTAAACTAACGTAATAAATGACAAAGTTATTGTTTATAAATCGTATAAAGTAGGACCTCAATTAAATCAATTTGAAGAGATAAAGCCCACGTGCAGTAACTGAATGGGCCAGATGACTCGAGCTGATCAACGGTACAGTGAGTATACGTGTATGTTTGTCAATACGCATTTCACAAAATCTGGTTTAATTAGCAGTCAGTAAATTTCAACGTATCCAGCAAACGCAGAATTGTATTTTCAAGTACATATATTTGGCCCGACTAAACAGTGCATTCCAATCCGAGTCAGTTTATGGCCCCATGGGGAAACTTAAGTATCTAACTGAATGAGTGACGCTGGTACAAAATGTTGCATCTAAGCTCATATTTAGAAACCGTTTAAACGAATTCCAAGAAATGTATGTGTTGAGTATAATTTTCGTGTTTGGAAGCAGTGTCACCAGCGACGGTGATTAGATTAAGACGTGTAGAATCTTCCAGGGGCTAACTGCTCAGTGCAGGCACTTCTTGGTTACGGTGGTTTACGAGCGAGACGGATTAAACAGCAACTAAGATTGGTATTCTAACGCAGCGTACTTAAACATCAACTAAGATTGGTTTTCTAACGCAGCGTACTTAAACATTAACTAAGATTAGTTGTCTAACGGAGAGTACTTAAACATCAACTAAGATTGGTTTTCTAACGCAGCGTACTTAAACATCAACTAACATTGGTGTTCTAACGAAGCGTACTTAAACATCAACAAAGATGGATTTCTAACGGAGCGTACTTAAACATTAACTGAGATTGGATGTCTAACGGAGCGTACTTAAACATTAACTGAGATTGGATGTTTAACGGAGCGTACTTAAACATCAACTGAGATTGGTTTTCTAACGCAGCGTACTTAAACATCAACTAAGATTGGATTTCTAACGGAGCGTACTTAAACATTAACTGAGATTGGATTTCTAACGGAGCGTACTTAAACATTAACTGAGATTGGATTTCTAACGGAGCGTACTTAAACTTGTAAGAACGGCGTTCTTTCGAGGACAGTCTGGGTAAAGGTAATTTCAAGGTCAAGGATATTTAACAATCCATAGACAGGCAGGAATAGGTTTCATTATCTAAATAAAAATTGACTGACAGAACTCGATTGTCTATCAGATGAAAACACAACTTTCTCGAATCCAATTCTTTCTCGTTCTTTCTCGCTTTCATCTTAAATCGTCGAAACACATTGTTTTTAAAATACTATTATAATTTTTTATAATATCATCGACGCATTTGATTCGAACATGTCAGATCAATATATTCCATGCAAAGAGCAGCTATGCCATGTTGATGTCGAAAGAACCCTAAATGATAACCCGGCAACAAAAACATGGGATTGACTGGCTAACTGCATATATAATAAATGATCAATGAAAAAATACATATTTTTGTAAAATACAATAAATTAATTGTTTTGGGAAAAAATATTTAAACAAGTATATTTACAATACAAATCCAGAAATTAACGAACATAACACTTTCTGAACACGTGCAAAATCGAACAATATTACATTTGTAAATTCCTTTCCACGGCTTGTTTAAGCGGTAAATAATTTAAACCATTTGAGTTTGCAAAGTTTAAAGTCAATCGGTAATTAGTCCATTATTCAATTACCTTAACAAACACGTTAACGCCACTTGTTTGCTGTGCTATTTAGACCAAAGGTTTTGCAAAGCGAAGTTTCTTAAACAAGTAATCAATCAACGGATATACGGACTGTAGACATGCAGTATTAAAGGCCCTTGTACACATACTGTTTTTTCAACAAATGTCACTGAACTAATTAACTGAAAAATGAAGCGTATGTACTTATTCACTAAACATATCATTAAGCATAAAATTTAAGCATTGCTCCTTTTGTTTTACAATATGTGACAAAACAAAAGAGACAATTGTCAATTTGCAGGCCTGACAATCCTGCAGTGTCCCTTTAAGGGCACTTTTTATTTTCTACGACGCCTGGTAGAACAGCTGTTGTCCGAAAGGCAGATGGTGAAAATAACAACATGGCACAGTAGGAACATGTACGAAATAATAATAAGAAACGTGTCAGTGATATATGATTTAAGTTACATAATAATACCGCATTAGCTCGAATACATTGTACCAGCAGCGATTATATGTTTTGTTCAGTTTTCACATTCAGTCTGCTGATGATAAAATCCAACTGTACAACCTACGTTGCATTGTCAGCTAAATGTAACATATTTTTGGACCATGAACTTTGGATTTTGCAATTTTTTTTTTAAAAAATGTCACAGAACTGGCCCGGATACGTTTTCGCAGCACCGCGTACGCTTTCCGATTGTATATACGCCCTACACGTAACTGTATATAAGAGGGATATTCATCCGGAAGATATTTGCATTTCTGGAATTTCATTGACATTTTGTAGAACAACTAGATAAACAATTGATCCACCAAAGCTCACCACAGTTAAGCCAGATCGGAGTCACCACCATGGCTCGTTATACATGAAACTGAGGCGTGTCGTTTGAAAACCGGGCTTAATGCATGCGCGTAAAGTGTCGTCCCAGATCAGCCTGTCCAATCCGCACGGGCTAATCGAGGACGGCACTTTCCGCCTACAGTAGACTTATGATTAGAGGACCCTTTCTTGAAACAGAAATATACCATAAAAGCGAAAAGTGGCGTCCTGATCCGCACAGGATGATCCAGGACGACTATTTACGCAAATGCACTAAGCCCAGTTTTTCCACGACACGCCTCCGTTTTATTCTATAACTGCGTTGCAATCGCCTCATGTTACACGAGGTTTATCGTAGCACAACAGCTGTGCTCTCTCGGGGCATACAACAGTACGAATATTGAAATGGATGTTGACGGGAAATTTGTTCTTGTCTGCAAAACACAATCTACCCTGAATAAAAACACGATTTAGCGATCTATAATCAATACTTGGCATTGATTTCCGAAGGTAAAAACGTGCATCTTTAATGACAGAACTGAACTGAATAGCGGATACCAACAAGTACACTGGTAGTAGTTATATAACATTCTAACATGACACGCGCAGTGTTTTCGATATACAAAGAACAGAATTAACCATTGTTAAAATACCAATAAACAACCCGAAAAAATAGCTCCGAAATTGTAAAATATAGTTCGCACTGTAATTGCAGAAAATGTTGTCAGGTCATGTCTGAATCGAACTAATATTAGCATTATCGTTATTTATCGGCCAATAAACACCGATTTATCGTTCTGATGCGGTATACTAAACCACACGTTTTAATTTATACGCATCAGAGCTCCAAATCGCTGCTTATTAGCCGATAAACAACTCTAAATCGACAATTATTTCTTAAATACATTTTCTTATTCAGGCCATAAACAACACACATAAAATCAGTACAAAGAACTTAATATTGTAAACAGTTTGAAATATGAAAATTATGAATGACATAAAAGAATAATAATAACAATTATAATTTACTACCTGCTGCTACCAAACTATATCTGTTCGACAGGTACACAGTTGACAGCAGAACATTAACAATATAATCCAACAACCAAAGAAATGAAGGACAGGTCTGCAGTTGAAAAAGTTAATTGCATACAGTAAAATGAACCTGAACCATAATCCTGCCACTAATCGTTTAAATGCTAACAATAGAGTTGGATTATCCGTGGAGAAGCTTGACCTAATCATCATAATCATCATCATCATCATCGTCATCATCATCATCACAATCATCATCATCATCAGCAGCAGAAGCAGCAGCAACAACACCATCATTAACATCATCATCATAACAATAATCATCATCATCAACAGCAATACCATCACAAGCATCATCATCATACCAATTATCAACGTCATCATCATCATCAGCAGCAACATCAATGCCATCTTTATCATCATAATCATAACAATTATTATCATGAATATAAGCAGAGCAGCATTAAAACCACCACAATCATCATCATCATCATCATCATCATCATCATCACTGTGACAATCATTAGCAGTAGTAACAACAACAATAGTAACCGCGCCAATAAAACATTTCAATCAACGCATCATCAACACCATCAGTGTTATTCGTACCATTATCGTGATCCTGTTTATTATAAGACATTAACAACGTGGCTTCATACAAATAACATTTCAATAAAACAAAATCAACATACACGTTGTTGTAATATAATGTATATGTTATTTACAGTGAATATCTTAACAAGTTTAACATACCTATACCGCTATTAGTTTTCATTATCTGGGAAGTTTACGCTCCATTAGAACCAACCACCATCCAGTATTCCTTGTTTCACATGTCACAATTTTACCATAACTTCAAACCGAATCCCTTGTTTAATTTTCAACTTAACATCGACATAAAATCTCTGGAGAACCCACAAAGAATAGCAAGCAACACATGATACTAAAGAACGAAGAGCAGTTCAAGCTAACACTTCCAGGAATGCTATTTCCAAATCACTGCGAAGGTAAACATCAACAAACCCTGAATATAAATCTCTCCGCGTGTCAACGGATCATATTTCTCCCCTCTACGCTATCACTCGGCCAACCAATGCGGAATTATTCTACTAGATCGTTCTCCATACACGGCGGCATCCTATATCGATTATCGGAAAGTGTAACAGGCGACTGGTCGCATGTATTTTCTTTAATAGCAAGCTATTGAATAACACTTAAAAGTTAGATGTTTTAACTGCTATAATAATCATTATCATTATCGCCACCATCATTATCAACAGAATCTGTTGCGTCTGCTACGTAACCAACCGGTCCAACTTGGGCATAAATGCCTCAACTGCTATCTATCTTTACATAATTTGCCACATTTGCGAAGTGTGGATACCGATCTATCAAAACACATTTGCGATCACTCATGATCTATTGGAACATGTGTTGCCACATGTGCGACTAGTCTAGATCCAGGGCTAATAGAATATAGTAAACTGCGACATTTGTAGATCCCGATCTATTGAACATGGTTTGCCACAATCAGTCTATATAAGTTTATATTTTATAGTAGATCCAGGTCTACTGAAAATATAAAGCCTCAACTGCGATCAGACTAGATCCAGATCTAGTGAAATTATTAAGCCTCAACTGCGATCAGTCTAGGTCCACATATACTGAAATATATAAAGCGATCAGTCTAGGTCCACATCTACTGCAAGATATAAAGCCACAACTGCGATAAGTGTAGGTCTAGATCTACTGCAAGATATAAAGCCACAGCTGCGATAAGTGTAGGTCTAGATCTACTGCAAGATATAAAGCCACAACTGCGATAAGTGTAGGTCTAGATCTACTGCAAGATATAAAGCCACAGCTGCGATAAGTGTAGGTCTAGATCTACTGCCACATATAAAGCGATCAGTCTAGGTCCACATCTACTGCCAGATATAAAGCCACAACTGCGATAAGTGTAGGTCTAGATCTACTGCAAGATATAAAGCCACAGCTGCGATAAGTGTAGGTCTAGATCTACTGCAAGATATAAAGCCACAACTGCGATAAGTGTAGGTCTAGATCTACTGCCAGATATAAAGCCACAGCTGCGATAAGTGTAGGTCTAGATCTACTGCAAGATATAAAGCCACAGCTGCGATAAGTGTAGGTCTAGATCTACTGCAAGATATAAAGCCACAGCTGCGATAAGTGTAGGTCTAGATCTACTGCCAGATATAAAGCCACAGCTGCGATAAGTGTAGGTCTAGATCTACTGCCAGATATAAAGCCACAACTGCGATAAGTGTAGGTCTAGATCTACTGCAAGATATAAAGCCACAACTGCGATAAGTGTAGGTCTAGATCTACTGCCACATATAAAGCCACAACTGCGATAAGTGTAGGTCTAGATCTACTGCAAGATATAAAGCCACAGCTGCGATAAGTGTAGGTCTAGATCTACTGCCAGATATAAAGCCACAACTGCGATAAGTGTAGGTCTAGATCTACTGCAAGATATAAAGCCACAGCTGCGATAAGTGTAGGTCTAGATCTACTGCAAGAAATAAAGCCACAACTGCGATAAGTGTAGGTCTAGATCTACTACAAGATATAAAGCCACAACTGCGATAAGTGTATGTCTAGATCTACTGCAAGATATAAAGCCACAACTGCGATAAGTGTAGGTCTAGATCTACTGCAAGATATAAAGCCACAGCTGCGATAAGTGTAGGTCTAGATCTACTGCAAGATATAAAGCCACAACTGCGATAAGTGTAGGTCTAGATCTACTGCAAGATATAAAGCCACAACTGCGATAAGTGTAGGTCTAGATCTACTGCCAGATATAAAGCCACAACTGCGATAAGTGTAGGTCTAGATCTACTGCAAGATATAAAGCCACAGCTGCGATAAGTGTAGGTCTAGATCTACTGCAAGATATAAAGCCACAGCTGCGATAAGTGTAGGTCTAGATCTACTGCAAGATATAAAGCCACAACTGCGATAAGTGTAGATCTAGATCTACTGCCAGATATAAAGCCACAGCTGCGATAAGTGTAGGTCTAGATCTACTGCAAGATATAAAGCCACAGCTCGGATAAGTGTAGGTCTAGATCTACTACAAGATATAAAGCCACAACTGCGATAAGTGTAGGTCTAGATCTACTGCCAGATATAAAGCCACAGCTGCGATAAGTGTAGGTCTAGATCTACTGCAAGATATAAAGCCACAACTGCGATAAGTGTAGATCTAGATCTACTGCCAGATATAAAGCCACAGCTGCGATAAGTGTAGGTCTAGATCTACTGCCAGATATAAAGCCACAGCTGCGATAAGTGTAGGTCTAGATCTACTGCCAGATATAAAGCCACAACTGCGATAAGTGTAGGTCTAGATCTACTGCAAGATATAAAGCCACAGCTGCGATTAGTCTAGGTAAAGATCTACCAGAAAATATAAAGCCACAACTGTGATAAGTCTAGATCCAGATCTACTGAACGATATACAGCTATTAGTCTAGGTCATGATATACTTTAAGATATTAGTGTAGGTTCAGATCTACAAGAAGATATAAAGCCACAACTGCGATCAGTCTAGATCCAGATCTACTGGAAGATATAAGCCACAACTGCGATAAGTCTAGATCCAGATCTACTGGAAGATATAAAGCTTAGTCTAGGTACAGATCTACTAGAAGATATAAAGCTATTAGTCTAGGTTCAGATCTACAAGAAGATATAAAGCCACAACTGCAATCAGTCTAGATCTAGATCTACTGGAAGATATAAATCCACAACTGCTATCCATCTAGATCCAGATATAGATTCACACCCGCCCCTGATCGGGATCGATTATGTCGCCTTTCATTGTGTAAAATCTAAGCAAATAAATCTAAATCCAACTACATCATGGGGTTTCAGAAATTAGCGAATGTCAAACATACATTCATCAGATTAAGCTTAGAGAAAGAATAATCTTTAAATAAAATTTAATAACCATAAAATTGTGTTTCCGAAAAAAAAATAGACGTCCATAATAATGGAATTGAAGAGTAGTTTTTGTTGTTTGTTTCGTTTCTCTTCAAAGTAGAGCACAAAACACATTTCAAAAGAATATGAATTAACATCCGCCACGTCGCTAACACATGACATGACGCTGTTTCAAATTTCCTAAAATGCCATTCATTAAAACTGAAAACACAGAGGAAATTGGGAGGAATCTCGAAAACAGCTTCGAGAAATTGGCAAGACATTTCAAACGAATGTTTTGCACGGAATACCGCCATAAAAGAAAATTTAGTAATTCAAAAAAATGAAGATTTGCAAATTGCTATAAAATAAAGAAACATATAACTAGACAAAAACAGTAACGTAAATTTATTTTGGGATCGGCAAAACACAGATTTAACTCGGTACCATGGAAATTGTTCAGTTTTACATTCAGTTTTATGAAAACCTATGTACGAGTATTTCAATTTTATTTTAGACGCATGTGTTTTAAAAAGAACTTGTTTTGTACATTTTAGATTAAGGTCAGTTGGATTACACAGCTTTTAATCACTGTTTAGTTACGATAAACGCTCAATGATATGGGCCCGTCAAACAATACACGACAGCGGTTCCAAACATAACAGTATCAACAGACAATACAGTTTGAAAGAAGTTGAGACTTATTTAATTATAATTGCACTGTAGTCCACTTATTTTTTTTTAAAGATTGTGGAAGGCAATAACAAATTGTATTTGTTTTGTACAACAATTGACGACTGCATTAGATCTACATCATTTATTAATGTTTAAACTCGATCTCGGGTGAGCACCCATTCTGCACAGTGATATGCGGTGCTCCTGTTATCTGGGAGATGACAGAAATCACTTACACGGATGTCAACAGGTCTAACAGCTGTCAGAGAGCGGATAGCCTTCATTGAATTTGAGAACGGGTTCATAAGACTAGGCAATACACTTGTGGGATTATAAACTAATGAACGTGTTTTATGTGATGTCTGCATGTTTAGTTTATCCATACAAAAAAACTATTATTTTCTCATTAAAAGTTTTGTAAGACAAACTATATAAATGTATAAATAGATATTCGACATTAATGACATCTGATACAACATTGTCTAAAAGTATATTAAAGGGCTTTGTTGAAATATTTTCGTATTGTTCAAAAGTAATATTCGACCATTTATAAACA
The DNA here is from genome assembly GCA_027627225.1 of Congeria kusceri. Taxonomy (NCBI): domain Eukaryota; kingdom Metazoa; phylum Mollusca; class Bivalvia; order Myida; family Dreissenidae; genus Congeria; species Congeria kusceri. The sequence continues at coordinate 22,323,384 of CM051029.1, forward strand.
CATTCAAAACACATTATTTTAATCCTTAAATAGTTGTAGACTGTGCAGCCCAATGTATTCCAATACATTACTATACCGGTTGTGGGCTAGCCATAGTGGGCAGTCTTTTCAGGCCAAACAACACCATCATTCGGCAAACGTGTTCTCTTATCATTCCTTATTCCGTATTTTTGGTCTTGCCTATTTATCTGTATGAGTACCGGTACTTTGTTTTCATATGATTTTAAGTCATTTGCCATTTTGATGTCATAAGCTTATTTAGAAAATAATTGATATGTAAATTGTATTTAAACGTTTGATATGTTCCATATGCACAGAGACATCTATAGGGCCTCGGTCCACCGACATACCCTGTTTACTAAAACTTGTTTTGTAAACGACAACTTCTGTACTGACTAGCACACGCACATTGCGTATAAAGATGACAAAAAATAAAGGAAATAACTGGAACATTAGAACATACCTTTTTACTCTAATATATCCAAAACGTTTTATAGCGGTCAGTACACTTTATCGCTGCATTAAAGGTAGCCAGGACACACGTGGATGTATACTGTTATTGTAGTATCGGTAACATCTAACGTGGACTACTACAGGTTAACTTATCAATGTTTACATAGGCTCTATGAAGCTGTTATGTCAACTAACAATAACTGTCACCGAACGATGTCCTTTGTAATTGGAAAGTGTCAATTAGGCGATGTATTATCATTTACAACAAATTCAGTGAAAGATTTATCTACTCCAGCCTTCACATGTCAGTAGTGACAAAATAGACTTTCTTTGAACTGTTTCTTGTTTCTCTATAAGTGAAAGGGTATGTAAGTACTATTCTGTGTTTATTTGTAGAACTAATATGAAGTGCATGCATGCGTTTTAATACTATACAGTTTATTCGAATAAACGAGGGGCAAAACCCCAGTCAGTATTAATAACCTCAAATTCAAACTGAAAAATACTATTTTTAATATAATAATTTTAAGAATTGACAATCTCATTTATTATTAATTGTACATTTTTGTATAAGACACATTTTATATAAATGTATTTGGATCTGCATATATTTTATATTAATACTTTTGTTTTACTTATGGAGGTCAGAATCTAAATATAGATAGTAAAAATAAATAAGCAAGTCAAAATAAGTATTTTTAGCGTACAAATGACATGCCAATTACTCTAGTGAGTAGCGTATTTTCTGACCATTACTCATGAATGGTCCGTCAACTACAACAGGGTCGTGATCTATCCACACGTGGAGCGGCGCGATAACAACCGTACCAGTATTACATGCCTGCATTGTGCGGTGGGCGAGGCATCCACAGGATCATTCTGCGAGCCCGTGATGACAGTTATATCATACCGTAATACTTATTATAAACAGCCCCATTGTGAAATGTCACAGCTCTGGTCTGAGCTGGCAGGGGTGAAATTTGACTCGCCGATTCAGAAACCAACCTAAGGAAGTTACACATGAAGAAACGGAAGGCCTTGACTGGAAACAGCGGATCTGGGTCTAGAGGTAACATAAATGCCACTGGTTGAAGGTTCGAGTTCTCGCTATACCTTAAGTCTTCAATTCGCCATAATGTTTATGATTGTCATAAAAAGAAGGAAATACATTAAACTTTTTCCAAACATGTGTGAAACTTGTGTAACAAAAGACGTACAAAGTCATAATAGTTTGTCCCAAATCAATGTAACAAAGTATCATAAACAAATCATATTTGTTGATTTACGTGCGAGGTCGTTTTATCATTCATCAGTAGTTTCCGTTCTCACTATTTGATATAAAAATATTATTAGCCATAATTGAAAGACTTAAAATTGTGTTATTGATAAAGGCATCTTCAAATGAACCCGTATACGAGCAGTAAATACAATAAAAATATAGCAAATCTATCGATCAATATTTTGTGCGTCAAGTTAAGCATGTGATTTCATTACACAATGTTAAACTTGTATCCTCAAATTATTCTGCAATTGGCATTTTAATTACGTTCTGCTCTGAAAAAAACAACAGACTTCTAAAGTTACTATAACAAAATAAGAATATTTGTGTGTCCCATGAGACATAAATGCCAATGTCACGAATAAAATGTAATGGAAAACTTGACGTTCGTGTCAACACTATATTATACATTTCTCTAATAACGTATTGCTATTCAGTACGATGCACAGTTCCACAGTGACGTCTGCTGATTCAACGAAATGAGATGCATGTCTAGTGTACGTATGCATTTTGAAACATTAAATAGCTTTCTACTCTGCTTGTATGTTACCATCGCGCCGAGTTTCTGTAGGCCAATGATCTAATTTAATTGACAGACGCGATCCAATCTGCAGTAAATACTTGCTCCTGACAAATTGCAATATTAGCCTTTACTCGAGAACCGCCGAGATTTCATTATGATTGCTAGACCCGTGACAGACTTTCATTAAACCAGGTCCACTCGATTTGTCAAAATCCAATAAAACGTGAAATCCAAAAGATATAAGAAACATCTAGTGAACTCAAATCAAATAAATAATAACATTTGTTTCCATATACAGGTAATGACACTGCCAGGTTAAATCCCCTGTCCATAAATTCTGCAATTTGCAAAACTGGACGTATGATCATTAAATTATACAACTATGAAGCTTACTGAACATATTCTAGCTCGTCATTGAGTGAATGATTGTAGATACAGGTAAACAACATGTTCTTTTTGGTTATTGGTTCATTTCAGAACGAATATAAACAATAAATAACTCGAATACCTCTTAAGCTGAACAAAAATGATATGTTATCGTGTGGAAAAACGATTTTCTACATATATCGCGATAAACAACAATTTTGGAGTATTGTATCAATAGATATATGTCGGCATCTAATCTCCACAAACATTGTGGTCTTTATACGTGTATAATACGGAAAGCAATAATCAAAGAGCCACAACTACGAGACAACTCGTCCACTTCAAAATATAGCCAACACAGTTTTATTAAATTCCTGGCCTTGATTGCTAAAAATAAAAACTATCCCACAGCGACTTCCAGCTACAATCAAAGTCAAATCAAAGCTATGTAAAATAGACAAATATAATCAAAGTCAAATCAAAACTCTGTAAGAAAGACAATAAGAAGGAAGCCGAACCTCATGACAATATGCTCGTCCATTCTTGGTACGGAAAGCATCCCCCAAGAATGTTTGTCAGCTCTTGCAAGTTGTTGCAGATAAATAGCCCATACACAATACTGCACTATATGCTACGGTGGCTAAGAAATAAATCGGACACATTTCTCAACGGACAGACGAGCGGTCAGGCAGCGACATTTAACTGCTTCGAATTCTTTTTCTGAGACCTGTAAAACTAAGCCAATCATAAAAATCTAAAATGAAAAAGGAAATCCAGTGCCTAGTGCACATCTATCTTAAATGAGCCTGAACCGCATGTGACCGATTGTCAAACAATTGGACTCTCTTCTGCTCTTTAGTTCATAAATATTCATCGCCGCCCTCTGAGACTCCCTCCGCGGTGCACTAGCGGATCCGGGGGGGGGGGGGGCTCGCGCCGGGTGCGCCCCCCCCCCCTGGATCCGCTAGTGCACTAAAACCACCGGACCACACATATATGGGCATATATAAAACGGTCAAAGCTGGAAATATATGCTAATTTTATTTCACATCAAATTCAGTAACACATGCCCAACCTAGCCCGCCCTCCTACGATTTCTTACATACACCGCAGTAACGGCGCAAAAGTTCATCGAAAACAAATAACTATAGACAATGGGTATATATACTTTTATTTCTAAATGATATTGTTTTCTTTTTTAAATTCATATATTATATGAATATGTCAGATGGAATATACCGTTGGCACAGGATACTACATAAAAGACATTCATACTTTTCGAATAAGTATGACTTAAAGTCGAAATTCAAGTAAAATCAATGACTACTTTTGAGTTAAAGAGTTATGTCTCAATAAATAGTTTAGTTCCTAAAAATCTAAATAAACAAACTTTTTGTTCATTAGCAATCGAACCAAATTTCAAGTTGTTTTATGTATTCATTAAACTGATATAAAGTGATAAAGTAGAGGGGTGTACACAACGTAAGCTCCAATTCATGGCGATTTCATATTTTCCCGGCACCGTAAGTCAGCGAAATTGACACAACGTCAACATCCGTAGCCGTATTATTTCACAGCGCAATCATACGAGTCTGTCTGTCCAATAGTTCGGTTCGATGAAAAAAAAAACACACAGTGCACATTTGGAGATAATTTATGAGCAAGACTGCGACCGTGTGAGTTAATGAAATGACATGCTATTCGAAAAGAGATCATTACACTTTGGTAAACGAATACATGTAATACAAATAATTATCGATGCGTGTGTGTTTGAAGTTAGTCAACTGCGGATTTTACATGTTTAAAGATGTCCCTGATATATATAACATCGAATGTCAAATGTCCACTAAGGACAGGCACATCGAACAAGGGCAATCTACCTCCAAAACAGGTTCATGACATAACATGAACCAACATGTCTTTCGAACATAATACGGTGAAGCATTAATTTATTCAGTGAAACAAAGTGCATATATTGATGACGGTTACGATGATGATGATGATTGTGATGATGATGATGAGAACGAAGTATCAAATATCTTTGAAACGGATCAGTAGCTGATCACTGCAGATCCACAGACAACATTATAACAGCACGATCAAAAGTTTACCCCCCCCCTCCGTAACCCGAAATCCTGGAACCGCCCCTGCGGTGCACCGCCATTCTTCATGTCTGACGCTTACGGCATACCTGAACATGAGTTACAGGCGCTGTCATATTCCTGTGGCAATCTTCATATTGCTCGTCATTACGAGCAGAGAGGGCAGTTACAAAACTGCACACAATGCATATTGGCACGAGAGGTATCCAGTGTAGCGTTACATGTTGTTATCCATGTTCCATTTGTTCTACTTAGGTATTCCACAAAGACATTCTGCAAAATAATGCTTACAATTCTTTCTTTGAATAGTACAACATGCGATATAAAACAGATGACATATTCACTAATGGAACCGCATTGTACAAGAAAGTGATAGACAAACTGAGATGTAGATCTTTTGAAATATAATGGTCATATTTGACAAAATAACATGTACATGAACATCTTAACTACTCGCTAATCAGTAGTGAAACGTCATGCAAAAACAATGGTTATGTCGACAAGGCTTACAAAGCACAAATTACCACTACAAGAGCCCCTTCTGGATGCAGGATGACACCATCTATGTGGTCCTTCCCATTAGTGCAAGCATGTTGTGAGCACAGCTGCCCTTAACTAATCGTAGTATTTCTCAGGAAGTCGATCTAAAACCTAAGGGTGTCTTTGTGAGCTGCCTTTGTAGGGTAATTTCTGCCTTAATGACCCGTAAATACCGAACAGAAGACAGATGTCTTACGCCACCGAGGGAATATCCCAAAGACTTGATCTGAATTCGAACATTGTCATTCACAACTGCCACTTTTGGACATGCTTTCGAATGATGAATGGGCGTCCTGCGGCACGCGACCAATAATAACGCGTTCGAAAACGTTATGATTCGTAATGACAATGAACTAATGTTTGTAATGCCGCAGAGATAACAGCGATAATGACAACGAACTCATGTTTGTAATGCCTCAGAGATAACAGCGATAATGGCAACGAACTCATGTTTGTAATGCCTCAGAGATAACAGCGATAATGACAACGAACTAATGCTTGTAATGCCTCAGAGATAACAGCGATAATGACAACGAACTAATGTTTGTAATGTTTCAGAGATAACAGCCATAATGACAACGAACTAAGGCTTGTAATGCCTCAGAGATAAAAGCGATAATGACAACGAACTAATGTTTGTAATGCCTCAGAGATAACAGCGATAATGACAACGAACTAATGTTTGTAATGCCGCAGAGATAACAGCGAAAATGACAAACAACTAATGTTTGTAATGCCTCCGAGATAACAGCGATAATGACAAAGAACTCATGTTTGTAATGCCTCAGAGATAACAACGATAATGACAACGAACTAATGTTTGTAATGCCTCAGAGATAAGCGATAATGACAACGAACTAAACTGTTTGTAATGCCTCAGATATAACAGCGATAATGACAACAAACTAATGTTTGTAATGCCTCAGAGATAACAGCGATAATGACAACGAACTCATGTTTGTAATGCCTCAGAGATAACAGCGATAATGACAACGAACTAATGTTTGTAATGCCTCAGAGATAACAGCGATAATGACAACGAACTCATGTTTGTCATGCCTCAGAGATAACAGCGATAATGACAACGAACTCATGTTTGTAATGCCTCAGAGATAACAGCGATAATGACAACGAACTAAGGCTTGTAATGCCTCAGAGATAACAGCGATAATGACAGCGAACTCATGTTTGTAATGCCTCAGAGATAACAGCGATAATGACAACGAACTTATGTTTGTTATGCCTCAGAGATAACAGCGATAATGACAACGAACGCATGTTTATAATGCCTCAGAGATAACAGCGATAATGACAACGAACTCATGTTTGTAATGCCTCAGAGATAACAGCGATAATGACAACGAACTCATGTTTGTCATGCCTCAGAGATAACAGCGATAATGGCAACGAACTCATGTTTGTAATGCCTCAGAGATAACAGCGATAATGACAACGAACTCATGTTTATAATGCCTCAGAGATATCAGCGATAATGACAACGAACTCATGTTTGTAATGCCTCAGAGATAACAGCGATAATGACAACGAACTAGTGTTTGTAATGCCTCAGAGATAACAGCGATAATGACAACGAACTAATGCTTGTAATGCCTCAGAGATAACAGCGATAATGACAACGAACTAATGCTTGTAATGCCTCAGAGATAACAGCGATAATGACAACGAACTCATGTTTGTAATGCCTCAGAGAAAACAGCGATAATGACAACGAACTAATGTTTGTAATGCCGCAGAGATAACAGCGATAATGACAACGAACTAATGTTTGTAATGCCTCAGAGATAACAGCGATAATGACAACGAACTCATGTTTGTAATGCCTCAGAGAAAACAGCGATAATGACAACGAACTAATGTTTGTAATGCCGCAGAGATAACAGCGATAATGACAACGAACTAATGTTTGTAATGCCTCAGAGATAACAGCGATAATGACCATCATATGCATAATGACGCCGATGAAGACATAAGAGAAATACACAAAGGTTTGTAACGGAATAGTGTTTAGTAATATTTGAAAGACACGGATAACGTATTGTTGTCAGTCTTTACATCACTTGTGAAAACTAATTGGACAATGTTGCCCCTGCTAATGGTGTACCTGATGTGTCCCCGGGGTCCCATACTGTCTGCAGTCAATTGACACATCCACGTTTATAGACTGCTTAGGCGCACTGATTGGCATTGGCCTACAGTTTATGATCACACGTCGGTTTGTCGACTGAATGACAAACGTTTCATTGTCTAAATTAATAACCAACATAAATGTTACATGTACTTTATATAATTGTGCCAGCGCAAACCCATTACATTTGCAACGCGGAGTTGGATAAAGCATTCGCTTGATGATCTTAAACTATAACAGAACTTGGTTATTCAGTCACTGCCCACAATGCCGAATTGCTGTGCCATCAAAACAAAAACATAAAACAAACTGCTTGACATTTTATTGAAATGATTTCAAATAGGAGTAATTTATAGGACAGATAACGCTTTGAAAAAAAGTGTCGTCATGCACGCGAATTCACGACATGCAAGCTGCAATCTTTCAATGGAAAATTCCCCATGAAAACTTATTCCGACTATAATAAATTTGTTTGACGCTGGAAATGTTCCCAATAGTAGAGTTGCATTACATATACATGTACTCGTTTCAATACATTTATCAATTTAAAAGACATTACCACAGATCGGACGTGGAAACTTTCAGTTCATTTCATGTACATATGATGGACGTTTTGTTGTTTTTATTTTTATTTTTGACCTGAACGTATTACACACGATTTTTATCCCGTCTGAAGTCTCCTCTTTCAAATGCAATGGTCTTTACCACAAAATGCTATCATATTGAAAAATAAACAAAGCGAAACTCCAGTTGCGACAGCAGCCCGAGGTCCTTTATTTATGGCAAGTGACCAATTGCCAAAAAACTACACAGCACATCACAAAAACACATAACAAACACAAAACACGCAGGAATAAAACTGGGGTCACCGCCTTGGAACGGTCAACGCAAAGCATTTGAAATCAACTGGGCGATTTACCTGGATATCACCAGATATGGCGTGTAATGTGTTGCAATATTATAACTATCGAATTTATTGCTTATGTTTGTATATTTATTCAATCCTGTAATATATTTACTTGAACAAAAATATTTGTGTATAATTCAAAATAATTAAGTATTCAATGTTTTTGAACATATTTATTAAATGTTTCGAAATATTTATTCAATATTCAAAATACTTACGCAATGTTTTGAAATATGCATTCAATGTTTTGAAATATTTAATCATTGTTTCGAAAATATTTGTTCAACATTCAAAGTATTTGTTTAACATTCAAAATAGCTATTTAATGCTTTAAAATATGCATTCAATGTTTTGAAATATTTATTCAATGTTGTCAATTAGTTCAATCCTAGAAAATATGATTTCAATAAATTAAAATGTTTGTGAGCAATAAATTAAATGTGCATGCCATGTTGTAAATATGTATTCAATGTTGAAAAAAAAATTGTCCAATAATTTGAAAGCTGGGAAGGTTGTTTAGTTGCAACGAGTGATTTGATTGGATCCCTGCTGAAGAATGCAGTCCCTATGCTGCACACAAAAAGGGTTTTGACAACTAGATAAATGACGACCAATGAATACCTTCGTAACAACAGACGATACTATCCCACGATCCAAATTATTGAACAATTATTTTAAGATACATCGAATACATTTAAAAAGATGCAATCAATATTAAGATTTTATGTATTGCGCAAACATATTCTTATTTATTAAACACACACATGTATTTTATAAGACTGAATAAAATATTATAATTTATTGAATACATTTTTCGAAACATTGAATAAAATATTTTTAAAACATTGGATAAATATTTTCAAATATTGAACAACTATTTTGAATGTTGAACAAATACTTTTGTTTTCAAATAAATATTTTACAGGATTGAATAAATATATAAACTTAAGCAATAATGTTTGATAGATATATTGCAACAAATTACAGGCCATATGCAGATAAACTGTTAAACTATTTGACATAAAGAACCACGTGGTTATTACTGTAGAACATGTCTACATACGAATATAAAAAATACAACGCAGAAATTATTATTTAAAAATAGTACTGTACACACTTGCGATTTTAAAATCTGATCAATCTGAAACTGACATTAATGTACCCTCCGATATTTCCGACCCATTTAGATAGTACAGTGTTTCGGGTGAGTTTAACGAGACACAATCAAGTCAATCTGATTACAATCAGCTGCTTATCACGCTAGGCTTGCAATACGACGATTGTGCACTTTAGTCAGAGTGAAATCGCTTGGAATTCACCCGTCAAATGCTACAGTATCGTCCTCTTGTAACCTTTCTAATATACGGCAATGGAACTTTAACGTGTCCTCAATCTGTCGCCTGAAAACTAGAAACGTCACATCATCAGCAACCGTTTGACAGCATCATGTTACTCTGCATACACAACTTGCAACATTAATACGCTGGCTCCGACCTGCTCCATTGGCGTCTCCATTCAGACCCATAACATAGAGTATATTAAAAGTTCCGGCAATCAATTTACCCGACCATGCTGGTGGCTAATACGTCTCAAGCCTGACAGAGCCACTATTTATGTGAGTACGCTGGAATAGATAAGGCCGAGAGAAACTTATCTTGCAATCCAGCCTCGGACCTAATCACGTATATTACTTGATCGCGGTGGCCATTCGCTCGATGAGCGAGCGGAAATATTTAAATGAGGGCCAGAGTGCCCATTAGGACAGCAGGCTAAACGGGCTGAACGTAGTTTGTCTAGATGCAGAATTTTTGTGTAATTGTCCAGTTTTGTGTTTTGTGGTTACTGTTGGCATGGAACGTGTTTAAATTAAATACATTGATACTTTTTTATGATGTAACAATGTGTTTCGCGTCCGATTAATCCAGATTTTAGTGGTGTCATCTCCATCGATCATAGCATACAATATCTTTAACTTACGTTTTCTTTTATATATTAATCAACATGTACCTATTATTTGTTTAATATAAATAATGCAAAACTGCGCAATGATTCAATTCATCCAGTTTGGCCGGCATTATAGCGACCCATATAGCCTGCAGTTAAGTGCTTCCCAGGAGAGAGTGACAACTTGTTGGCGTGATGGAGTGAATTATAAAGCCAGAGAAGTACACAAAAACATTCCTTTGATAAGTGTTATAGCTGTATAAACAGCTAGTGCAGATAAGTGTAATAGCTATGATAAGTGAAATAGTAAATGTTTTATACGAATATCTTCGATAATTATGTTTGCTTATACAGTAATACGCTGCTATAAAACTTGAATCAGTAATTATCAATCAAATAATTTTCGGCAATAACTGATTTGACGAACTCGTTTGCTGTATTAATATGACTTCGCGGTCGTAAACATGAACTAATATTATTCAACAAAACGTGTTAAAGGCAGTTTCTTCATTGGTCTCTATTTATATCGGTCACTTGCTTCAAATATGGATCATATTAGCGCAAGATGCAAAAGTGTTACAATAAAATACCGACGCAAAATCACACTGTTCTACATCCAAATATTCATGCATTTATTATAGTTATTAAATTTTGTTCTTCGATACAGCCCAAGAGCAATGGTTTTTCGTTATCAATAATGGAGTACAGTATCAAAGTAATAAATTGCATTTTCGTTCTTTGCTATTTTTATTAAAATATTAATGCCGTTATCTTCTTTGGAAGTTTGGAAGTTCCATTTTCGTATTTCGGTATTAAAGGTGACTGTTGTAAAGAAAATGTGACCAACACACATGTACTAGCTATGTCACAGAAAGACAGGTCTGTGTCTCATTTATCAACGATGCTCATTGTGCAAATGTAATCTTCCCTCTGTTCCCCACACCAGACATGGCGAGTTTCATTAACTTGAAGTGGGTCCAGTTGTAATCATATTACGTGATTTATGACGTTTGCTGGGTACAGAATCACAGTGTATAAGCGCACAGAGAGCTAAACCGGAAGTTGGTGATCTGCACGCAATAATGCCCATGAGTATACATAGTGTACATATTTACATAAATACAAATTAGAAAGAGATGGAAAAGTATGATTTTATCATTCATATCCAAAAGTTATCATGCAAAAGCATAGTTTTATATGAAATTTAAATATTCATAATCGTAACTGTGTGTTATATTTACCAAAACGCTGAAATACCATATAAATTAAACAAAAATGATTATATTTATACAATTAATCAAATTACCAAACGGTTATAATATATATATATGACCAAATATCATTAGTTAATGTTATAATGACGTGAACAAAAAACACTAAACCACTTCTGACACATTTACACATAATAAAGACTCGCTGTCAATCTAATTGCGAGTACATGTAATCTAAATGTGGATTTGCCGACAAACACTAACTTTATAACTTTAGAGCCACATTCGGTCAGATCTCGTCAGCAGTCAGAAAGCTGTCTGTAATTGCAGTCTCCATAGCGACAGATGGATGGACACTAATATGGCAGGTCGTAAAGCAACTGACCGGATGGGCTGAAAAACACGATTGTTCATCCGGTCCAGTTAGGAAAACGTTTCGTTCACTGCTTTTGTTGTGCCGAGATCAAAGTGTACTTGTACGAAGCAACAACATTTAATCGATGCTATTTAATTCAAAAAGGCACTAACTAGCCTATAATTAGATATTCTGATGTTGGAAAGTTGAATAATAACAATTAAGATACTAATCATAAATTGTTGATTAAAAAAATATGGGAGTTAAGAAAACCCTGTATATAATGATAAACAAATACATATTTTCGGTGTTATCATCAAATACTTAGTGTGTTATTTGTACCTACCAATACATGTATTAGTAGTGTGTTTGATCTATCTTAATGAGTAAATTTGGATATAGAAAATGCCGATACAGTATGTCGATATATAAATACATGGATGCGCTGTTGGGCATCATGGTTAGATGTCATTAGGCATAGAGGGACGTTTTGCGTGTTTAGTATAACGCATTAAATATTGCAATGACATTGGATAAATGCCATCGTCACATAAATCAAGTGAATGATACCATGCCAAGTTAATTTTACTTTCTAAAGAAAGTCATCCTAACATCCAGGAATCTTATGACAGCGCAACAAGTGATGAATGTTCCTTTGTTTCCGAAGGATTGTCATATATGGGCAAACATCAGTCCTGCGTTCATTGTTAGAGGTTAGCGCAATCAGCCAAAGTCATGTCTTAGATAAAAGTTTTAATTTGTTGTAATACAAGACAAGAAAACTTTAATACAAATAATCCTCGAGATAACGGAATGTGCGTATGATTACGCTATATAAACATAGCAGAAGTATTACAAGTGGAAACATTCCGCAATTCATATAATATCATAATGTATTATGCATCTGACGTGTTCCATAATAAAATGATCGAAAGACACCGACATGTAAAGAGATTAAAGCGGCATGTGATATAAAGATTGAAGTGCTGTCATACACTTTTGCCTGTATAGAGGTCATTTGGCGATTCTGTCTGTCTGCTCGTTTCCGCATTGTTCCTATGGGTATTCTCGCTTGCATTTCGAACTTTCATTACAGGCGTTAATGGACAATGATACTTTGTCGTGAACTAAAAAGTCCGTTATATTGGGGGGAAAAAAAGTTATGTAACATAGTAACACAGCCGTTAGAAGTCATGTTCAGTAGTCTTTTGTTATAGTGATTTCATTTTTATTTTTCGACTAGTGGGTGGTTGATGATATACGTGTATGAACACGCCACGGTCTGTCAACACAGTTCAGTATTAAAATGGTTTTCTATGGCTAGCATACGTAGACAACTAGTGTCTTTTCATCAATGACAATATTGAAACTTATAAATATTTTGTGGTCAAGGGAATATGGAATACACGTAGAATTATTTTATTCGATTTTTAACAGTAAGATGAGAGGTCAATGAATATGAATCGTTAACATTTCTAAAATAGAAGATCGTGATTGCAGTCAATGAAAGGAGCTCTGGTTTTGCACAAAGTCTCGATTAATGGGATAAACGTGTTTCTTGGTTGTATGAAATTTTTCATATATATAACGTTTGGTTTAGCTCATTGAATTCTCAAACAGAGGTTTGAATAAAGAACCAAGTTATAAGAATTCCTTCCAATAACATTAAGGAAACCATACATGTTCCGCCAGTTCAAGTCACTTACTGGAGGATAAAAATGTATGTGATCCGATTTAAAACAATGTACTCGTATCACAGTCAGTCTAAGTGTGCTTTGACAAGTTTGGGGTAAGTAATTCGCATTTAAATGGAACAATACCACACAGCTGGAGCACACAATCTGCAAATAAGACGTTTAAATGACATTGCATCATGTTAATGAGATGAATATCAACACGCACAAAAGCTATTTTATCACGTTGACGTTATGTTGTGTGAATACACGAATATGTATTACGGTATATAATAAGATTTATTCTGATTATGCAGTGATAGAAAACTTCGTGTGAATCGGCATACCTTTAAAATATGATCCATAATTGACCGATATGAAAAGAGACCATTGAAGAAAACTTATGTGTACAAGATAACATCACGTTTCAGCAGAGATGGAGATAAGGGTCACATCACTATGGCCACCAAATCACATGCAACACTGTTTTACCGACCCAGCACACTCACAACCGATGCATTCATATGGTTGTTAATAATGTTGTTACAAAATATTATCCTCTTGCCATACCCAAAATATCTTTACCACTTGCATTACTGTGTCGCGTTTAGTCAAAAACACGAAATAAAGCGTGCAAACATTTTACCCAAATTTTTCTCACTGCATAGCTATAAATGATTATGTACATGTTTGCTATAATCTACATTATTCCTACTGAAAATCATAATGACACCAGTATCAACAAACAATACTTAAATTGAAACAAACATATTACATTGTATAACAATGGCTATCAACCTAACAATTTTTAAAGCAGATTCTTAAAACATTTTTAAAGCAGATTCTTAAAACCGTACCGTTAAAGCAGATTCTTAAAACCGTACCGTTTAGTGTTATCCACAATCTCACTTTACGAACGGGAATTGATGATGTCGCACAAATGAATGTGTACTATTTGCTTTATAGCACATCGTTAAACAGTCATGAACAGGATATTTCACAACAATTTGCATGTTATAAACAATTTTCCATTGCTATTACAAAATGCGTGTAAAACATGTAAATCGAGAATTAATTTCGCACCATAATAAAAGGTCGTGACGTAACATATTCGGATAAAACAATCCCGCTAAACCTGTTGAGATGTATCGGGGACATCCCGATGTTATACTTGTATCAAATTTAAATAAAGATGTACGCATGCCGGTATGTGAGAGAGATATGGGAGAAATAAAGCATGGGGATGATCACTGAGTTAAACTTGTACATGTGCTGAAAAATGTACAATTTGTATAGTACTTTATTAGAATTGATTCAATAACGTACGAGTATAAAAAAATCGAGATACACGTATTGGAAACATGGGCCTGAGAGTGAAACCTCGAAAAGAGAGATTGTCCTGAGTGGGGCCTAGTTTGTAGGGAAACATCTGGAAGCGCACAAGGGCTTTGAATTCCACTGTTGTGTTATAATAATTGTATGTTTTGCCAAAATGCTACCAAATGACACTAATATACTTGGAGATTCGTTGGTTAACTAGCTACTGCTGGCAAGCAAATGTGACACATACTACATTTGGTCAACCTGAACATTGTCTGTTTTCTTTCAGACTAAAAATAAATCAGTTGATAGGTTGACCAAATGCCCCATCCAGATATAAATATGAAAACATGTGACCCAGTGTTTAATAGTGGTAGTGAAACGATTAACATAGCTGCTGCACTTTTAGGCAGTATAAGCTGCAGCAGTAGTCTTTAATCTCTATATTTATTATTTGTTATGGACCCGAGGTTGTAAAACCTAATACCACTGCCAACAACAACATCTATAGTATACTTTCAATAAAATCTACCTACTAGAGTATTAAATCAAAACTATTAGATGTAAATGTCTACAACTTACCAACCACTAAATTCACGGTCTACAATTAAAACTAGATTTGTGTATTAATATATTTTTGTAGGAATGACTTAATGCAAATACCAACATACAATTACATTACAACCACCATTGATGTTTTAAATATTCACTTGTTGAATGTCAACTATGCATGAGTCGTTTTAAATGACTCAACGTTTAACATTGATACATACCGTACATACTGTTGGATAGTGGTGATCAACCAGTGGTTTACATTTTCACATAATTATACAAATGTTTACTACAATGGACGTGTTATCTGTACTAAGTGAAATTAGCTTAAAGTCAACATAAAGCAGGAATTTGTTCTCTACATGTGTACTGTGTAGTTTATGAAGTCCTTTTGTGAAAGGGGGTCGACCATTCTATTTGCAAAAACAAAATTCATTTACACATAATTAATTTTTAAGAATTGCAAAATACGATGGTCTCGTTTATATAAACGATACACATATATTATTTCATTGTATAAAATGTGGTAATCGATGACATTTTCCCGGGCGCGCGAAAATTAGTATAAGTAGTAAAATCGATAAGAATGAAATGAGGTACAATTGCGTGCATGCGTGACATTGATAAATGTTGTGTAGCGTAGGTAAGTTTTCGTGAAAGTGCCCGATTATGTAGTCGGGAGTTCGAATCCTACTCGAATGATATATATATTAACTTATGTTTTGTGTTGTTCGAATGCAATTACCAGAGTATTCGGAAGTGCCTCTGGAAACCCCGTTCTCATATAAATTGTATTCATTTGGTTTATTACTGTACTTGTATTGTTCTCGTCAGCTGGCTTTTTCTTATAAGCATGGTTTTCATATTAGACAATAACAGTCTAATTGTGTTTGTATGTGTCCTCTTTTTAATGCAGTATTTATTACCCAAGTTCAATGTCTCATTTCGATTCTTATAAATAAACAAATCCACTTACATCGCTCTACTGTTTAATATTTATTCAATTAATCTGACCTACCTATACTACTGACCAATAACACCGCGAAACGATGTGCGACTCCTCCTAGAATACTTTCCACATCACACTCTGCAACGGTAGCCTCTTTTGAAGCGCACATCTTGCATGGGACTACTTCAGATACGCATTTCTTTTTGATATAGTCGACTTTATATGTTCATTGCATGTATATAGGCTCCACTATAATGTCACCAGACCATCGGACGGACACTGGAAGGTACAGAACTCACCCCAGTCCATGTCGGTGTACGGTCACCTATACTACAGAAGTGATTTCGAACTTCTCCCAGATGTGTCAATGCTGACAGGTCTGATGTTTCGGCGGGACTCGCAATACTGTTGATCGAGGAGTATCAATTTCCACTAATGACCAAAATATGTGGAGGTATATACAAATCATGAAGGATATACTTCACCATTTTTAAAGGACATATTTCACTATTTTTGGACGTATTTGACTATTTTAAAACAATTTATATCACCATTTTGCTTTCATACGTCAATAACATGAAAAATGAAGACAGAAGCACATTGATAACAGTCAATAGATTTGCTGCGTTAAAGAAAGGCAGCTTACGTGGCAGTGGCGGGGCATCCTAAAGGCAAGACTGTACGCATTTGCATTGACTGTTACGTAATTTAATTAATTTACACTGATTTTGAACTCTGTATATATGTGCTAGAAGAGATTAAACCTCCGTAAGAGAGTTATCGTCCAGGCAAAGATTGAGCAATTACTAAATAACGAAATAAGTACTAAATGATACGCGTTGTTCTGTGACATCGGTCTTTTACCGGATCTTGCAGCGCCGCGGTATCATAGTTTGACAGACTAACAGACAAAACGTCAAATGTCGAGCACGTGCTCTACATACTGTGCATGATAACTCAGCTTAGAATCCTCACATTTAACATAACTTCTACAGCCATGTCTCCTAAACACACTCGTTTACATAACGTTATATAACGATGAAACAAAAGGTAAATACTTCAATGAATTCACACTTAACCGAATTGTGTCAACGTACACGCTCTATCCATGTATGTTAAGCAGTCAAAAAGGCATATGCAACAATCGCACAGTACGTTATCTGCATCTCTCAGGTCCCACTAATGATTCTACATATAATACCGACACAATGTACATCGGCTCCACATTAGCAACACGTGTTCCAATGTTTTTTCTCCTTTCCGATATTATTATTATTATTATTAAATAAAAAATATTGACAATAATAATAATAATAATAATAATAATAATAATAACAATAGTAATACTACTACTACTACATGTACTACTATTACAACAACTACTACTACTACAACTACTACTACTACTGCTACTATTATTACTACTACTACTTCTACTACTACTACTACTACTACTACTACTACTACTACTACTACTACTACTACTACTACTACTGCTACTATTACGACTACTACTAGCACCACTATTATTACTACTACTGCTACAATTACAACAACAACAACAACTACTACTACTACTACTACTTCTACTACTACTACTACTACTACTACTACTACTACTACTACTACTACTACTACTACTACTACTACTACTACTACTACTACTACTACTTCTACCACTACTACTACTACTACTACTACTACTACTTCTACTACTACTACTACTACTAATAATAATAATAATGGTAATTATAATAAAATACTTATACATCAACTACTACAGTATGCTACTGTTCATTCAGAAATGTTTCCCCGCCAGCCTGTCTCTGATCTTCGCTTTCCCAATCATCTGCCTGCATAAAGACCGTCTCTCGATCAGGATTAAATCTCTTAACTAACTAATCCTAAGTAGTTCTAATGCATAGTTAAACGAACAAATGCCCTCTCAATGTCCGTGCGGGTTAATTAAATACCGCGAACAGTATTTATGACTTTGAAGATGTAAATGGTTGTGGGAAAGAAGATTAGGTGTCGAAGACTAAATGAGTTTATTCCATGCTTGTAAGTTATAACAACGATACAAGCGTCGCAAAGCGCCATAGAACAGAATTCAAACAAGAAATGTCTTTGAAAAAGACAATCGGCGTTGAAATTAATATTGAGATGTCATTTAGAAATTACCTAAACATCACAAAGGGCCAAGATGATCAGTTACGTGACTTCTCAGACCCCAGATTTTTTGGTCCCCACCAATATTAGGAAACTTGTTGGACCACATGTGATTAACCAAAATAATTTACGTTAACATAATTTTTATATGAATTTGTCAGGCCAATTTAACAAATTAACAATGTAAGAAAATAACTGCAAGAATGAATAAAAATTATTATGTATCAGATGAGTCTATATAATTATTTAAAGTAATATACCATAAATTCATTTAAGTAGTTATCTAATATAAACACGATTGGAAGTCAAATAAGCGTTTATTCTGTGTTTTATATAAACAGCAATATTCAGGGAACATTTAGCGCATTTGAAATTGTCTATTTGTATTGATAACACAAACATAAAATTGCATTAGACTATCACGATTTAAAATTATATTCGGTAGGGATATGATGTATAGAGGGTTCCTGTGTATAATTAGTATTGCAAGTTGTGTATTCATGCTACGAGAACAACAATTCGACGTATTCCGAGTCTTCTTTCATAACATTTTAGCTACAGAAAAATGTAGCTTCTTTTTACAGATTGAATAATACTACTGGAGAAGTTGACCGAAAGTTGCAATTCTAAATAGTTCTTAATAAATCGTAACCACAATATAAATTGAAATTAACAGTAGGTATATAAATATAAATTCCACATTCTTTGACATTTTTAGGTTTATGATTCTCTCTACGCTAATTTATGCATGTACGAGTATAGACGATTCCCAAAATAGTATTTACGCGCTTACCGCCCTTGAGTACTCTCTAAATCCGCCATTACGGTACTGAAGAAAAATCAATACTGTACAGCTGAGCGATAAAAACAATCGTTTCTTTCTTGCAATATTTACGCTAGTTTTTTGTATTTCTTTGTGGTAATGCCTTATCAAAGGAGTGGTGGAAAGCAATGTGTTGTAGTGGGATGTACGAATAGTCAGAAAAAGCTTCACGATTGGAACATTTCATTGTGTAAAGAACATAACAGTAAACATAAAGACTGTCCGTGTTTACCGCCCTACAAACTCCACTGTATTCCAGCTGACGAAGAAAAAAAACGGCTATGGATTAAATCTTTTAACAGAAAGGACTTCAACCCAGCATCTAAGTCTTTGGTAATTATTTAAACCTATTGTAGTATCTAGTGTACATGTGTATAAACACTATTCTTGTGTATAAACAACTCTGCCTCAGAGGCTCAGTTAAATATGTTTGAACGACATTATACGTATAGTACTGACGATGTTTATTCTAAGGAAAGTAGAAATAAAAGCAATATGGACATGTTATAGATTCTGTTTGAAAATGGTACCTTGCATGCACTGATAGCAAACGAATAATATATCCTGCCTCCCCCCCCCCCCAGGGGTTTAAAAATCTGTTAAAAGCCACTCGCCCTTTGTCTTTCAGGTTTGCTCGGTTCACTTTGTTGATGGACGTCCAACCAAGGAAAATCCCATACCAATATTAAACATGGGTTATACAGTCCAAGACATGACTACACCTGCAAGAAGGCCACCATTGGTGAGGAAGTCATTGAACATGAATACTCATAGATCAGCTTCAGAGAGCAAACAGTTGTCAACTCTTGAAACATCCTGTACTTCAGACATTCTAACAGCAACCCCATTACCAGCATCTGTATTTAATTCAAATGTCAGCCAGGAATGTTCTTCTGTGTGTTGTACCCTTAATCCTGGTCAGTGTTACAACAAGCCAAAGATGGTAGATTCAAGCACCCAGACAATTGACATCGTTGCTTTAGACCACAAGTATGGATATACAAAAAAGTCAAGGAATGCTTCATGCCAACAAACTTCAGCTGAATTTTCTATTGACAATGTCACTAATGACTCGGATGCAAGGTTTTACACTGGTCTCAGTTTGACAGTACTATTAACATTAATTAAGACTTTATCAGTGTTTGGAAAAAAATTACCATACAAGCTCAGAGTTAAAGACCAGATACTTTCTGTATTGTTGCGCCTCAGACTTGGACTGACTTTCTGTGACTTGGGCAGACGCTTTAATGTTTCTACGCAATTAATGAGCAGTATATTTAATTCATGGATAAGCATTATGGCAAAGCACTTGTATGATAACTGTGTTATGTGGCTTCCAAGAGACACAATACGTAGAACACTACCATCGTCTTTTGCGGATACATATCCAAATACAACGTGTATTATTGACTGCTCTGAAATTTTTATACAGAGACCATTTCAGTTAAACGCACGCGGGAAAACATGGAGCACATACAAAAACAATAACACAGGAAAATTTCTAATTGCAATTGCACCTAACGGGTTCATAATGTTTGTGTCATCTCTATTTGGTGGACGTGCCAGTGACAATTATATCACTAAAAACAGTGGCTTCCTTAACTACCTCCTCCCTGGAGACGAGGTTATGGCGGATAGAGGTTTCACTATCAGTGAAGATCTGTGTGCTAGGCGTGTCAAGCTAAATATTCCTGCTTTCATGAAGGGCCGGAAGCAGTTAACAGAATATGAGGTGATAGACACTAGAAGAATTGCTTCTAACAGGATTCACGTAGAACGAGCAATAATGAGGATGAAATCATACCGTATTTTGAATACAAAAATTGCAAATAAATCCCTAAGAAACGCCAACAAAACTGTTTGCACAGTTGCAGCTTGTGTAATTTAAGGGATCAACTTATCAAGGAAGCTGAAGACTAAAATTGAAACTCACGATAAGCACTGCTTTTTGTTTTGTTTGTGTTTTTCACCATTTTCAACAGTATTTCAGTCATATCACGGCGTCAGTTAACCTAATCACTCTTTTCCTGGGTTAGCTGGTTTACCAGTACTAAATGCACATACTTATGCCAGTAACTGAAACTTTCTACTTGAATCTGTAAACCAGGTAACATGAAAGCAGGAATATTTAGCTTGACACGCCTAGGGGAGAATGGCCGTAGACATATTTTCATGACCAATTACCACACAAGTTGTGTGGCCGGGCCCGGAATCGAACCCATGATCCTCTAATTTGTAGTTTAGCGCTTTACCAACTGAGCTAGCCGGTCCGCTTATGGCTATGAATATCTACAAAATTCATTAATGTTATGAAAAAGAAAACTGCCTCTGTGGTAGAGCTAGTGAGATTTATTATGAATCTGAATGCACTGATCTCTTGTGTTAAACTATGTGTATCATAATTTAAATGTAACACTGATCTACATTATTCATTAAAATGTGTACATTAATATTAATAAACATATTTCCCTGTCAGTGTTACTTTACTTTTAGACCCTACGATATACTGTAATACTGTAAAATATTTGTATCATGTGAGGATTTATTCTGTAAATTGTATGAGTTTGACACTATAATACTACAAGTAATTGGGTAATGGGCTACTATATGTATTTTATAAATGCATGTATATATTAGTGCTAGTAAGAATGAACAAAAACAACAATTTTAAAATCTCACAAAGTACAAGACTTTTACAGCAAATATATACAGTCTTAGTTTCAAGATTAACATCATTTGCAACATATTTTATTCAAATAATGTAAGCAACACAATAATTTTCTTAATTTTAATTTTTTATCAAATCATCATAATTGCACATAACAAATATTACAATTCTTATAAATTATACTAGTTGAAGTGTTAGTGGAGATAAATAAATAAAAAAATCAAATGAGAAGCGAGTAAAAGTGAACAAAATAACTTTGGTTATATAAATCATTTCCTATATTCAATATAAGTAAACAGAAGTATATCAATATTCTGATGCCTGACGTTATTATTTAAAATAGTTTTTAATCTTAAATGAATAATTGAACAGTCTAAAAAATTGTTCGAATCATCTGCCTTACAGATGAGTTTCATTTCAATAGACTGATTTATTTACACACTCTCTTGTATTCTACTGAAAGTTTCAGTCTATTGAAATGAAACTCATCTGTAAGGCGGGGTAACATATACTTGAAATAAAATGTTCTAACCCCGTGGCAATAAGTTATCTACAAAATTCTTGTCAAACACAACATCTAATACCATCTGTTGTTCAGCTGTCCACAGAATAAACTTACACAGATTAGTTTTAGTGCAGTACATAGCCATCTGAACCTGGGTGTAATATCCGTTTTTGCCCTTTGGATTGAGAATAATGTTGTGGTCTTCATCATAACAAACATCATACTTTCCAGAGGAAACAAGTCCATCAAGAGACTTTGTTGGGCATTTGATTTCAATAACTGTATTTTCGTCAATCACACCATCAGGACTGGCGGCCAAATATTCCTCTCCTTCTCTTATCACAATACCGCTCTCTCTAACTGGCAGCCCACTAGAATGCTCAAACCATTTACGAGCGATTAGTTCAAACTTCTGACCGTACTTCGTGGCAGCACAACCTTTAAACCTATCATATATATGGTTATTGACAAACTTTTCTGGATCAGCGCGTGATGTCTTTGGGATACTATTAATAGTGCTTGCAGTTAACCGAACTTTGCGACTATCTGCCCACATGACTGACGTCTGGCAAATTGTTGCCTTTTCTAATACATTAATGTTAGCATAACCTATTTCAACATACTTATTGTAAAAGACTTTACATGAGCTGCAA
This sequence comes from Congeria kusceri, assembly GCA_027627225.1. NCBI lineage: Eukaryota > Metazoa > Mollusca > Bivalvia > Myida > Dreissenidae > Congeria > Congeria kusceri. Next base: position 22,346,522 of record CM051029.1, read on the forward strand.
GACGGCACTGCTGGTTTATCTGTATCAACATCATGGGGTCCATGAACTAGTGGCTGCTTATCTGAATTTCTAGTTTCTGGGGCATTCAGTATTTTGGACAGCATGGTTCCTTTACACTCCCAAAGGGGTTTGAATGCACTGTTTTCAACAAATGATTTCAACTCATTATGGTCTAGGTACTGCTTTGGTTTATTTACTATGTCTTCCACTTCCTTAAGTCTGAAATTTTCAGCAATGATATCAGCAAGCTGCTGGTGACTGGTCAGAACTTTGGCCGAACCTTTCCCCCAAAGCTGTGGTTTATCGGTACATGTTTCTCCTCCTAAACCGTGATCCCAAGCCATGATGACGGCATAAACAACTGCAGCTATGTGACTGCAACTCTTTCCAGATCCAGCTGGACCGGTACAATATCCAGTATCAATGGCTGAATCTGACACAGCTACCCAAACCTTGTAGTCAATCCGTCCAACACCAGGTTGACTAGGTGAAACAGTAGCTTTGAAGAAGTGTTGTGTTCCATCCTTACAGTAATATATATCACCAAGCCATCCACTGTCCACATAGTTTTTCCCATACAAAGATCTAAATGCTTTCATTTGTCTTCCATCATAGGCTTTTTTATGTATCATATAGTCCACAAGGTCTTCATATTCTAACCGTGGCCATTGATTTGGACTGTTCTTAGACCAGCTGGCATCATCTGGGGGTAATCCTAGAAAATAAATAAAACACCATAAACAATATACTTAATCTAGGTGGTCACTAAAAAGGTATTTCAACAGTAGGCCCTTTAATAAAAAATGTCAATTACGTCAATAAGTAATGTATTCACCGAATCAAATATCCAAACTAGATTCTATCCTTACACAAAACGATGAAAAAGTCACTCGACAGTCGGTGTTTATGTTTACATGTACATTGATCTTTTGACTTGTCAGCTGTATAACGAGCGAATTCAGTAAACACATGCCACGAACATATTACAAGGGAGTTCAAACATCGTATTCCGTGAACATAAAAAATTTAACTTACGAATTTCAGCGAGTTTTTCCATAATATTCTGAGAATCTTTTCAGCCAATTGACTTTCTGAAGTTTTATCTATTCTTCAGTACCGTAATGGCGGACAGGTCACATGACTAACAAAATGGCGGCCGTCAATTTGTCGATTCTGGAATCGTCTATATTAAACGCTGCTATACAACGGCTGCTAAGCGCTCTATTTTTAGAATGACACTAACGTTACTGTTTCTGGAATGTGTTAAACTCGCTAGAATGAATGTGCTACAGGAACGGCAACTCTGTGAATGAGATTGATGAATGGGAGCATTGTAGAATTCAGTGCTATTTATAGAGCGCATGGCTTATACAATTGTAGGCTCAGCAAAAACAGTTATTTCGTTAAGTGAATGAATATAGCATTCTGTTGATTGCATACAAAAGTATGCAACAATTATTGGTAAGCATTAAACAATTGTTGTAAGTTTGCATTCCCTAAAATTCTCCCGCGCAAGAAAATTTAATAGTGGTATTCAATTTTACCGCTGCATAATTAACTTATCGCGCCAAATTTCTAGCTTTTCATTGGGTACACATTTAGGTCAAAATTGATCTTAGACAGCCACGCCGAAAAAAGAATAAATAGCTGCAAATTGCTGCTATGATTCGGAATTCGCCTCAACTTTTGATGTGTAAAATTAAAATTACGTAATCTAGTGCTATGTAGCAACAACCGGTGCGAAGCATATACGATGAATTAGTGCTATGTAGCAATGACCGGTGTGAAACAGGCAGGATGATTTAGTGCTGTGTAGCAATAACCGGTGCGAAGCATAGAGGGTGCTTTAGTGTTATTAAAGAATAACCGATGCGAAGCATGGAGGATAAGTTAGTGCTATGTAGCAATAACCGGAGCGTAGCATAGGGGATGATTTAGTGTTATTAAACAATAACAGGTACGAAGCATGGAGGATGAGTTAGTGCTATGTAGCAATAACCGGTGCGTAGCATAGGGGATGATTTAGTGTTATTAAACAATAACCGGTGCGAAGCATGGAGGATAAGTTAGTGCTATGTAGCAACAACCGGTGCGTTGGCATAGGGGATGATTTAGTGCGATGTTGCAATAACCGGTGTGTAACATGGAGAATGATTTAGTGCTGTGTAGAAATAACCAATGTGTAGCATGGAGAGTAATTTAGTGCTGTGTAGCAATAACCGATGCGAAGCATAGAGGATGATTTAGTGCAATGTAGCAATAACCGATGTGAAGCTGGCAGGATGATTTAGTGCTATGTTGCAATTACCGGTGTGTAATTTAGTGCTATAACCGGTATGAAGCAGGCAGGATGATTTAGTGCTATGTAGGAATAACCGGTTGCGTAGCATGGAGGATAATTTAGTGCTATGTAGCAATAACCGGTGCGAAGCACAGAGGATGATTTAGTGCTACGTAGCAATAACCGATGTGTAACAGAGAGGATAATATAGTGTTATGTAGCAATAACCGGTGCGTAGCACAGACGATGATTTAATGCTATGTAGCAATAACGAGCGCGAAGCATAGAGGATGGTTTTGCTCTATGTAGCAATAACCGGTGCGAAGCATAGAATATGATTTAGTGCTATGTAGCAATAACCGGTGCGAAGCATAGAGAATCATTGAGTGGATTTTCTGGATTCTAAAGTAGAGCAGGGTAACTTGATAAATAATTGTAGTTCATGGTTCTCAATTGATGTTATTTATAAAATGTGTGTTTTTGTCCACTATAATCATGTAGAACAGTATGTAGCTACTGCAAGGCCTACATTTATGTCAAGTCAAGTCAAGCAAATTTTATTTACATAGAGTCGGAGAAACAACATATAACATAAGCTGTACAGAGCTTTCGATACCGACTTTCTAGATAAACAAAATGATTGATGACGAGTAATACATAAATAAATACAATGCATATTTAAAACAGTAAAACATTAATGGATAACCAGTAATAAATAAATACAATGCATATATAAGACATTATTTAGGTAGTTAAGACTAAGATATTATATCATTTGAGCAGGAATTACATGGATAAGCAATATACTCAAGGTAGCTAAGTCACAGCACTGAGGATATAATACATAGGAAAGACTTTGACATACATATTAATAATAACATTTGAGAGTAATACAAAGTAGATGCTAAACTAAGAATACCAGCACTAAAACATTATAGCATCAAAGCAAGCACATAAAATCAGCTAAAAATACAACAAAAAAGCTAAAGCACATACTGGCAACAAAAGCAAAGAATCAATAGCTAAAACAAGACTAAAAATAACCTAATACTCGTATATAGTATTTCCTGCTGATTTATTTAACACCATTCATAATTAATAAATGAGGTTCATGACTCAAAATTTAAGTTATTTGCAAATTAATATGAGTTTTTTTCCCACCATATCACCCATTTGATTACAGTGAAGGACAGGGTTTCAAGGACTTATTTACTGAATCCTGAATTTGCCAGTTACAAGAGGGTGACGAAGCGACAACGCAGCATTGAAAGTTTTATTTTCTGCTCAAATCGCATTGCAGTAGTCTGAAACACAGCGCAGTTTGTCGCATATACAGTCTAGATCCAGATCTACTGGGAGATATACAACCACAAATGTGATCAGACAACATCCACATCTACTGCGATCAGTCTAGATTGAGACCAACTAATATAAAGCCTAATATAAAGTGAGATATAAAGCCAGAACTGCAATCAGAATAAATCCAGAACTACTGGAATATATAAAGTAACATCTGCGATCAAGTCTAAATCAATATCTACGGGAAGATATAACGCCTCAACTGAGATCAGACTAGAACTATATCTACTGGAATATATAAGGTATTAAATGCGATCAGTTTAGATTCAGATCGACTGAACCATATAAAGCCACAACAGCGATCAGACTAAATCAAGGAGCACTGGAATATACAAAGTAAAATCAGTTTAGATTCAGATCGACTGGAAGATATATAGCCACAACAGCGATCAGTCTAGATCCAGATCTACTGGAAGATACATAACCACAATTGCGATCAGTCAGTCTAGATCCAGATCTACTGGAAGATATATAGCCACAACAACGATCAGTATAGATCCAGATCTACTGAAAGATATAACGCCACAACTGAGATCAATGTAAATCCAGATCTACTGAAAGATATATAAAGCCACATCTGCGATTAGTCTAGATCCAGATTTACAGGAAGATATAAAGCCACAACTGCGATAAGTGCAGGTCCAGATGTACCAGAAAATATAAAGCCACAACTGCGATCAGTCTAGATCCAGATCTACTGGAATATATAAAGCCACAACTTCGATAAGTCTAGATCCAGATCTACTGTAAGATATAAAGCCACAATTACGATCAGACTAGATCCAGGTGTACTAGAAGATATAAAGTAACATCAGAGATCAGTCTAGATCAAGATGTATACTCACACCCTCGACTGATCTGGGTCGGTAAAATAGTTATTCAGTGTAGAAATTAACAATAAACAAAAAAGCATCCAACTGCATGATCTATTGTCACAAACTAGCAAATGGCTAACATACATTCATCAGATTAGGCATAGGGAAATTTTTTTTTTATATAAAATATAATAACCATAACAAAGAAAACAAAAGAAGAAATATCTGACGTCTTTAATAATAAATTAAAATGTAGAGTTCGTTGTTTTGTTTCACTTCAAATTAGAGCACACAAGAGAATTTGATTAAGCATCCGCCACGTCGCTAACACACGACATGACGCAGTTTCAAATTTCATAATATGCCACTCATTAAAACTGAAAACACGGAGGGAATTGTGAGGAATACCGAACACAGCCTCGAGAAAATGACAAGACATTTCTTCAAACGCATGTTTTGCACGGAATATCGCCATAAAGATTTAGTAATTCGAAAAATGAAGAAATGTACATTGCTCCAAAATAAAGCAACATAAGGCAGACGAAAACAGTAATGTTGAGTTATTTCGGGATTGGCAAAACACAGATATAACTTAGTGTCATGAATTTTTTTTAGTTTTACATTCAGTTTTATGTAAACCTATTTGTTTCAAATTTATATTAGACGTGTTTTTTAGATTAAGGTTTGTTTCATTACATACATATTGGTTTTAATCACTATTTAGTTAGGGCAAACGCTTAAAGGTATGGATCTTCAAACAGTATAAGAGAATGGCGGCAAACATACCAGTTCTCCGGACGGGAGATGACAGAAATAACTTACACGGACATCAACTTGTCTAACATAGTCGGCAGTTGTATAAAGCTACACGTACATCAAAGGCTGAGCACCCAGTGTGCACAGTGATGTGCGGTGCTTCTGTTATCTGGACGGGAGATGACAGAAATCACTTACACGGACATCAACATGTCTAACAGCTGTCAGAGAGCGGGTAACATCAACATGTCTAACAGCTGTCAGAGAGCGGGTAACATCAACATGTCTAACAGCTGTCAGAGAGCGGGTAACATCAACATGTCTAACAGCTGTCAGAGAGCGGGTAACATCAACATGTCTAACAGCTGTCAGAGAGCGGGTAACATTCACTGAATTTAAGAACGGGTCGCTGTTCATAAGACTCGTCAATAAACTTGTGGGATTATTAACGTGTTTTATCTGATGTCTGCATGTTCAGTTTATCCATACAACAAAACTATTATTTTCTCATCAACGTTTTGAAAGACAAAGTATATAAATGTATAAAGAGAGATTCGACATTAATTACATCTGATACGACACTGTCTAAAAGTATATTAAAGGGCTTTGTTGAAATATTTTCGTATTATTTGAAAGTAATATTCGATCATTTATAAACACATTCAAAACACAATATTTTATCCTCAAATAGTTGTAGACAGTGCAGCGCAATGTATTCAAATACATGAATATACCAGTTGTGGGCCAGTCATAGTCGGCAGTCTTTTTAGGCTACACAACACCATCAGTCGGCAAACGTGTTCTCTTATCATTCCTTATTCCGTAGTTTTGGTCTTTCATGTTTTATCTGTACGAGATCCGGTACTTTGTTTTCATATGATTATAATTCATTTGCCATTTTGATATCATAAGCTTATTTAGAAAACAATTGATATGTACATTGTATTTAACACTTGATATGTTCCATATGCACAGAGACATATATAGGACATAGGCCCACCGACATACTCTGTTTACTAAAACTTGTTTTGTAAACGACAATTTCTTTACTGATTAACACACGCATATTGCGTATAAAGATCACAAACGATAAGGAAATCACTCGATCACTCGGACATATTTTTTTACTCTAATGTATCCAAACTGTTTTATAGCGGTCAGTACACTTTATCGTTGCACTTTAGGTAGCCTGGGCATACGTGGATGTATAAGCTTAATGGTTATGGTTACACGTTAATTATCAATGTTTACATAGGCTCTATGAAGCTGTTATGTCAACGGACAATAACTGTCACCGAACGATGTCCGTTGTAATTGGAAAGTTTCAATCAGGCGATGTATTTTCATTTGCAAGAAATTCAGTAACAGATTTATCTACTCCAGTCTTCACATATCAGTAGTGACATTAATAGACTGTCTTTGAACTGTTTCTTTTTTCTCTATAAGTGAAAGGGTATGTAAGTACACTTGTGTGTTTATTTGTAGAACTAATGGGCATGCATGCGTTTTAATACTATACAGTTTATTCGAATAAACGAGGGGCAAAACCCCAGTCATTATTCATAAAATCAAATTCAAACTGCAAAATACTAACTTTTATGTAATAATTTTAAGAATTGACAATCTAATTCATTGTTGATGTGAAAATAATTGTACATTTTTGTATATGACACATTTTTTATAAAAGTATTTGGATATGCATATATTTTATATTAATACGTTTGTTTTACTTATGGAGGCCAGATTCTAAGTATAGAAAGTAAAACTAAAAAAGTAAGTCAAAATAATTATTCCTAGCGTACAAATGACATTTCAGTCACTCTAGAGAGAAGCGTATTTTTCTGACCATTACTAATGACAATGGTCCGTCAACTACCACAGAGTCTTTATCTATCCACACGTGGAGCGGCGCGATAACAACCGTACCAGCATTACATGCCTGCACTGTGCGGTGAGCGAGGCATCCACAGCTTCATTCTGCGAACCCGTGATGACAGTTATATCATACCATAATCCTTTTTATAAACAGCCCCATTGTGAAATGTCACGGCTCTGGCCTAAACCAGCTGGCAGGGGTGGAATTTGACTCGCCGATTCAGAAACCAACCTTATGAAGTAACAGAAGGCGTGGACTAGAAAGGAGCGGATCAGGGGTCTAGAGGTAACATAAATGCGACTGGTTGAAGGTTCGAGTTCTTGCTATATCTTAAGTCGTCAAATCGCCATAAGGTTTAAGATTGTCATAGAAAGAAGAAAAATCGTAAAACTTCTTCAAAACATGTGTGAAACTTGTGTAACAAAACACGTACGACGTCATAATAGTTTGCCTTATTCATTTTCCGAATCAATGTAACAAAGTATCACAAACAGATCATATTTGTTGATTTACGAGGTCGTTTTATCATTGATACGTATTTTCCACTCTCACCAGTTGATATAAAAATATAAGTAACCATAATTGAAAGACTTAAAATTGTGTTTTTGATAAAGGCATCTTCAAATGAACACGTATACGAGTATATTGAAACCCACATGAGACCAATACATACAATGAAAACATAGCAAATCTTTCGATCAATATTTTTTTGCGTCAAGTTAAGCATGTGATTTCATTACACAATTTTAAACTTGTATCCTCAAATTATTCTGGAATTGGCATTTTAATCATGTTCCGCTCTGAAAAAGCACAGACTTCTAATGTTACAATAACAAAATAAAAATATTTGTGTGTCCCATGCGACATAAATGCCATGTCACGAATAAAATGCAATGGAAAACTCGACGTTCGTGTCAAAACTATACAAAACATTTCTTTAATAACGTATTGCTATTTGAGTACGATTCACAATTCTACAGTGACGTCTGCTGATTCAGCGAAATGAGATGCATGTCTAGTGCACGTTTGTAGTTTGAAACATTGAATAGCTATCAACATCTACTTGTATGTTTTCATCGCTCCATGTCTCTGTAGGCCAAGGATCTGTTTTAATTGACAGACGCAATCCAATCTGCAGTAAATACTTGCTCCTGACAAATTGCAATATTAGCCTTTACTCGAGAACCGCCGAGATTTCATTATGATTGCTAGGCCCGTGACCGACTTTCATTAGACCAGGTCCACTCGATTTGCCAAAATCCAATAAAACGAGACATCCAAAAGATCTAAGAAACATATAGTGACCTCAAATCAAATAAATAATAACATCTGTTTTCATATACAGGTACTTACACTGCCAGCTTAAGTCCGCTGTCCATAAATTCCACAAATTGCAACAGTGGGTGTATGATGATTATTAAATTATACAACTATGCAAATTACTGAAAATATTCAGCTCGTCACTGGGTAATTGATAATTGGATGTTCGTTTTGGTCACTGATTCATTTCAGTACGAATATAAACAATAAATGACACGAACATCTCTGAGACCGCATCAAAATGGGTATGTGTTTAGTGATCTCTGGTGGGGAAGGTATTTTTTGTATATCGGGATAAACAACAGTTTTGGAGAATTGTATCAGGACATAAACATTTTAAGAGGTTCGTTTTGGTTACTGTTTCATTTTAGAACGAATATAAACAATAAATGACACGAATATCTCTTAGGCCGCACCAAAATGGGTATGTGTTTGGAAATATCTAGTGGTGAAGTGATTTTCTCTGTATATCGAGATTAACAACAATTTGGGAGTATTGTATCAGCAGATGTAAGTCGAAATCTAATCTCCACACAATATTGTTTTCTCCTGTGGTATTTATACATGTATCATACGGAAAGCAATAATCAAAGAGCAACAACTACGAGACAACTCGTCAACTTCAAAATAAAGCCAACAAAGTTGTATTGAATTCCTGGCATTGACTGGTAAGAACTATCCCACAACGACTTTCAGTTATAATCAAAGTCAAATCAAAACTATGTCAAATAGACAAATATAATCAAAGTCAAATCAAAACTATGTAGGAAGCCGAACCTCATAACAATATGCCTGTCCATTCTTGGTAGGGAAGCATCCCCCCCCTCCCCCCCAAAAAAAATGTTTGTGAACTCCTGCAAGTGATTGCAGGTTAATAGCCCCTACACAATACTGCACTATATGCTAGGGCGGCTGAGAAATCAATCGGACAAATTACTTAACGGACAGACGAGCGGTCAGGCAGCGACATTTAACTCCTCCGAATTCTTTTTCTGAGACCTGTAAACCAATCATAACCAAAACGCTGACAGCGAAGAAAGACAGCGAGAAAAGAGACTAAAAGCAAATGAATTATGAGAGTATTTTTTATCATAAGAAACATTTATTGAAGTAAGTCGACTGTCTGTTATATTATTGAAGTAAGTCGCCTGTCTGTTATATCATTTTTACAAAACAAATATCGAAACTCGATAGATGTATACAATCTACTTAAATAAATTGGTATAAGCTGGTATTTGACCTAATTGAAGATGGAGATCCTGGCCAATGTCTTTTTCAAATTATAACTTATATAGCGCGCGTCTAATTCAATGCTATTTATCTACAACATTCTCATCATAATTTTTTTTTTTATTCGTGGGAGGAAAATAATTTTTGTGCGAACTATTTAAAAAGCAAACAGAGTATATGCATAAAAGTCAATCTACAACGGGTAAAATTATCGATGAACCGTATAAGTTGAATCAATCTTCAGTGCTTTTTATCACAAGCGCTATGCTCGGTAAATACCGATATAATTAAAAATAAGTAAATTTAGTTAAATACATTCAAAACTCTCCTAAGAAGTACAATGCTTTTCCACAATCTTATGCATACTTAAAAAACATTTCAACCGTCAATCGAGTGGTAACGATTGCTCCGCTATATGTACTGAGTCAATACACTGTTGTTAAACGCAATATGATGTAATACACGTTGCATACGTGCATGTTAACTGCATGTTAACCAGTAAACAGCACAAACAGATACGCTATCATATGTATATAAATAGACATTACATGAATTCACTTGTGGATGTCGACTAACTGGATTGTTATTTTTGTGTATTAGTGTTTAAGTCGGATCTATTTCTTGTAATCTATTCATGAATAGAAAGTAGCATCGATAACAGGAAGTCTCACTGCTCAGCGAGCGAGGCGCAGTAATTTATCGATTTACTGACTCGTAGCCTGCAGAGTAAAGAAGTAGTTCCCTCAAGACCGATTTCTGAATACAGCTACTAAATCCTGTTGGCTTGGGCTAACAGTCTAAAAATCTAAAAGGCAGAAAGAAACCCAGTGTCTTAGGCAAATCTTTCTTAAATGAGCGTGAACCGCATTTGACCGATTCCCAAAGAATTGGACGCTCTCCTGCTCTTCGGTTCATAAATATTCACCATCTCCCTCCGAGATTCGCTCCCCAGTGCACCGACATCCGTCATGTCTGACGCTCATGGCATATGTGAACATGCGTTGTAACGCCTGTAGGCGCTGTCATATTCCTGGAGCAATCTGCATATTGCTCTTCATTACCAGCAGAGAGGGCAGTCATAGAATTGCACACAATGCATATTGGTTTCAGGCTAGCATTACATGTTGCTATCCATGTTCCATTTGTTCTACTTGTGTATTCCACAAATACGTTCTGCAAAATAATTATCCAAATTCCTTTTTTGAATTGTATAACATATTATATCATGCAGATGGCATATTCACTGAAACCGCATTGTACAAGAAAGTGATTTACAACTGAGATGTAGATGTGGTGAAATCTAATGGTCATATTTGACAAATATGACAGCTACATGAACATCTTGAAGCTGTCATGATGATTACTAATTAGTAACAGTATTTGAGTATTCGTACATGTATTATGAAATAAAATGGTCTACGGAGTATTAATAAAATGAAATAAAACAAACTTAAAGCCCCAAAATACAAACACGACCACTCTAAGAAACACGAGCCCATTCTGGATTAAAGAAGATGTCATTTGCATTAGAGCAAGCATGTTACGAGAACAGCTGCCATTAAATAAGCAGTCTGTCAAAGGATGTCGATCTAAAGCATAAGTGTGTCTTTGTGAGCGGTCTATATGCGGTAATTGCTGCCGTAATGACCCGTAAATACCACACAGAAGACAGATGTCTTACGCCACCTAGGGGATGTTCCGAACATTGTCATGCACAACTGCCACTTTTGGACATGCTTTCGGATGACGAATAGACGTCCTGTGGTAAGCGACTAAAACGTTCTGATTCGTTATGACAACGAACTATTGCATGTAATGCCTCAGTGGTGCCAATAATAATGCTGATAATAAGCATAATGACGACGATGAAGACATAGGCAATATCTGCAATCAATTGTTTTTCAAATTCACACAAGTTTGTAACGGAATATTATTTAGTAATATTTAAAAGAGAAGGGTAACGTATAGTTGTCAATCTTGAAGCACTTGTGAAAACTAGTTGTCAAATGTTTCCCAGCAACTGTCAGATTTCATTGTCCGCGGAGAGCTAACTGCCGGACCGCTGCCTCTGCTAATGGCGTACCGGATGTATCCCCCGGGTCCCATACTGTCTGCAGTCAATAGACACATCCGCGTTTATGGACTGCTTAGGATCACTGATTGGCATTGGCTTACAGCTTATAACTCACTAATCGGTTTGTCGATTGAATGACAACGTTTCATTGTCTAATTTGAAAACCAAAATAAATGTTACTTTATAGACTTGTGCAAGCGCAAACCCATTACATTTGCAACGCAGAGTTGGATAAAGGATTCGCTTGATGATTTTATAGTATAACGGAACTAAGATCGGTTATTCAGGCACCGCCAACACGGCTAATTTACTGTGCCATCGAAACAAAACATAGACAACTGCTTGACAATTCATTTAATTGATTTCAAATTCGAGCAATTTATAGGACATGCAACGCTTTTGAAAACAGTGTCGTCATGCACGCGAATTCACGACATGCAAACTCACTAGCGCGCCTCCCCCCCCCCTCCAACCCCCCTAAAACTCCCGGACCATGCATATATGGCCATATATATATATGTATAACTGTCAAAACTGTACAAACATGCTAAAAATTTTTTTCGCTCGCTTTGCTCTCTCAATGTTGTAAGACATAATATTATGCCTTGTTAGCATTATTTCGTGGATCACCATAATTTCGTGACGTCATAAAAGAGAGTGAATTTAGGCTCGTGCGTCCGATTCACGTGTCCGAAATTCCGTACAAGAGCAAAGAAGACATCGCTGATCTTATAAATAGTAGAACTCATGCATGTAAATGTAGTTTTATGACCACAATAAATCATTTTTATGAAATTATTTTAGTACAGAAACCATTAATTTATGCATTTGTCCCTCAATATCCCATTCATTGGTGTTGTTTACCTTCTGTCAAGGACGCGTATTGTTTAACTCCCTTGTTGATTCCGTATCAATGGAGTGCTTGTTTTATATATTGTACAAAAAAGGTGTCTTCACAATTTTTTGATGGTTATCGTCTACAATTAAAAACCAATTAGGAAATCTTTTTTATTTTCAGAAGAAACCAAATAATGTATCAAAATATAGGAATTATTTTCAAGAGGCATTACTACAGGCATACGAGTATATCAAAACACAAACAGTATCTGTGGAAAAAGTGGCCAAAATGTATGGGGTCCCGTCTTAGACTTAGAGAGACAGAGTTAAGGGTCGGGTGGATCCAGAACATTGTTGTGTTGGAGCTAGCACAAGCTTTTCACATGATGAAGAAGTAGTCCTTGTCGAACGTATCTAAACCATGGCCCAACTAGGATACGGTCTGTCCAACATCCGGCGTCGCACCTTAGCCGGTGAATTTGCATTTTCAATGGGGAAAAAGGAAACGATGCTCCAATGAGTAACAACTGGCTGTATGGTTTCATGAGACGGTGGAAGGATACATTGGTAAATGTCAGTCCCAGGAAACTTGAATCGGTACGTGCAAGATCGACCACACCAGAAGTGATTCAAACCTACTTTGACACGATGAAAAATGTCATCGAGAAATATAACTTGTCCAACAAACCACATTGCATTTACTACTTAGACGAAACTCGATTACAGCCTGAATATCGTCCTCCAAATGTTATAGCTTCTAAAAAGTCTAAACCCCAAGCAATCACCTCACCCAGAAATACAACAACAACGCTGATTGGATGCATCATTGCTCTGGGTCAAGCCTGCCGCCGTTCTTTGTGTTCAAGGGTGTTCGCTACAATCATGAGTTGATGACAGGTGCGACAACTGGTGCAAGAGGCGTGATTTCCGAAACAGGTCCAATGCTGAAATATTTAAGCAATACCTTCAAGAGCACTTCCTTCCTTCGCCAGACCCTGTCCTACCGATCGTCAGCCTTTATTGCTGATATACGACGGACATACATCCAGATCTTATACGATGGGCTAAGGAACAAAACATCGTCCTATTTGTGTTACCAGCGCACACGTCGCAACTTCTCCAGCACCTCGATGTGGCCGTTTTCGGACCGCTGAAGACATACTACTACACTTAATGTTCAATGTTCATGAGCAGAAATATTGGCCGGACCATCACTAAATTTGAAATCTGTGCCATCAAAAGATAAACTGTTTCCATGTGAAAACTTCCGCGAAGATCAGCCAGCTAAGAAAGCTGCGGCAATTAAGTCAGGGCAAGCTGCTTTGGAGGAATTTTTAAGACAGAAAGAGGAAACAATGAAAGCAGCCGTCAATAACAACAGTAACAACAACAACGTGTCATGCCAATGTTAAAAGCAGAAAGCAAAACAACGACCTAATGCCAGCGGAAAATAAAACAAGCGACAGCTACATCAGCATATTAAAGCCCATCAATCAACCATCGACATCGGGGAATGACCCAGCGGTAGATGTTGAACCTGATTACGACGATGTAAGTGTTGGCGATTTCGAACTAGACAATTCACGCGAATCGGAAACTTGTTGCGTGTGCCTTCATTTATCACCTCCACACATTGACTTTCATGAATCTGTGAAAATTGTGAAGTGGGCACAATGTGATAGATGCGGACACTGGACACATCTATCATTTTGTACAAGCGTGAAAGTTGTGCGACGACACAGTTAATTCTTGTGTCCTCACTGCGTTGACCAAGCCACTGGATGAACATTATATTGTGTGACAAGTAAAATGCATGTTCTTACTGCGGGTATTAGTCTTGCTGTTGTTATTATTGTTATCGTCAGTTAAAACAGTTAAAAGTTTCCTTTGACGTAAAATTGCATATTTTGTCATTTAATGCTATTATACAATCAGTAGTTCGTTAAATTTGTTCAATCAATTCTGTACACATTGTTAACGATTATTTGACATGAAATTTGCAAAGCCTAGGTGTATATTTTATTTTTATGTATACAGGTTTTACTTAAATTGTATGTTTGTTTTATTTGTAATGAAATTATTAAGATATAAGTTAAATATTTTATTGATTGCTTAAACATTATTAAAATGTGTTTTAATAATGTGTTAAATTAATTTACCTTCTTACTATACGTAATAAAACCTTACAACAACGTGTTTTGTGCTAGTTTCCACATCCGTAATAAACAATTATTCTCCTAAAACTAAGTTTGCGCAGTGTAATGTGAGTCTCAATACATTCCTATATCGCTATATTTAGAAACCAATCAAAATCCACGAAGCGTCTCGGTGACTGAGATTACGATGGTGAGGTCAAAAATCGTTTCAATAACAGGTAATAAAAAAAAACCCATAGTTTTTCATCAGTTTAATTCACTTATAACACTACACTGTAACTTACTGACAAAATATTTGAGTTCATTAAACATGTATAAATGCGCATGCGCCGAATTGGAAAATAAGACCCACAGAATTATGAACACACGGCATAATTTAAGGAAACTCTGGACAGTGGGTATACAAGTATATACTTTTATTTGTGGATTAATTTGTTTTCTTGTATAAATTCATATGTTATATAAAGATGTCACATGTAATACCATTGGCACACGTATACCACACAAATGTACAAGAAATTTAAACTTTTCGACAAAATATTATTTAACATCGAAACTCAGGTCAAATCAATGGCTACTTTGGAGTTTTAACAGTTTTGTCCCAATTCACATTTTAGTTCCCAAAAATTTAATCGACAAACTTTTTGTTCAATCTTCCATTAGCAATCTCACCAAATGTTATATTGTTTTATGCATTCATTAGAAATATATAACGTGATAAAGTTGAGGGGTGTACACAACTGTTGTAAAAGAAAATGTGAACAACACTGAAGTTTACTAGCTATGTCACAGAAAGACAGGACTCTGCCTCATTTATCAACGATGCTCATTGTGCAAATATAATCTTTTTTTTCTGTTCCCTACACAAAACATGGCGAATTTCATTAACAGGAAGTGGGTCCAGCTGTAATCAAATCACGTGATATATGACGTTTGCTGGGTACAGACGGCTGCAAGGGACGGCACGGGCTTGGGATGCATGTGGGCGCTCTAGTTCTTGTTAACCATTTCTTTATATTTTTCGTTTTTAGATTAAGGCAATACTTGTGTTGGAGTATACATATTGTTCATAATCACATAAATATATACGAGATGGTATGCCACTGTTTTGGCAACACACTCACGACTATGAATATAAAATCACGCGTGTGCATGATAACGTTTGGACATGAATAATAAAATTATACTTTGCATGATTGCTTTCTAATACGAGATAAACAAAACATGATTATATTTATACAATAAATAATATTGTTAAACCATTAACATATATATGTGAAATTTACAAATCAGAAAGACCCGGTGTCAATCTAATTGCAAGTACATGTAATCTAAATGCAGAGTTGCCGACAAACACTAACTTTAGAGCCACATCCGGTCAGCTCTCGTCAGCAGTCAAGAGGCAGTCTGTAATTACAGTCTCCGTAGCGCCAGATAGATGGACACTAATATGGCAGGTCGTTAAGCAAATGACCGGATGAGTTAAAGAAAAGACGATTGTTAAGTGCGGTCTAGTTAGGAACATACCTTGCTTTGTATAGCGTTTCTGTTACTGTTGGTGATGTGCCGAGATCAAAATGTATTTGTGAGAAACATTTCATCGTATTTATTTAAGTCAATGTATTAATTGGTTTAAAATATAAAAAAAAACTGAAATGGGAAATGTTTGTAATAGCAATTTAGAATTATAAATGGTTGATTAAAATGATTTAAGGATATATAACAATTCCAATGTTATAGGTGTTGTCATTTTAATTTGGATAGAGCAAATGTACATACTTGTGTATATTGATTCCATTGATGTGCTCTTGGGCGTCCTGTTTTGAGATATTGCATTTGGCACAGTGAAAAGTTGTGTGCGTTTTCGTATAACGTATTACATATTCTGAAGACATTGGATAGACGCCATAGTCACATAGATCGAGTGAATGATATCATGCCAAGTCAATATAACATTCTTGAATCATCCCCGAATCTCATGGACATCGCAGTCAGTGAGATATGTTCCTTATTGAAGCATGGTATATCGTGGATCAAACTCAAAATTAGCGTCATTTAACAGAACGAATGCAAATAATTGTAGAGATGAAGAAATGGACGGACGATAACGCTATACACGTATATAGATGTACACAGCAGCTGTATTACAAATAGAAACACTCCGGAACTAATACATTATCATAATATATTATGTTATCTGACGTGTTTCATAATACAACGATCGAAAGAAAACGAAATGTCAAGGCAGTAAAGTGGTACGGTTATCAAGAATCGATTGCTGGTGTACGGGTTGTGCCTGTGTAGCAGTCATTTGGCTATTCTTTGAAATCCCGGATTATCCCGTCTCTCCATGCAGTGTCCCTAAGGGTATTCTCGCTTGCATTTCGAACTATCATTGCGTCCAATACAGGCGTTAATGAACTAATGATACTTTGTTCTGAGCTAGAAAGGCAGTTATATGGGAAATTATTAGCAACATTCATGTAACATAGTCCTGTTATTGCTAAATTCCTGGACTGGTCGGATGGATGAGAATACACATCTATACACACCCACAGTCTGTAAACACTGAACAGCTCAATATGCATCGGGGCAAGGTATCACTGGTTTGCTACATCCATGACGAATACATTTTATACACATTTTTGAGGTCAAAGGAAAATGAAATAAACGTAGAATTTTTGTATTTTCATAAATAACGTCGATACTTGTACATTGAGAACTTGCACATGATATTAGATCAATAATAGACTGGACCAAACCGATTATAACACCGTAATGACTAATCTATCTGAGCTGAACGTAAGTGTGGTCGGTGATTTGTTATCGGGTGCAACGGAATTCTCTCCCATATGGCCATCGCCCTAGAACATTTGTTAGTTAAGGGAAATATTTCCCAGATACAGGAAGCGCCCCGTTCCAGAGGCGTCCCTGCGTCGTTTAGTGCTCTGTGTGAAGCACCTTGTACACTGCACCTCGGTTTAACGCCTCATGCAAAAGGCGAGTTAGTGGGTCAACGTACAGCGGGGGCTCGAACCTGCGATCCCTGGGTTATGAAGTCAGTGCGTTGCCACTAGACCCCGGATCGTGAAAACAATCGACGATCTGATAAAGCTTTCTGACTGGAAAGATTCGTAAATCACTTACAGTGTACGTAGTATATATCTGACCATGAAGTTTTAGAAAAACTATACGTGAATTAGCATATCTTTGAAACGTTATCCATATTTGAGTCAATTGACCGATTGGTCATTTCTACATATGGTAGCATACATGTATGTGTAGAGACCAGGACAGGACACTCATGTTTATCACCACACGATGCAGTAGATTAGGAGATAAGGGGTCACATAAGTGTGGCGACAAAACCACTTCAAACATCACTGCCCCAACAGTCTCATTACCAATGTACACATAGGATTATTACTAACGGTCTAACAAAACAGTTATACTCATGCAATTCATAACACACCACACTTATAATAAACGCCGGTTTACCATATACGATGGATGAAACACATGGTAATGTTTTAAAGCTCGTTGCTGAAAGCAATAAGGTGGAGTGGGATGCCCTCGACCCTCACACACCTATTGACGAGGAAAATAAAATATATTTTGAACGGAAAAAAAAATAAAAAAAAATAAGGTGGAACGCCATATTTATTTATCACTCGTAATTTAAACTGTATTACTATGAGTCAGAAACACAATATAAAGAGTGCAACCATTTTACCATTTGTCTCTCTCATTAACTATACATAACGTTTGTTATGATCTACGTTATTCGCACTGAAAATCATAACGAATCAACAAACAATATTAACAAACAGCTGACCTTGTACAACAAAGAATATCAACCTAACAATATTCAGAACAGACCCTTAAAAACCAACCGTACCTTTTAGTGTTATCAACAATCTCACTGTACTGGAGGCATTTATGATGTCGCGCAAATGGATGTATATTGGGTGTTTTATAGCACATCGTTAAACTGTCATGAAGAGGATATTTCACAAAAAATTTCATTTAATCAACAATCTTCCGCTGCAATTACAAAATGCTTTTTAAACATGTAAATCAAGAATTCATTTCGCAACATAATGAAAGGTCGTCCCGTAACATATGAAAGTATAAAACACTCCCGCACATTCTGTTGAGATGTATCAGATGACAGCAATCCCAATGCTATACTTGTATCGAACTTAAGTAAAGTTATACGCATCCCGATACGTGGGAGAAAAATGGGAGAAAATAAAGCATGGGGATGATCTCTGAGCTAAACATGTACATGCGCTGACAATGTACAGTTTGTATTGAACTTTATAAGAATTGACTCAATAACGTACGAGTAAAATCGAGATATTGAAAATACGGACGCGCGAGAATGAAACCGCAAAAAGAGAGAATGTCCTTAGTTCTAGATTATAGGAACAACTGGAAGCGCACAGCGGCTTTGAATTCCATTGCTGGAAATTCGTTGGTTAACGAGTTACTGCTGGCAAGCGAAAGTGAAACATACTACACTTGGTCAATCTGCACATTGTTATCGTTAAGACTAATAACAAATAAGTAGATAGGTTGACCAAATGCCCCACCAGATAACATAGCACTTGCACTTATTCCGCAGTTTAAATTTGTTGCAGCAATGTTCTATATGTATAATATGTTATGGATCCGATGTTTTAAATCTGAAAACCACCACCACTAACAACACTATTTACAGTTAAGGCACGGCAACATACCTATACCTTCAATATAATCTACGTTCTAAAGTATTACAACAAAAATGATATAAACTGCAAATGTATAAAATAAATTACACCACTTACCGGCCAGTTAATCCACCGTCAACACTTACAACTCGATATGTGTCTTAATATATTTTTGTAGGAATGTCTTGGTATAAATACCAACATACAATTACATTACAACCATATATTGATGTTTGTAAATATTCACGAGTTGAATGTCAACCATGCATGAGTCGTTTAAAATGACTCAACGTTAAACATAGATACATACTACACATACTGTATGACAGTGGTTTTCATGTTCACATATACGAATGTTTATTAAAATGTGACGTGTTATCTGCACTAAGTTCACATTAGCTTAAAGTCAACATAAAGTTTGGTCTCTATATTTGTACTTTGTAGTTTATGAAGTCGTTTTGTTAAAGGGGCGTATCGATGGTAGGTCCACCATTTCATTTGCAAAAACAAAATGTATTTACACATAATTAATGTTAAGAATTGCTAAATGCGATGATCTTGTTTATATAAACAATAGACATATATTATTTCATTGTATAAAATGTGGTCATCGATGACACTTTCCGGGCGCGCGAAAATTAGTATAAGTAGTAAAATCGATAAGAATGAAATGAGGTACAATTGCGTGCATGCGTGACATTGATAAATGTTGTGTAGCGTAGGTAAGTTTTCGTGAAAGTGCCCGATTATGTAGTCGGGAGTTCGAATCCTACTCGAATGACATATATGTATATATTAACTTATGTTTTGTGTTGTTCGAAGGCTATTACCAGAGTATTCGGAAGTGCCACTGGAAACCCCGTTCTCATATAAATCTTATTCAGTTGGTTTATTAATGTACTTTTATTATTCTCGTCAGCTGGGTTTCATTAGAACCATGTTTTACATATCAGACAGTAACCAATCGAATTTTGTATGTGTTTTTCCTCTGTTTCTATCGTAGTATTGCTCAAGGCACATTTGGGTTCATATAAATAAACACATCCACGTCAAATGGATTTGTTCTAAATATACAATCAAACTACATCTCTGTACTGTTTAAAGGGACCTGTTCACAGATTGACGAATTGACAATTTCCAATTTTTTGTCACAGGTTCTCAAAATAAAATAACACTGTATATAAATGACCGAAATAGCACTAGCGACATTGAACTGGGTTGAAAATAACGTGTCGTTGATGAGTAATCATCAGTTGAAATGGATACAATTATAAAGCGTTTAAAACGCGATACGATTAAATATTTTAGAGTACTTCTGTTGTTTTCGTTCAATTCGTCGAAGGTTTGATCCCGTGTCGACACATTCTTTTCTTTTTTTAATGTTTTTCGCGTTAAATACTTGAGTTCTTTAGTTCAAATGCTTTAGTTTTTTTTCCCGTTAAGGTATTTAATTGCATTGCATATTTAAAAATAATACAAAAATCTGTAAACACCTCTCTTTAATATTTACGTTATAAATCTGACCTACCTATTTTACTGACCAATAAGACCCGCGAGACCAAGTCTAAATCCTCCAGACTTTCTTTCCACATCACATTCTAGAGCGAGGATCCTCTAAATGAGCGCACATCTTGCCTGGGATGACTTCGAATACACCGTTCTGTTTTATATAGTAGATTTCATATGAACATTGCATGTATATATGCTTCCACTATACAGTCACTAGATCATCAGACGAACACTGGACGTTACAGAATTCACACCAGTCCATGTCGTTGCATCAATGCTGACGGGTCTGTTATCTCTGCGGGACACTTAATACTGTCTACCGACGATTATCAATTTCCCATTGTAGAACAAAATATGTGGTCGTATATAAAGACATACAGGATATATTTAACTATTTTGCTTTCACACGTCAAAAGCATCAACGACATCAAGGTACAAGCACATCATTTACAATCAACAGAGTCGCTTTTCAAAGAAAGGCAGCTAACTTGGCAGTGGCAGGGCATCTTCAGGCAATACTGTACGCATTTAAATTAATGCTGTTTGATTTTATTAATATCCAATGATTCTAAATGCTGTATATGTACTATAACAGATTAAACATCCTGTAAGTGTGTAGTCGTCCAAGCAATGATAAAACAATTACTGAATAACGAAAGGACTATTAAATAATACGTGCTGTTCTTTGGCATCAGTCTTTCACCGGATCCTGCTGCGTCGCCGTGTCACAGTTTGACAGACTAACAGACGGAATACGTAAACGTCGAACACGTGTCTTACATAACGTGCATGATACTCAGCGTAGAATCCTCACATTTAATATAACTTACACAGTCATGTCTTTTAAACACACTTATTTATATAACGTTGAAACAAAAGGTAAATACTTCAATGCTACCACACTAATTCGAATGAGACGAACACGTACACACTCTATCCATGAATGTTAAGCAGTCAAAAGGAAATATGCAATGCTCGCACAGTTATCTGCATCTCTCAGGTGCCAGTATTCCCACTACTGATTCTAGATATAATACCGTCACAATGTACTCCGGCTCTACATTAGCAACACGTGTTCCAATGTTTTCTCGCTACTCCGATATCGCGCCAGCTGCCAGAGAGGAACTCGCTACACGCTTTCCACGTCATGCACGAGCACTCCGAGCACCTAGCCAGTGGTTTATCAGCGAAATAAACTACAGGGGAAAAAATATAATAACACAAAACACTCATTAAACACTCTCCTTTAACTCCGATATCATTTGTAAATGTGTGCAGTTATAAAACAAGCGTATAGTCCTAGATATAACGTATAAGCACAAATATTTAAGCTTTCCTGTGTGTTAGTATAAAGCCTACAAAACGTCTACCGGCATACACAGCGGGTTCAATAGGTTTGCTGCGGATTCCTAGACTTGTACCAATGTTTTCCCGATAATCGGAATTAGTTCATGCATTTTATGAGAACGCAGTCTACGCGATGATAAATGTTTGTTTCTCTGATCAATTATACGAGGAAGCAACGTTGAAATGTCTATGAAACAATAACAGACAATCAGTTCTAAGATGTTCCTACTCAAAACACGCTAACACGTGCTGCAAGGAAATATCTTTGCCAAACATTAAAATGTTGTATTTGCAAAATTAGAATGCTTCTATATTAACATTGGCTTTATCAATCTAGTTGTCCAACAGGTGACAACAATATAAACTGCAGAGATTGCATATTTGATTCGTTATTTTAATGAACGTGCGTTTCAAATAAATACAATTGTGTAAATCATAATAAGATATATTTAAACTACTACAACTAGAACAACAACAACAACTACTACTACAACAACAACTACTACTACTACTATTACTTATTTGGTACATTTTAGTTTAAGGTTACATGTACACACTGGTTTTAATCAATATTTAGTTAGGATAAACGCTCAATGATATGGGTCTCCAAACAATACAAGAAAAACACGGCGGCAAACACACCGGTATGGCTGTTAATTCAAATTGAAACAAAATACGACTTATTTAATTTAAATTGCACGGTAGTCCAATTAGCTAACAAGGGTTGGAATTTGAATCGATGACTTAGAAACCAACCTTAGAAAGTTACACATGAAGTAACGGAAAGGCCGCTATATTTTTAACTCGTCAATTCGTGTAATAATAATCATGGAAAAATTGAACATAAAAACATTTCTTTTGAACATATGTTTTTTTTTATATCAAATCAAGTAAGACAGACGACGCCATATTAGTTTGTCTTGCACACATTTGTCCAAAAGCAATGAATCGAAGTATCACAATCTGAGCATATTTGTGGATTTCCATGTAAGATCGTATTATCATTCAATATTCTCTTCACTCTTACTAATGAGCATAACAATATATAAATATATTGGCCTTAAATGAACGACTTGTGTTATTTATAAAGGAAAGGCTTCTGCAAAGGAACACGTAGATATATATATAAAAACTCACATGATATCCATATATCAAATACAAATATGGCAAATATCCGCGTCAAGGGAAACATGTGATTTCGTAAAACTGTCGATGTTTAACTCGTATGCTCAAATTAATCCGGAGCTGACATTTTAATCATGCCCTGCTCTATAGATTCTTCTAATGTTAAAATAACAAATAAAAAAGTGGATGTGCTCCATGCGATGCCACGAATAAAAAGCAATGGAAAACTTGGCGTTCGTGTCAAAATACAATACAGTTTTCTAATAACATATTTCATTTTCAGTTTGATACAAAGTTTGCTACGATGCAAAATTCCACAGTGACGTCTGCTAATTCAGCGAAATGAGATGCATTTCTAGTGTACGTATGCATTTTGAAACATTAAATAGCTTTCTACTCTGCTTGTATGTTACCATCGCTCCATGTCTCTGTAGGCCAAGGATCTGTTTTAATTGACAGACGCGATCCAATCTGCAGTAAATACTTGCTCCTGACAAATTGCAATATTAGCCTTTACTCGAGAACCGCCGAGATTTCATTATGATTGCTAGACCCGTGACAGACTTTCATTAGACCAGGTCCACTCGATTTGCCAAAATCCAATAAAACGAGACATCCAAAACACCTAAGAAACATATAGTGACCTAAAATCAAATTAATAATAACATGTGTTGTCATATACGGGTATTGACACTGCCAGTTTAAGTCCGCTGTCCATAAATTCTGCAAATTGCAATATTCGACGTATGATCATCATTAGATTGTACAACAAGGCAGCTTACTGAACATATTCTAGCTCGTCAATGGGTGAATGACTGTAGATTAACATGGTCTTCGTTTTGATTACTGCTTCATTTAGAACAAATACCAACAATAAATAGCACGATTATCTCTTAGGCCATGCCAAACTGGATATTATGTGTTTGAAAAAATCGGGTGGATTTGGATTTTCTCATAAATCTAGATAAACAACAATTTTGGGGTATTTTTTATCAGCATAAATACATGTATAGCGACTACTAATGTCCGCAAAACACGGTTTTCTCCTATGCTATTTATATAACAGGGTAAGCAATAATTAAAGAGCCATAACTACGAGAAAACACGTCAACTTCAAAAACTATTCATCATGATCAATAACCAATGGAACTGAAGCTTTATTGAATTCCTGGCCTTGATTGCTAAGAACTATCGCACAACGACTTCCAGCATAAATCAAAGTCCAAATTCTTTCAAAAACACAATAAGAAGGAAGCCGAACCTCATGACAATATGCTTGTCAATTCTTGTTACTGATGCATCCCACCCAAAGGTTATGTGAACTCTTGCCAGTGACCGCAGATAAATAGCGGAATACTGCACTAAATACTAGTGCGGCTGACAAATGGATTTGACAAAATACTCAACGGACAGACGAGCAGTCAGGCGGCGCTTATATACTCTTCCGAATTCTTTTTCTGGGACCTGTAAAACTAAGCCAAAAGTCTAAAATGCAAAAGGAAATCCAGTGCCCAATGCAAATCTATCTTAAATGAGCGTGAACCGCATGTGACCGATTGTCAAACAACTGGACGCTCTTCAGTTCATAAATATTCATGCTCGCCTTCCGAGACTCTCTCCGCGTTGCACCGCCATTCGTCATGTCTGACGCTCACGGCATATCTGAACATGAGTTACAGGCGCTATAATATTCCTGGGGCCATCTGCATATTGCTCTTCATTACGAGCAGAGAGGGCAGTCATAGAACTGCACACAATGCATATTGGCACTCGAGGTTCCAGTCTAGCGTTACAAGTTGTTATGCATGTTCCATTTGTTCTACATATGTACGCCACTAATACATCGATACATGCAAAGTTATGTTTCACATTCCTTCTTCGAATTGTACAACACATGGTATTAAACAGATGGCATTGACGCTAATCGAACCGCATTGTACAAGATTAATAAACTGAGTGAAAAATTATGTTTATATATAACAAACATGACACGTACATGTATAATATTATGATAATGCTGACATCATAATTATTCAATTGTATTGAAGTATATATATTATGAAATTCATTACATTGGCCTTTTGTATGGATATGAATGCAATGAAGTAAAAAATAAACACTTAACCCCCCTCCCCGAAATACAAACAAGAGCATCCTAAGAAAGACGAACCCCTTCTGGTTGCAAGACGACAACGTCTATGGGATTAAACTTATTAAGGTAAGCATGTTGTGAGCACAGCTGCCTTTTACTAACCGCATACTGTCCAATTTTGGACATGCATTTAGGACTCTGAATGGATGTTTTCCGACACGCGACCAGTGTGAACGTTCGGAAACGTTATGATTCGTAATGACAACGAATTTGTGCATTTGTACATATATCGCCTCAGAGGAGACAGCGATTATGATAATAATAAGCATAATGATGACGATAAAGACACTGACGATGATTGCGATTATTTATTTGTCAAATACAAAAAAGTTTGTAAAGGAATATTATTAAGTAACATTTAAGAGACAATGATAACGTATAGCTGTCAACCTTAACAGCACTTGTGAAAACTAACTGGGCAAATGTTTCCCAGCAACTGTTAGACTTTACTGTCCGCGGAGAGCTAACCGCCGGACCGCTGCCTCTGCTAATGGCGTACCGGATGTCTCCCGTGGTCCCTTGCTGTCTGCAGTCAATAGGCACATCCATGTTTATGGACTGCTTAGGATCACTGATTGACATAGGCTTACAGTTTATGACCCACTCGTCGGTTTGTCGATAGAATCCACAACGTTAAATATAATCTTCCCTCTGTTCCCCACACCAGACACGGCGGATTTCATTAACAGGAAGTGGGTCCAGCTGCAATCAAATCACGTGTTATATGGGATGCATTTGGTCGCTCTGGGTCGTACTAATGTTTAATTTATGTTTATGTTTTAACAGTTTAGTTTATTTGTAATGCACCAATGCATTACTGCCCCTGGGTACACATAATTGTATTGTACATTATTACATAAATACATATTAGAAAGATAGCATGAAAAAGTATGAATTTAAAATTCATATCCAAAAGTTATCTTGCAAAAGCATGATTGTATATGTAATTTAAATATTCATAGTCGTGACTGTTTGCAATATTTATCAAAACGCTGATACGCTACCATACATGATAATATTTATTCAATAAATAAAATTGTCAAACAGGTAATATACATTTTATATTTTAAAGTCATATCTTAGATGCATGTAATTATTGATACGAAAATTAATGGCATCGATAATAATAACGTGTACACAATATTAATGATTAGTATTTTTTAGGATGAAATATCATTAGTAAATGTGATTATTACGTGAAAAAAAAAACTAGACCAATTGTGTGACATTTACAAATCATAAAGACCCGGTTTCAAACTAATTGCATGTACATGTAATCTTAATTCAGATTTGCTGACAAACAGTTACTTTAGATCAAGATCCGGTCAGATCTCGCTAGAAAAGGCTGTCTGTAATTACAGTCTCCATAGCGGCAGATAGATGGATACTAATATGGCAGGTCATTGAGAAAATGAACGGATGAGTTAAAGAAAAGTCGATAGTTGAAGACGTTCGCAACAAAAAGAAAATAATTGGGTTAATTTCTCCTTTTGCTTCATTATTTTTTTGATGGTTTATAGGTTGCAATATACTAATTTCAATAAATAAATATAAATCTGTGTAAGTCATTAAGTTCCAGTCAATGGTTAAAAGTTCATAAAGCATTATAATTATCAAAACCACACGTATACAATGTATTGCCAAACAAATTAGTTAAAAAGAAAGATCCATTAAATATCTTCATTCTATTTTGGCAATTGGTACGTTGTTTACGTAAACACGAAACATAAAAATGGCTACACAGGTACCCTATTTAAAGTCCAATATTTCCCAAACAAATTAGGTCAGCCATTCTTTGTATTAATGTTTTGATGTAAGTATACATCGGTGCATGTATGTAATATACCCTACCTTCATCTTGGAAGTTATCTATGCATAATACATACACATTTTGTTACATATAAAATATTCAAAATTTGAAGATCACTTTTCACCATGACCAAGCTACTTTCCAATATATCACCATACATTGTTGGAAAGATGAGGACGTAACCTTTTGAAAAAACAGCATGTCAAAAAAATTCTATGTGTTGTAACTCAAAATATTTACCTTAGAAAAAACACACCGGTTTTGACGGGCATGAAGGCTGCCATTTTGCGCATGAATACATGGGCCAAAAGTTATGAAACTGGGAACCACTAGACAAAAAATAGTGCACAAAACAGCCTTTTTTCTTATTGCTTACATATATACCTTTAAAATGATACCAAAACATATCATTTAAACTGTATTTTACAAATTATATGCATCCTCCACTCAACCATATGTGCTTATCATCTAAATGTAACCCTGAGGATGTGACTTCCGTTTTGGGGTAATTAGACCTTGAAAACGGTGTATCCTAATGAAAAGCAATCTTCAGAGAACATTCAGCGCATTTGAAATAATGATGACTTCCGTTTTTTATAACACAAACATAACATTTCATTAGACTATGGCGATTTAAACTATATTCGGTAGGAATATGATGTATCAATGGTTTTTTGTATAATTGGTATTGCAAAAAATGTATTCATGTTACGCAAATGAAGTAAAAGTAACATGAATAACATTTCAACGTATTCCGACTTATTTCACCCCATTTAATTTATTGAAAGATATCGTTTTATAGGTTGATCAACATCTACTGGAGTAGTTGATAGAAATTTGCAGTTCTAATTATTTCTTAATAGAACGCAACCGCAATTCAATTTCAAATTAATATGCACAGTAAATTTACAAGAAATGTCTTTAAACAAAGACAATCGGCGTAGAAATTAATATTGAAATTTCATTTTTTTGCCCTATATATAATACAAGAGGACCAAGCTGTGACTTCACGGACCCCATATTTTTCGTTCCCTACTAAGGAGACTTCTCGGACCCCAGATTTTTCGGTCTCTACTAAGGAGACTTCTCGGACACTATATTTTTCGGACACTATAAGAAAACATATTGTCCCCCAAAATTTATTTGAGATAAACTAAATAATTATTAATATTTGTACCGTGAATAAACCGATCATATACCGCCCCATGTTTTCACCAGTGATACATGAATAAGATCATACTAGGAATTTACATAAACATAATTGATACATGAATTTGTCAGGCAATTTTAACAAATTAACATTGTTAGAAAATAATAGCGGGAATGAATGAGCAGTAAGTTTATGAATTCCCCATTTATTGCAATTCTCGGGTTAAGGATTCTTCAGACGCTAAGTGATGCGTGTGTATTAACACAGCTTTACCGCCCGCTATTTTAGAATGATTCTCCTGCTGGAGTTGTACTCGCTAGAATTAATTCACGGGGATGACAGTCGGTTACAGCGTACAAAAATATTTTTACACAATGATAACATAATAGGAAATATAAGCTCAATGAAATTTGCTAATATTTGTTGTGGTTATTTATCAGAAAAATAATATAAATTTACCACCTTATATTATGTGCTTGCGAGCTCAACAGGCAACATTGTACGTTGTGACCAACTGTCGTCCCCGTGAATTGGAGCATTGTAATTGCTATTTATAGAGAGCGCCGATTATGTAGGCTAAACAATATAGTTATTTCATTATGTGAATGAATATAACATTCTGATCATGACATACAATGAGTAAAATTGTTCATAATTATGTTCATTTCTAGAGTGTTTGTCGAAGATATGTTTATAACTTTTAATTTAACCGCTTATGTAAACAATTATGTAAATGTTTAATCCCCTAAAGTATGCAACATTTATTGGTATACGTTAAACCATTGTTTGAAGTTTGCATTCCTTAAAATTAGAAAATTTGCCCAATTATATTGGCATTCAATTTTCCCGCTGCATAATTATCGCAAGAAATCTAGGTGAAAAGTGATCTTAGACAGCTACGCCGAAAAAGGGCTTCTACAGATAGCGTATTTAAACCCCAATATTTCCGGAACAAGGCCGGTTACCCCTATTTTTAAGACTGTTTTAGTTTTAGGATACATTGACACATGTTTGTGCAAATTTTTAAGAAAATCTGTCGTTCGAAAAAAATTGGACGAAATTGTTGCGAACGTCTTTAAGTCCGGTCCAGACAAGAAAATGTTTCTTTTACTGCTTATGTTGTGCCGAGATTATTGTTATTTTATTAAAAGCAAAAACATGTCATTTAATTCAGTGCACAAACTACCTACAATTAGATATTTTGAATATAGAAAGTTGATTTATAACAATTTTTATAATAAATGTTTGATTAAACAATGTATGGCGGTAAAGAAATCAATTATATCATGATATACTTTCAAATGCGTATGTAAGAGATGTTTCCATCAAATACTTATGTTATTAGGATCCATCAGTACATGGATACATGTATTGTCTACGTGTGTAATTTGTTTTAATGTTTTATTTTGGATAAAGAGAATGAAGATACAAATTGTCAATACATCTATAAAATGTTCCATAGATGTGCTCTTGAGCGTTATATTTTGAGATATTGCATTTTTTGCATGTGTGAAACGTTTAGTGTGTTTTTGTGTTTCGTATAACGTATTAATATTGTAATGACATTGGATAGGCGCTATGGTCACATAAATTATGTGAATGATACCTTGCCAAGTTAATTTGACATTGATTTCTTGAATCGTCACTGAATCTCAAGTAATGTATGGCAAAGAAAGGTAATTAATGAGCAAAGCAATTTAATTCGTCATTAAAGCTTGACGTGTTCTGTCCAAAACTTGTCATAGATCAAAGTTTAAATTAGTACACAACAAGCCAACACAACTTTAATGCAAATAATCCCTGAGATGACTGAATATACGGATGATAACGCAATATATTATATAGCAGCTGTATTACAAATGGAAACAATCCGCAATTCATACAATATCATACCGTGTGATGTTATCTGACATTTGCCTTAACATAATGATCGAACGAAACAGAAATAGAAACATAATAAAGCGGCACGGATATCAAGATTGAAGTGCTGGCATAAAAGTATTGCCTGTGTAACGGTCATTTGGCTATTCTCTGAAATCCTGGACCAACCTGTCTGTCTGCCCGTATCTGCAGTGTCCCTACGGGTATTCCTGATTGCATTTTGAACTTTCAATGCGTCCAAGACAGGCGTTGATGTATCCAATGATACTTCTTTCTGAGCTAGAAAGTCTGTAAAATGGAAAATAGTCAGCCGGCGTCATGTCAAGTAGTTCTGTTATTGTGTATTTCATGCTTATTTTTGGATTGATCGGATATACATTGATTACATATAAACACCCCACTGTCTGTCAACACTGAACAACTCGGGTCAATATAGCACTGGTTCGCGTAAATACAGTAACAATATAGTGCACACTTGTCAATGACGAGTACATTTGTATACAGATGGTCAGGAGAAAATGAAATACACCTATAATTATTGTATTTCCATGAACAACGTCGATACTTACACATTGTGAAATTAGTGATCAGCAAATACGACTCGTTAAAATTCATGTAATAGAATATCGCGATTGCAGTAAATGAAAAGAAATGTGGTTTGGCACAACGTCAAGATTAATGGTAAACGTGTTGTTTGAAGTACGTCTGATATTAAAAGTTTGGTGCAGATCATTGAAACATGTTCCGGGGGGGGGGGGGTAAGAGAAACCAGGAACAAGAACTTCTGCCAATCAAAGTATTTGTGGAATCCATTCATGTTTATCCAGTTCAAGACTGTGATTTGTTTAGAAATATTTCGGTGATAAGCGCATGTATTGTATGTAGTAAGTAGTTGGTTAGTAAATCAGTTCTGTGAAATGCCAATTATACGTCTTCATTCACTTTAAATAAACTTTCAAATACACACCATTCGTAGGGTTGTTTCCTATCACAATCGGTTTAATTTTGTTTTCAAAGTTAATTGTAAGTAATTTGCATTGAAATAGAAGAAAAGCCACACAATTAGAGCAGAACATATGCAAAGTGTAAGTCTTTCAAATGAATTGCAGCAACATTAAATGTACTACTAATAAGAGTTGTGTTTCTGTAAACAATGCAACAGTTACGCTTACAGTTTACGTATTATATATCTGATCTTGCAGTTATAGAAACATTTCACGTGAATCAGCATATCTTTAAAATATTATCAATACTTTTGGCAAGTGACCGACGGGCCATTTTTACATATGGTAACGAAGACATGTATGCCTAGAGACCAGGACAGAACAATCATGTTTATAAACACACGATAGAGGACATAAGGGGTCACATAAGTGTGGCGACCAAACCACTTCAAACATCACTGACCCAACACTCGCATTACCAATGTACACATATGATTATTACTAACGTTCTAACAAAACAGTTATACTCATGCAATTCATAACACACCACACTTATAATAAACGCCGGTTTACCATATACGATGGATGAAAGACACAGTAATGTTGTAAAGCTAGTTGCTGAAAGCAATAAAGTGGAACGTCACATTTCTTGACCACTCGTAAAACTGTGTCGCGTTGAGTCAGAAACAAAATATAACGCGTTTAAAAATTTTACCCAAACCATAACTTTAGATAATTATGTACATGTTGCTTATAATCTACGTTATTCGTTCTGAAAAACATAACGGATCAACAAACAGCTGACCTTGTACAATAACGAATATCAACTTAACAGTATTCAAAGCAGATTCATAAAAAAACAATCGCACCTTTTAGTGTTATCAACAATCTCACTTTACTGGAGGAATGATGTCGCACAAATGGATGTATATTGTTTGTTTTATAGCACATTGTTAAACAGTCATGAACAGGATATTTTACAACGATTTGCATGTAATCAACAATCTGTCGCTACAATTACAAAATGCTTTTAAAACATGTAAATCGAGAATTAATTTCGCAACATAACGAAAGGTCGTCGCTCAACATATTCGGATAAAACACTCCCGCACATCCTGTTGAGATGTATCGGAGGACAGCGATTCCAATGTTATACTTGTATGAAACTTAAGTAAGGTTACACGCAACCCTGGCAGAACATGGAGATGATCACTGAGCTAAACTTCTACGTGTGCTGAAAAATGTACCGTTTATATTGGGCTATATTAGAATTGATTCAATAGCGTACGAGCATAAAAAGTGAGAGTGAAACCTCAAAAAGAGAGAATGTCCTGAGTGGGGTGTAGTTTGCAGGAAAACATCTGGAAGCGCACATGGGCTTTGGATTCCATTGTTGTGTGTACCAAAAATTATAACAATTATATATTTTTACCAGAATGATGTCAAATGACACTGATACACTTGGACATTCGTTTGTTAACTAGCTACCCCTGGCAAGCGAACGTGATAATACTACATTTGATCAACCTGCACAGTGTTTGTTTTCGTTAACACTAATAACAAATCAGTTGATAAGTTGCCCTAATGCCCCACCAGATATAAATATGAAAACGAGTGACCCAGTGTTTAATATTGGTAGAGAATTTTTTAACATAGCTGTTGCAATTATTCCGCAGTTTAAATTTGTTACAGAAATGTTCTATACGTATATCGCGATACAGATCCGAGGTTTTTAAACTGAAAACCACCACCACTCACAACGCCATAGCGTTACATATACAGTAAAGGCATTGCAAGATACGTATACATTCAATTAAATCAACCTAAACAATAAAAACAAAACCATCAACCGTAAATGTATCAAATAAAATGCACTACTTACCAACCAGTTAATCCACGGTCAACACTTAGAACTAGATTTGTGTCTTAATATATCTTTGTAGGAATGCCTCGGTATAAATACCAACATACTATTACATTACAACCATAGATTGATGTTTGTCAATATTCACGTGTTCAATGTCAACCTTGCATGAGTCGTTTAAAATGACTCGACTAAAATGACTCGACGTTAAACATAGATACATACTACACATACTGTATGACAGTGGGTTTCATGTTCACATATACGAATTTTGGTACAATCGAGACGTGTTATTTGCTTTATGTTCACATGACCTTAAAGTCAACATGAACCAGGAGTTTGGTCTCTATTGGTGTACTGTGTAGTTTATGAAGTCCTTTTGTTAAAGGGGCGTATCAATGGTAGGTCGACCATTACATTTGCAAAAACAAGATGTATTTACACATAATTAATGTTTAGCATCGCTAAATACGATAATTCTGTTTTTTTTTTTTAAATAAACATATGCTATTTTATTATATAAACATTGGTCATCGATGACGCTTTCGCGGGCGTGCAAAAATTAGTATAAGTAGTAAAATTAATATGGATGAAATGTGCATGACGTACAATTAACCTGTAGAAAAAGCATAGATCTTTCTGTTTGTCTAAGGTTGTTTGTCCAAGGATTTTAAGTAACTGGATTGGATTGTGCTATTATTTACTACTGAAATATAAACCCATTAATGGTCAACTCAATCATTGAATGCCTTTGTCCTCTTTTTAACGCAGTATTACTCAAGTGTAATGTCACATTTGGGTTCATATAAAGGCATAAATCCATATCAAATAGGTTTGTACTAAAATACAATCGAAACACATCGCTGTACTGTTTAGTATGTACGTTAATCTGACCTACCTATATTACTGACCAATCCTCCTGGCATACTTCCGCATCAGAGTCTGGAGTCAGGATCCACTACATGATCTTGCATGGGACTACTTCAGATACACAATTCTTCTTGATATATTCGATTTCATATGTTCATTGCATGTATTTATATTGTATAAATGCTTCCATAAGACAGTCATCAGACCATCGGATGGACACTTGACGTTACAGAATTCAACCACAGTCCATGTCAGTGTATCTTCATCACCAACACTACAGAACTTCTCCGAGATGTGTCATTGCTGACGGTTTTGTTCTGCTATCTCTATGCTATCTACCGAGGATTATCAATTTCCCCTGTAGACCAAAGAAAGGACGTATATAAAAATCATAAAGGATCTATTTCACTTGTTTGCTTTCTCACGTCAATAACATCAATACATCAATATAGAAGCAAACTGATAACAGTCAATAGAGTCAATGTGTCAAAGAAAAGGCAGCTAACTGTGGCAGTGGCAGAACATCTTTCTACAAGACTGTACGCATTTCCATTTTCTGCTGTGTGATTTACGTCATAAATCCACTGATTTTAAACGCTGTATATATGTTCTATAACAGATGCAACAACCTGTAAGTGAATATTTGAACAATTACTGTATAACGAAATAACTTCTAAATAATACGTGTTGTTCTATGACATCAGCCTATCACGGATCCTACAACGCTTCAATGTCACAGTTCGACAGACTAACAGACGTAATACGTGAAACGTCCAGCACCGTGATTGATAACTCAGCATAGAATCCTCACATTTCATATAACTTACACATGTCTCTTTAATACTGTTGACTATATAACGTTGAAACAAAAGGTAATTACTTCAATGAATTCATACTTATCCGAATTGTGTGAACAAGTACACACTTTATCCACGTATGTTAAGCAGTCAGAAAGACATATGCAACGCTCGCACAGTTATCTGCATCTCTCAGGTGCCAATATTCCCACTAGTGATTCCATATATAATGCCAGTATAATGTACGCCGGCTCCGCATTAGCAACACGTGTTCCAATGTTTTCTCTCCACCACGATATCGCTCCAGATGCCAGAGAGGAACTTGCTGCACGCTTTCCACTTCACGCACGAGCAATCCGAGCACCTGGCTAGGGGCTTATCAGCGGAATAGACTACACGGGAAACATGCTCATAACACAAAACACTCAATAAACGTTATTCTATAACGTCGGTATCATTTGTAAATGTGTGCAATTATAAAACAAGCGTATATTCCTAGATATAACGTATGAAAACATACAGTTTTAGTTGTTCGCAGAACAACTATAGGTACAGCTTCTAAAATCCGACGACTTCAATCGCTATGATTTTAACTCATCTATTATAACGCGAAAGTAAGAAGTGCCATTTCAAAATATATCATGAACGTTTCCCAAATGCATCCATCGTTTTGATATATAATGTGATTAGAACGTAATGTGTTTAAAACAAACTCAAAAAAGTCAGGTAATTCACAGCTTTTAATGAAGAATCAAATTTTGAGACTAAAAATCACGGAAGAAAGTAGTCCACTACGCAGCGTTCAAAGTCATTGATAAATGGTTTAATTGGGTCACGAGCCAAGTAGAATCATGGACATATTATAATCCTAACATATTCATCTCACTTAATGTCGATGCAAGTTAAGGTTTTTATTTGCGGGATATTTAAAATGTTACTATTCATTTAACCATGAACTAAAACGAACAAAACGGGTCACAAAGCGAGCCGAGAAAAAACATAGACATTCTACTCCTAACCTTATCGTCTCGTTATCGCCGACTCTCATGTTAAGATTATTTATTGAGTGGGGCATGATTAATTATTTATTACAATTATTGTATTGCTTATTGTATTATTCACTTTGTCGTAATAATAATAATAAAGAACGAAATGGAATTTACTGTGTGTCCGTTATACGCAGTACACGTGGTAGCAATAGATGTCAGTTACACTCCAGCAACCTTATCAAAAAATTACACTGTAATTGAGAACAGGCTCTAAGGCCGAGTAGTTAACGCGTTGGACTCTCACGCCGGAGGTCGGGGTTCGATCCCTATGAGGGGCATGATTTGTTATCTCATTTGTATTAATTTTAATTTTGTTTTACAGAATATAAGGATTTGCTACTCCAGATGTTTTATTAATTGAAAAAAAAGACATTTCTAAAATATAATATTCTGTGAGTAACTTCCTTTAAGCACTTTAAAACACGTTTGCTAAATAATACGGGTGAAAAACTTGTCCTTGCATATTGTTTGTTTTTAATTTTTAAATAGAGTTTTGTTTAACGCCATAGTTCTCTCTTGTCGACAAATTAATCTACTGTCTTTCCACAGAGATTGTCCGGTAATAAAACTGATATCCATAAATGTTCACTATAAACCCGCCGGCAGTTACATTCAGAGAATGTGTTGGTTATGAAAATTTAATGACAGAATGTCGGAATGTCATTAAAAGTAAGATTATCATGTTTGTAGCCCGAAGGAAGACTATGATATTGTACACCGGACAAAAAATTAGGCTCATCAGGTTTCTGGTCTGACAATATTTTTCATTTTCAATTGAAAGCTGTTTTGAATATATATATATATATATATATATATGAACGAGCTATTAGAGCAAATATAATATTTTACCAACAAACATTAATTTTATTTGTTTATAACCACACAGATTGACCATGATAACGCGTAGAGGTTTTCATTTTAATTCATTATATGGTCATTTAGCTGATTTAATACAATTTGATTATCTTTACTGGTTCTAATATACAATTTCAATAGTATTATATTTTCAATATATTTGCACAACATTCTGCAAAACACACCATAACGGATCTTAAGTGCCTACTGTACTAAGTTATTTGGACGAGTCGAGGAGATTCATCGGACGCTATGATATTGAACAGTCCACACAAATTTTCAATAACTCTTAGTACAAACGAATGTTACAACAGTGATTGAATTTTGTTCTTGATTTATAATATTCAACACTTTAGACGGATTTTCGATTAGACTCTATATGAATAAACCTTTCGAATCTGTTCTGTTTAATTTAAACGTGTGTTCCTATTAACATTTGAATATAGTGAGTTGTGCCAATGTTACGCAACGGCGAACAACTGTAGTGCCTTCAGCGCTTTGATAGCTTTTCTGTGTTTAAGTATAAAATCTACATAACGTCTACAAGCATGAACAGCGGGTTCAGTTTGCTGGATTCCTAGACTAGTACCAATGTTTTCCTAATAATCGGAATGAGTTCCTGCTTTTTATGAGAACGCAGTCTACGCGATGATACATGTTTGTTTCCCTGATAAATTATATGAGGAAGCGATGTTGAAACGTCTTGGAAACATGATAATACAATAACAGACAATCGGTTCTCAGATGTTCATACTCAAAACACACAGACACGTGCTGGAAAGGAAATATCTAATCTCTGCCAAAACATAAGAATGTTGCATTTCTAAAATTAAAATGCCTCTATATTATCATTGGCTATAGCAATGTAGCTGAAACAACAACAACAACTACTACTGCTACTTCTACTAGTACTACTACTTCTTCTACCACTACTACTGCTACTACTACTACTCCTCCTACTACTGCCACAACCACTAATTATACTACTACAACAACTAAAACTATTACTGAAACATCATCAACAACAACAACAAAACAACAACAACAACTACTACTACTACTACTACTACTACTACTGCTACCACTACCACTACCACTTCTACTGCTAATGCTACAGCAACAACAACAACAACAGGAACTACTACTACTACTACTACTGCTACTACTACTACTACTACTACTAGTACTTTTACTTCTTCTACTACTACTTTTACTACTACTACTACTACTGCTACTACTACTACTACTACTACTTCTACTACTACTACTACTACTACTACTACTACTACTCCTACTACTTCTACTACTACTACAAAACTACAAATACAACAACAACACCTACTACTACTACTACTACTACTACTACTACTACTACTACTACTACTACTACTACTTCTACTACTTCTACTACTGCTACTACTATTACTGCAATAACAACAACTACTACTACTACTTCTACTACTACTAATACTACTACTACTACAACTACTACTACTACTACAATAACTACTTCTACTACTACTACTACTACTACTACTACTACTGCTACTACTACTACTACTACTACTACTACTACTACCACTACTACTACTACTACTAGTAATAATAATAATAATAATAATAATAATAATAATAATAATAACAACAATAGTAATTAAAAAAAAAAAATTATTAAAAAAAATAAAAATAATAACAATAAGAATGACATGTATAATACAAATGTAATAATATATTAATAATAATACTCTACAACGATAACGTCTACGTGTTTATTTAGAAATGTTTTCCCTCTAGCCTGTCTCTGATCTTCGCTTTCCCAATCATCTGCCAGGATAAAGAACGCCGCTCGATTATGATTAAATCTCTTAACTGATCCTAATTAGTCCTAATGCATAGTTAAACGAACAAATGCCCTCTCAATGTACGTGCGGTTAATTAAATACCGCGAACAGTATTTATGATTTTGAAGATGTAAATGGCTGTGGGAAAGAAGATTAGGTGTCGAAGACAAAACGAGATTGTTCCATGCTTGTGAGTAATAATGATACCAGAGTAGGCCAACGCATACATGCGTTTGGTATCGAGTGATGAGGGCCGAAGCTGACGTATGTGTTTGACCAGACCCAAGATGTTGGCGAGGGCATCTGTCCCTCCTTTCAGAAACGATTAGATATTGCCGAGTGTGGCTAATAGAGTTATTAAGTTCTATTCATGTTTAACAGTGGATTACTTAACAAACTAGCCATAGAAATAATGTAATCTTATCAAGATAACAAAAAAAACGACATAAAACGGACTACAAACCTGAGGGCGATCACAGTCCTAATGGTAGGATCCAATTAGATTATAAAGAAATATAAGGTATGATTTGATTGGTTGGCGGGTATTTTGCGGAACCGCAGCCACATCGAGGCTATTTCGATCAACAACAACAACAACAATCCAAAAACAACATCTTCCCCTGAAGACCAAAGAGATGAGGAAAACACAACTGATTTTCCTTTCCGATCATATACCAGTCATCAAGTGAAAAGTCAAACTGTATGGTAAGTCTAAATTTATGCGAGCTGATTTGATAAGAAATGTGTTTAGCATAGGAATTATAACTCGTCGACATTTCGGACGAAATATATTCGGATAAATTTTACATCTAGTTCTAAATTCACATTTTTCAAAACAAATATATCAGTGGAATTTTGAAAACCTAACTCTTGTGAAAGTTATATATATTTTGAAAATGACTTTTTTCTTAATGAAATGTTGTAATATTTTTATTTGTTATTTTGTTATTTGTGCATACAAAGTGAATCATATATTCCATACATTTTCATCACCGATATGCATTCTGCAAAAAACAAAGGCTAGCCTAGGTCCATGAAGCCTCAGGGACAGTAATCTCACCGTATAAATAGATTTATACACGACACACAAATATTCCAAATTCGCATTAAATTTAAGCTTCTACATAAAATTGTGACCACTCTGAAGACTGGTGACAATATGCAAAATTAGCAGTGCTAGACAAAAACTCAGTCAAGAAGATTAATGGCTGCAGATAGCCACAGGGTGTTAAAAACAAGGACAAAAGCCTACTCATTGTTTTTCACACCCCGAACATTATCCCGCTTGTTCAAATAAAACCCACACAATTGTTCACTGATGATAAATTTAAAAGTATGAAGTATATGACTAAAGTATTTTGAATTTGGAATTACAGTCATTGTTAATTAGGACTTAGTACCAAATTCCAAATACTTTTTGTAAATTCAACAAACGGGCAGTTGTCAAAATTACTCGCTGGCTAAAGTTTGGTGCGTGAAAAACAATGAGGAGGCTTTTGTCTGGATTCCAGGGTGATAATCACACTCAATGGATATTGTTTTTGATTGCACACCTAACGTCAGGATAATGAAAGGCACCTATAATTCTCTTCCTTCAGTTAAAACTATTATTAGCGTTGCATTCCCAACGTTCCACCTGAACCAAACATATCGAGCACAATGATTTTTTACCAGAAAAGATCTTTATGAATTATTACTTATGTGAATGAGTCAAGAAATCTTAAAGGGACCTAATAACACTAAACAGGTTGTTAAATTGACACAATTTTCAATTGTTTGTGTTCCAGAGAAACAGAATAATGCCTGACAGAGTAATTTATTGGAAATAATGTGTCATAAAGGAATAAACATGATTTTTATTGATAAAATTGAGAAGCATTTGCAATGGTTTTCGGTGATATTATTAACAACACATGTATTTACATACATTGTAAAAATACACGTTAATGAATCCAAACAATTACATGTAAATCCAAATAAGTTTATTTTGCTGAATCAGCCACCATTCTGAATGGTGATAGATCTTTGATCCATAGGTAGAAGGTTCAAGCCCTCGGCTGAGGCGCTTGTTTTTTGTTGGTATGCTCTCCAAGGTGGGGTGGAGGGACATATGCCTGTAGTCGCTGCTTTTCAGTCCAAATTCTAATTTTCAACTCAATGTCAGATGCTCTTCCCCAAAGATTTTATCCATTACACTCCACTGTGGTTGCCCTTTCATCCTATTGGTACTTCGTTTCCACATGAGATCTCAGGAACTTGTTACTCAAATTCGATGAAACATTATATGCAGCACTATTAAGGGGACATGGGAATATTTTATGCCATTGAATTTTCAGAGAGTTATTAGCCTTTAATTATAAATTGGCTTTTTTGTTTGCTTTCACTTGTCCAAGGATGGAGGGTTTTTTCGAGCCCACCTGTGGTGAGCTTGACTTAGTTGTCACAATGTCGGTTTGGTGTATGTGCGTCAGTGCGTGAGTCCGTCAGATCTTGTCCGGACTGTAATTTTTAAATAACTTGCCACAAATGTTCACCATGTGGAGACGGCGTGTCGCGCGCAAGACCTGTGCCCCTAGGTCATAATACAGCTTGTCTGGACTGTAACTTCATCATTCATCTGGCAATTTTAAAATAACTTGCCACAAATGTTCACGCGCAACACCTGTATCCCTAGCTCAAAGGTCAATGTCACACTTAGAGGTCAGAGGTCAAAGTATGGGCATAATACAGTTTGTCCGGACTGCATCATTCATCAGGGAATTTCAAAATAACTTGCGACAAATATACACCATGTGGAGACGCCGTGTCGCGCGCAAGACCTGTGTCTCTAGCACAAAGGTCAAGATAACACTTAAGAGGTCAAAGATCAAATATGGGCATAATGCAGCTTGTCCGGACTGTAATGTCAAGTTAACACTTAGAGGTCAAAGGTCAAATATGGCCATAATACAGCTTGTATGAACTGTAATTTCATCAGTCATTAGGGAATTTTAAAATAACTTGCCACAAATGTTCACATGGAAACAGCATTTCACATGCAAGACCTGTGTCCCTAGATCAAAGGTCAAGGTCACACTTAGAGGTTAAATGTTTTATCTGGGTATAATACAGCTTGCCCGGACTGTTAATTCATAAATCATCAGACAATTTAAAATAACTTGCCACAAATGTTCACCATGTGGAGACTGCGTGTCACACGCAATACCGTGTCCCTGGCTCAAAGGTCAAGGTCACACTTAGAGGGCAAAGGAGAAGGTCTGCTTGTTAGAAAATGTGATTTTAAATAATTACAATACAAGTTGCTTTCTTGACAACGGGCACGACATGTTGCCAACAGGCATCTAGTTTAATTAATTGGCACAAATGTTTGCTGCAAAGAGATGGTGTGTAGAGCTCATTAATTAGATCCCTAGGTCAAGTTCTACTACAAATACTGGGTGTCTGACATTGTACGGGCAATTATTTGTTTAATTGTGTACATTGTTATTTTTATTTATAAAATATAAATGTTTGCTTTTGTAGTGGGCTCAGAAGGTGCAAAAAGCATTTCCCAGGCAGAAAACCACTATGATAGTACCAGTGTGAGCCCAGGATAAAGACAGTGACTCAGTACGTAGGCTTGTACACAAATATGGGCTTTGCAAGATTGGTTTTGAATGCATTAGTGATGACAGGCTGCTTATGTGAAAATTAAAAGTTGATCCAAAACACTTACTCAGTTAACAGCACTCAGAACCACAATGCGAATGAATTGAGCATTTATTTTCAAATTATTTAATATTGTAATATCAGGTTACCTGTTTTCACAAGTTGATCACCCAGGCCTCCAAGGTGTTAAGTGGCATAACATAATGGCTAACTGTTATAACAACAGATTGTGTTGTCAGATAGTTAGACTGAAATGGTTCATTATGTAAAAATATTTTTGCTATTTTGCTTGAGTAATATTTTGATATTCAAATACTCAGTAATGTATTCGAATAATCAAATATTTGATTATTCGGTGACATCCCTAAATTGACCAGTAGATACTTGTCAACCAAGGATTGAGCTGACCAATTACGGATTTGTATTTCAGTGGCAAACAATAGCACATGGTTGCATAATCCAAGCAATTTACTTAAAACCCTTGGATAAACAACCTTGGACATACAGAAAGGCGGAGCGATAAATTTCTGTCTACTGGTTAATTTAATACATATTAACACTACTGTTTATTTGACAGCCATACATTTAATCGGTGATTTCATTGATGTGAATAAATGTGCAAGTATAATATACATACTGTTTGGTTGAACGTATATGATTGATTTTGATACTAATGTTGTTAATAATTATGTATTTTAGTAGTGACGTCAGACCTTCCTCAGAAACGGACAGCCTAGGCCATTAGAGAGCACTATCATGAAGATATACAGTCAATTCATAGGTAGGTTATGTTCAAATACAATACTGATTTGTTTTACATGCATTATTGGCAGTTGTGCTTGTCTATTTGTAGGTTTAACATGTCTACCCAGGTATAATTCCCATCCAATGCACTAAAATCCAAAAGAAATAAAATAAAACAAATAGCTTTTGACTGCAGTTTCAATGTTCAAATTGTGTCCAGAGTTTTGCTGTAACTGTCTCCACAAAGGTTCCAAATACTTGACAGGCCACCAAGTCTGGTAATCCCTCAATTATTACTGGCTTGAACTCCATTTTACAGGCCACTTAAATCAGCAAGTAGATACTAGGCCAGAATTTTTGACCAGTCATGATGACCAGTTTTCTGACCATTTTTCCTGGAGCTCATACAATTGTACAGGCTTAGGAATGAGGGGACACACCAGGTGTCTACACATAATGATGCGTTGAAAAACTACTACTGCTTGCCTTACTGCTCAATCCATTTCTTTTGTAGAAAATGACATAGTTTATTTAAAGATGCATACTTTTCCATTTGGCTACAAAAAAGCCTATGAAATAACCAACAAATTTGGCCTTGTAAGTAATTTAATATACATGTATCAAAGTGTTTTTTTTTTTTTTCTTTGTTTCATACTTAATTTTATTTTCCATACTTGTGTCTGATTGTTAGACCTTTGTATTAGAAAAAATATTGGTATTTACATATTTAGGGACTAATATGCAATAATTATGTAGATTATAACTTTATGAACTCTCTAGAGGTATATTGTACATACTTACTGCACATGATTCACTGTAATAAGGCTTATACAGACAGTGTTTGTGAGAATTGTTAAAATTGATTATCAGACATCCAGAGTTTTTGTTGAACAGTTTCTAACATTGTTCTATATGGATATCAACTACATGCATATTTAAAACAGTGAATATACGAGTACAGTCATTTGATACTAATTTATAAAATAGACTGTATAGACTGTTTGCAATGGGCAGATATGAAGTAAGACAGTTACTGTTAGACTCAGTGTATTTATGTTAGTTAAAAATTGAGTAAAGTGCTCTTATATAGCAAAGAGCCATAGGATTGGACTAGCGCATAATGTATGTACAAGTACATGTTCACTTACAGAATCCAGAGATTGTTACTAGATTAG
This sequence comes from Congeria kusceri, assembly GCA_027627225.1. Taxonomy (NCBI): domain Eukaryota; kingdom Metazoa; phylum Mollusca; class Bivalvia; order Myida; family Dreissenidae; genus Congeria; species Congeria kusceri. The sequence continues at coordinate 22,390,699 of CM051029.1, forward strand.
TTATAATCATTTACATTGTTCATAACAATTCATAACAAATGTAAATATTAATTAATATATATACCAATTAGTGTACAGTATGTTGATCTACATGGATGTCTATTTTTTACTATTTTTAGCTCGACTATTCACCAAATAGTTCGAGCTATACTACTCACCCGTTCGTCGGCGTCGGCGTCGCCGTAATGCTTTGGTTAAGGTTTTGCGTGCAACAAGTCCATATCTCTGTAACTACTACAGATATTCAATTGAAACTTCACACATGTCTTCAGGGTCATTGTATAAGGTCACTGACCAAGGCCCATAACTCTGACCTGCAATTTAGCAGAATTATGCCCCTTTTTGTACTAAGAAAATCAGTTAAAGTTTGTGTGTGACAACTCCATATCTCTGTAACTACAACAGATATTCAATTGAAACTTCACAAATGTCTTCAGGGTCATTGTATAAGGTCACTGACCAAGGCCCATTACTCTGACCTGCAATTTAGCAAAATTGTGCCCCTTTTTGTACTTTGAAAAATTAGGATAAGGTTTGCGTGCAACAAGTACATATCTCTGTAACTACTACAGATATTCAATTGAAACTTCACACATGTCTTTGGGGTCATTATGTAAGATCACTGGCCAAGGCACATAACTGTGACCAGCAGTTTAGCAGAATTATGCCCCTTTTTTGTAGTGATAAAGGCCCATAACTCTGCATAAAGCAGTTAAATAGTCGAGCGCACTGTCCTGAGGCAGCTCTTCTTAATTGCATAATGCAGTTTATTGTATTGATGATTTGTATTATTGTTATATTTCAGATGACAGTGCCATTTCCAGCAGGGTTTGCAACTCCAGTGCAGTAAATTGGGGAGCAAAGGTATTAGAATGGAATTATTGAAAAGATAATGTGCTGTTCTTTATGAACTACACAGTATGTTTAGTTGCATGAAGACAGCTTGATCTACTCTTATATATGAAAACAAATTCACACATGTTGTTGCAGTAAGCCACTGCAGTTTTATAATCCAAAATAATGGTTAAAATGTACATAAATTACGCCTTATAAGCCTTAGAAGAGATACAGTTGGCTTAACCTGTTCAGTTTGATTTTTGTCAGAAATAGCAGACTGATTACCTGAAATTTTGCAACAAATTTTGATCAGACAAGACTTTGAAAAGCTTTATGTGTAATTGTTCATGCATCTGCTGTTACTTCGGTCCTTATAACCTCCACCGCTATACAAAGAACATGTAGCTACAACTACTTGTAGGTGAAAGTATTGGATAGTCATAATCTTTTGTAACTAGCTTATTTTAGCCGATAGTATTAAACTTTGTGGGCGCACAGGATCCATGATCAAGTCAAAATGCCCCATGTATTTTCATTGGATGTGAGAATCCAAGTGTATGGTTCTTGTTTCTCAAACATGATTGTATTTATATAAACCAACCATTTCCATATTTGCGACACAGCTGACACTAATGTTGAACATAATATTAAACCATATTTAACATGTCGGTAGAAATTTGTTCATCATAGTCATTATCTTGTGCATTATTGTTTTTATGTTGCCCCATTTTCATATTTTCAAAATGGTATTTACATAAAGTAAGTAATTAATTATTTTGTCAGCATTAGCCCTGGTGCTAATTTATGCAATAAATGACTATAAATCAGGATCTTTATTCACCATGAAACCTGGCAAAGCTAGTCTTTTGTCCATTTCTCCTTCCAGAATAAGTGTTCAAGAATTTTGAGCATATTTTTTTTAATTATAATTGGATTAGATACTAGAACTTACTATAAAATCTTAAAACAAATGGCACATATTTTTAATTGATGGTGATCTATTTATGTTTATTGTTTTTCAGAAGGCTCGAGTTTCTGTGAAGCACAACAGAGGTTATCCATGCTGATATTTGAGACCCTGTATTTGAAAATAATTACTACCATGTTTGACTTTGACAAGATATTCTTGAGGGTTATCTGACATTGTATATTATACTTTTTACTTTGCTAGGTCGAATATGATTTTATCTTTATTTTGAAAATATGTTGACACGGTGATAGCGGTTAGTTACTTGGTTGGTTAAAAGGTCCAAATATATACAGTAATGTGATAATGATCGTTATATGACAAAGATAATGTCTGTTGTTTATTATTCAACAAAAGACATACATTAAAAACAATTTATTATTGGGGTAATTTTTCTGTATTGTAGTTTTGCAATTATATGCAAGTATTGCATAATAATGCGTTTTTGATGCCCCCGGCATCTTGATATGGGAGACATATATTGATTGTCCTGTCCGTCCGTCCTTGATTCCGTCCGTGCGTGATTCCGTGCATAATTCCATCCATACGGGGTTAACTAGATTTTACCATTTCGTCTAGCACCAACAACGCTTACTACAACACTTGGATACTTACATAGTTGTTGCTTATGATCATTCCTAATCCACCCATATTACCCAACCTCACTTTGGCCTTGACATAATTTGGACTTAGAATAATTCAAATGGGCTATTTCTTGGTTCACTAGATTTTACTGTTTCTTATAGCACCAACAACGCTTACTACAACACTTGGATACTTACACAGTTGTTGCTTATGATCATTCCTAATCCACCCATATTACCCAACCTCACTTTGGCCTCGACATAATTTGGACTTAGAATAATTCAAATGGGCTATTTCTTGGTTCACTAGATTTTACTGTTTCTTATAGCACCAACAAGGCTTACTGCAACACTTGGATACTTATACAGTTGTTGCTTATGACATTTCCCAATTCACTTGTATCACCCAACCTCACTTTGACCTCGGCCTAATTTGGACTTAGAATAATTCAAATGGGCTATTTCTTGGTGCATCAACACCACTTACTTACCCAATTGTTGCTTATGACCATTCCATATCACCTATAGCACCCAAACTCTTTTTGACCTTACCCTTGACCTAATTTGGACTTGCAATAATTCAACTAATTGGGAATAATTCAAATGGGCTATTTCTTGGTTAACTACATTTTACCATTATGTCTACCACCAACACGGCTTACAACACTTGGATACTTATACAGTTGTTGCTTATGACCATTCCTAATCCACCCATGTCACCTAATCTCACCTTGACCTTGACCTAATTTAGACTTAGAGAGTCCAGAGTCCAGCACCAACCAGGGGCATGTGTGTTAATTGAACACAGCGTCTTGTTTCTTCTGTGGAATTAAATTATAACATTACAATTTTGTGAGTGTTGAACACATACCGGGAATGGTAACTGTGTCCAGTGTCACTGATTTTTAGCAACTGCTAAACACATAGTATCTCATTATGTAACGATGATTAGTTGGCATGTTATAATGTTCCTGACTGTGTACTATTCCTAAATGATAGCGGCCATTTTACTAATGTTTGCCTAGTCGGTTAAATATAATTTTATTAAAACCAGAATTTTATTTGCAGTGCAATTATATTCTAATTTAACAGTTTTGTACATTACCAATTGTATGACATCAAAACTTGTATTGTCATTCAGTTATAACTTGTACGTTTGTTTAATAAACTCGTATAAAATTGTTGCTTATGTTCTGTTTTCTTTTTATTGAATTATTCAGTGGTACAGGATTATAAATTACTTGATAGAAATATTATGTTACATCGTAAAAAGAATGTCAGCAAAATGTGTCAAATTAAAAAACATCAGTTGGTCTTAACTTGAAGGCCGGGTATCATTTTAATGTATTCGCTGTTTTTCATCAGGAGTTTGCACAAATATTGTCATTTTAGGTTCATTCTGAGGGCATTCTAAGTGTTGTTTATCTTTGTGTTTAATAATCGAATGATTCAAGTATGCCAAATAAACCAAGAAATATGTTTTCTGTTAATATCTCTTAATGTATTGTCTTTAATGCTGTGCTATTTGTCTAAAACATATATGTCGTGTCACTTAACAGTCATTTTCAAAGTCTTAAGATTAACTATTGGACTGTTGTCTGCTCTAGTAAGGACACTTCCCTTACCAATTACAAAACATGTTTTTTATATACGGTATATTTCAAGCTTATATTAATTAAGAGGGAAGATTTTGATGTACTGGCAACACTCATTTCTTGGATGCACCGAGATTTACATCTCTGAGAAGGACCTTGAATTCAATGACTATATACACGCCATGTTTTCTCAAGAAGAAAAAAAAACAATCTAAAAATGATGTGCCTCATTGATAAACAACAAGTGAATGAAGATACCAAAACAAGTGAATGAAGATACCAAAACAATAACACATGAGGTCACTGGCATAATGGCATTTTTGCACGAGACCCCATTTTTGTTCTCTATTTAACACATGTTTTATAAAATAAAGTCGTTTGTTAAATGATCTCAAGAAAAATGAAGATTCTGTATAGAGACTATAAAAACGTGTAATTTACTGTTTGAGTTTCTAGAATTAATCCCGCATAGGTCTAGTTAATATACTGTAATTCTTTTACGCGTCTGTGTGCATAGCTTGTTGTTCCATAATACTAACTTAATAGTGCGCATATAGTTTACTCGATTAATCTGTATGTTCGTGACGCTCATTGCCAATTGTAAAGAACAGGCGCTTAGGAGATGTTGATTTTCGAACATTTTAGGTTACAAATCACTAAACTAAGATTCCCGCCAAAATATTACAAACAAAGAGTTTTGAAAATAAAACTGCATATTACTAGTCACAATAAATATGTCACAAAAAGATGCTATACCCACGTCAAGTTCAATTAATTCTGATTGCATCCGTACTCAAAACACTTTTACAGTGAACAAAAACACACACATTAGCTTTACTTATTTACTATAAAATACACTAAGTAGAGCTACTTTTCTTTCAATTTCTCTTTTAGTTTCAGTTAATTACCTTTACGTTTAACAATATATTCTGTGTGGACAAAACTTTGTTATTGTAATACTTTAGATCTAGCCAAATGCTGGATAATGTACCAGATTTTACATAAAGGCTTTGACTAATTTTTGAAGAGCTATACACCGCATAGTGCATGTATATTATAAATTTTAATTATTTATATATTTTTCTTTGCAGTTTGCTTACAAAATGACGACCTGTCTTGCCGTCTCCCTATCATGTCCAGTTACTTTACTACCAACATTGCACTCTTGGATTGCATGCTAAAGTATACACCATTTGCTTCCTTTTCTCTTTTTTTATAGTTTAAAAATGGGGGTTCCGTGAAGCTTTAAGATCAATCCCTAGAACCTTGTAAATAATGAAGCACAATGTTTTACATTATTAAAAGTTCATTGTTGTTAGTTTTGACTATGCTGTGACATTTTCTTCCACATACAGTGGTATAAATCTCCTTTTAGAGGACGGGACGGGTAGTAAATTTTGGACCCGGGTACCTGGTCTCCAATTTCCCGCAGGTCCCTGTGCTCCCGGTACTACGTACACTTTTAGCATTCCAAAACAATCGTAAATTTTAGCGAGAATCTACCACTTCTTTCTTTCTATCGTGCAAATCGCGTACTGTGACAGATTTTTACATTGAAATGTAAGAGGCAATCACACATTAGAGATCCAGCAGCAAAACATGCGCACAATTATCTGTACATTCACTTGTGCCGTCAGAGAGTGCGCATATCACGAATGGACTAACGTTATTACCAAAGGACTAACGTGGATGTTTGCACTGCTAACGCTATTTGTTACAAGCAGTATAACTGGTTTTTTTTTCTTGCGAAATTTATACATAAAATCTGCTGCCTCTCTGCATTTAGAAGAACTACCACTGAAACTAAACATGCAGGAAGAGATAGACAGTCTCGAGGATAGTAAACGAAGACCGTACTACGCACGACTGCCAAGTCGGCATGTTTCCCGTAATTGGATAGCAAAGTGCACTGATGGTGAGGTTTGATACATTGTGTATTATTGAAACGTTATACACCAATCATAGTATCACGTTTTCGTCACCTCGTTTAGCTACGTTGAGCAACGTGGCAGGTACATAGTTCAACGTGGCCGTAAAGCGCCTCAACGTGGCACAAGTGGGCAGGTACGTAGTTCAAAGTAAACGAATCACTCTCGTTATGGTTACGCTTAGCTGCGCTATGCACTGCGTTCTTCCACGCAACGCTATGTAATAACACGTTGTGGTACGTTGTTAAATGTAACGTAGCGAAGCGATAGCGCATTAGCTACGTAGTACATCGAATAGCAGCCTAGTAACTGGGTGGCAACTTTGCAGAACGTGAGTGTCAAATGCCTACTGAAACGTTATAACGTAACACTATGACCGGACCATAACGAAACTACAGGGTAGGAAAAATGTACCGGGGACCTATCCATTATATGCTAATTTACTTTCAGTACTTTCAGCTTATTTCCATATTGCCAAGTTTAAACAAAGATTGCAAACGAAGAGTTTTTGTGTACATTCGTATAGTGACAAGAACTTTCCTTGCGTTTTATTATGATACAATTTCATTAATGAAAACTAGAAGCATTCCATGACGGCATGTACAAGAAAAGAAAGCGCTTACAATAACTGCTCTATCGGATAAAAAAGGCGACAAGACTTTCCCTCTGATATGAGAGCTTCCTATTAGGTCCTTTTATTACTCTCAAGACTTCGAATACCAATCTATTTCATGTACATGAGAACGAATAGAAGGTGCTGTAAATTTTTCATCAGATGCTCGTTTCACAACATCAGCATTCATTTTATAGTGATGCAAGAGGCAACTTTCAGCATCATGCATACATTCTGAAATGTTCGTGTCGAACACACACAGTGTGTACACCGTAATAACGAACACCTTAGTGTTAACAATGAATGCTGTTGCTTCTGGTGATATTATCTTTTCAATAGGCTTGTTACAGAGACGTTAGTATTCAGCCTATCCATTATATATTTGCATATTACATATACATGTTATTTCACTATGACACCCAACACGTATTTTGCGTACATTGGAGGAACCATTCATTCATCGCTCAATTAAACCGCCATATGTTTGAAATTTCAAAGAATTCTACAGATCAACATTCGACGGTAATTGAAATGGGTTTTTAAGAAAGAAACACGTATATAGGAGTGTACCTTTTAATATTTATTATACTAAAGTATAAGCAAAATTTGCACATTCATAAATAAAACAACAATGGAATGTTCAACTATTGACACAATGATGTTTTAATGGTATTCATTGCTATATCATGTCGTCACAAAACTATGAGAATAAAATCACAAAACTGAAAATAAAAAACAACAATATAACAGGTTAATAAAGTGGGCTAACAAAATACGATGTGAACATCCATTTTGCAAAATTCACATCTATTACATTATTTATGTTACCTGCCTATGAACAGTTAACATGCGTGTTAAATCAGTAACATTTCTTTGTATTGCATGAAATACATGGAATAAGATAACAATACAATTGTCCAACTGCAAATGATAGCACACACTGGTTAATTTATTGCACAGTTTTAAAATGTAAGGACTAATGCAGTTATAAAAAGGCGTGGAGATTGCATTCTAAATTTAAGTAGAATGTCTAACAGCTATTTTGCATGTTTCCATAAAATTTGTCAATTTCCTTTTATTCCACTGATAAATGAAAAACTGCAAAAAGTGAATAAATTTAGTCATCGACATAGCTCTGGCAGAGTATTTCATTCTTTGCAAAAACGAATTTGTCTGCTCACATACTTCTGTGTTTATTTTGCTCAATATTTTAAGTCTTGAGGACTTAAAGGTCTGAGGACATTTGTGCGTGAAACCACGGTACACATCATGAAAAAAACGTGTGTTCTTCCAAAACCCTGTTTCTCGATTCAAACAATACTCCTCAAGTTGACAACTAAAATCATAGAATAACTCATCTGGAGCTGATTCCATGAGGGCATAAACTGACGAGGCTGGATCTTTGCGACCCTCTTGACCCGGTATCATATGGTAGCCATAACAATGGCCATAATGTTGTGGATCAAACCACATAAAAAGGTATGTGCTTCCCTTTTTTCAACCTCGGGGTACTTCTTTGAACATAGTTCAGTAGTATTTTGAGGAGTATCATCATAATTCGAGCCCCCATTCCCCATACTATACACAGGTATATCTCTTAACTGCATACCATGCTGTGTGAAATAATAAGCCCACCCAAATTTGGCTGGGTTGTAAGAGTCTGGCTGTGGACTCGCGGTATCAGGTTCTTTACAATTTTCAAATATTTGAGTAACTCTGCAACATAAGTGAGTAAAAAAGGACACGGTAATGTCCAAATGCTCTGATCCATGCACTGCAAAGAGAATATCTCTGATTTCTGGTGAGAAAATTCCAACCGAATTTATTTCGGAAGATGTGCAATTTCCACTCTGTAGAAAAAGCAAAACACTCATAAATGAATCTAAATATCTGTAGGGAACAACATTTGATAGTGAGTGACTGGAAGACAAGATTTTAAAAAGCACTGCTAACTTTCGACTTAACCTAAAGCCGAACGCTTTTGACACAAATCTAGACAACAAAGGTCGAAATTGAGCATCTACATTTTCTATCAGGATCGTATTTCTTTGTTCTTACACTTCAAGTGTGATCTCATTAGATTTGTCCATTGTCCCCAAACTTTTTTTAGCCATGTACATAAGATGTTCCCTACAATTGGCTTTTGTTTTGGAGTCTCTAGATCCTTGTGTACAATTAATAAAAGATTGATCATTTCTTCGATTACATGGATTTACAACACTTTCTGAAGTCGGTGTTTCAAATGCTGTTTCTGAAGAGTAAGAATGATTAATTCCAATTTTAGTTCCATCAGCAGCCAACATTTTAGGATTAAATTTACAAAAATTACATGGTTCCCGAAAATCAATTTTAAATTTACAGATCCAGGAAAACCACCATGCAATAAAAGAATTCAATGACATGAAAGGTGCAGATTTAGCATTTGCTCGCTTGTACTGTAAAGTTTTTAAAGTACAAAAAGCCGTAAATGTTGTTTTGCTATTAAGAATTGCATCAACAAATTCATAGCCAATAGCACCAGCAGCTCCTGCATTCAGCTGGCAACGAACGCACCCGCAGCTTCTGCAAGCCCCCTTGGTCGGTCGAAAGAAATACTGCATCATCCCTTCCATAAGTTCCGTCACAAATAAGGATTTGTGCTTGAATGCTCTCTTGCAGATTGGCGCAACCATCAGGAAGTGGTGATTCCTTGCTAAGGCTGGGGTATTCCCACAGTCCACTTCCTGGGTTGAAATGATGACCTTGGTTAAAAGGATACATACAGTATAAAACCTGCTTTGCGTGCACATATTTAAAGTACAAAGACAGCAAGGCAGATAGAATAACCTCACGGAAAACTAAAACTCACTCCGCTAACTGATTGAGCCAGTACGGTCCTTCGGTTAAGCACTTTCGGAAATTCTGATATTTGCATTTTAATAATGAAACCTGATAAAAGTTAAGCACTGGTCCACTGTATTGATAAGCTCCTATGATCGTTTGAGAATATAATGGTCAAGGTTTTGTCAGTACTGAAGGTAATAATGTAAATCATATATTCCAAATAACAGCTACAGTTTGGGTTATGACTATACAAATACAGCTACGGTATATTAGTTTATATAAAATTACACTTCTTATAAATATACCTTCATTTCATGGTCTTGTACAGGTTGTGTGATCTGGTCATCCTGATTTGCCTCATCCCAACCCAATGTCTCTGTCTCTTCACTATCATCCTCACTAGCCTGTTCATTCGAACTACTGGCTATAGCACTATTGCGTATTTCGTTTTCCCAGGTATATTTAAGATTTTTTAATATTTCTAAATGTGGGCATAGGTTTTCGGCTTTGTCAATGTAAACAACGTGTCTTTTGGAAGACGAAAACATTGCATCGCAATAACCAGAGAGACAGTGTAACCTGTTGTCACGAAGTTTCACAATGGAACAGCTAGAGTCATGGTCAGAATATACAGAATATTGTACATATTTCCGTGACGGTGTTGGAAGTGGACTAACCAACTCATTCACTTTTTCTATGTTTGCTTTCATTTTTTTTACAAATTTATTTTCTGAAAGTTCAGGGTCAGTTACATTTTGAATAATCAAATGCATGTAAGGTTGGATCATTTCTTCAAAGAGGCGCATTCGGCAACATTTGACATTAGAGACATCAATAGTGGCCAATTCTTGAGGAGGAAAGTTTATTGTGGCCAAACGAAATAATGTCGAGTAAATGTCACATGAACAAGACAGATCAGGATGTTCATTAGCATTGGAATATGATACATGAACATATGAATCTTCTTGGAAAAGTCCAGTTGACAAGCTTATATCATTCATTGCAAATATGTTAATGCAACTTGATGAATGGCGCCAAATGACATCACCATTTGAAATCAATGCGAACTTAAATTTTTCATAAAAAGATTCATTTTGAATATTGGATTCACGGGAGAAGTCTGGGTCAGCAGACCTTATATTGACTTCTAAATCAGCCAGCGTTAACCTTCGTTTCACTTCTTTACGATTTCGTTTCTGTGGTGGGGGCTGGTCATCATCTACTGAATCATGCTGATCAAATGACACTGATGGAGACGGTCTCACAGTGGAGGTAGAAGGGAGGGTTTCCATGTGTTTAAGCTTAATGCAAACATTAAACACTTCAGATAGGGAACCATCATGGAAGTTATATAGAATTTGATTTCGTGCTGAGGCTGGTTTGTATTTATTGTCACATAGGGGCAACCATTGAGAAAAGGAAACTTTCTTGAATTGCCATTTGTGGTAATTCGGAATGGATAAAAGAAATTGCAATTGTGCAAGCCAAGAGACTGATGGTTGAAGAGGTGAAAACAGAGACATTGGTGGCTGTGGAACTGATGCTTCCTCTCTGAACGCATTCATCAGAGCTCGAAATGCCTCATCATCGAACACTTTTTATGCTTGATGGAAGCTAAAATGATTTTATCATATTATAAAAATAAACCTTTTCACTGTAAAAGCAATGAGGGCACACAATTCGAAACCTGTCAGACAGTCAGATTTGTCTGATCGAAATGTACGTGTCTTACCAAATGTAACACTCAATATTGTACGTATTTTCGATGCATACACTATGATTAACCATATATATGAATTGTATTCACTTATTTAAAATTGCATGACATGTACAGGTTTCTGTCTGATTTCAAGTTTTCACGTGATCTGTTAGAGTTTAAAATCAACATAATAAACAAACAAAAACGACACATGTCCCACAAGAAGTAATGTTGACCTAAAACTATGACCGACTGCTAAAAGGTAGCTATTAATAAAAAAATATTCTTGTTTGCTAAAGAAAATTAAAAATGACTGTAAATACGTTGTTGATTTTTCTCTAACAATGAAGACTGTTCTGTTTCTTGTAAAGTGCATTTTAAATTAATGTAAATGTATTCCATTTCATTTGAATCCATCTATTAGGTAAAGCTCCAAAATATATTATAAACCTGAACTGAGGTTCTTATACTCTTAAATTCATCTTAAAGACCTTAATCTTTATATGAAGTTTGATCGGAACCCCTTTAAGAAGCGCAAAGCATGAGATATTACTATATACAGTGTACTCCAATCTGGGGCATGCCACAAGTACAAATAAGATAAACACGGTGACATGTTGACTGAAATGTATATTATTAATATAAGTCGCATCATTCTATTAAATAGTGAACAATATATCGATTAATTAATTGACACATGTGTTAAAGCATTATCACTGGCGAGTTATGTGTGTAGGTACATTATGTTTTAAAGGATACGAAATCACAATAATTACCTCTTGCATTCTTTGTCCTTAAAGCTCTTCTTTTTTTTTTACGCATACAAGCAGTCGTATGCAGGTCAAGTGTTCACGGAACTTCTCGGTCTGCACATGTGCGCGAAGATGCTCCAGCAGATTTGAAATGCTGTGTTTGTTCGTGTTCAGAAGAGCCGAATATCTCTTTCCTGATGGTGGCAACTGATTCATTTCTAGAATACAGCAATTTCAATAAATAAAACCAATGTTATTTTAATTTCGAATACAGGGTGCTTTTATATGATAGATACTGCATTTGTAAGTTTAATAGATAAATATACAAAACTTGCAGAATATATTTAATTTTAATCGTT
>CM051029.1:22412855-22415355 GCA_027627225.1 Congeria kusceri
TAAGGATTTGTGCTTGAATGCTCTCTTGCAGATTGGCGCAACCATCAGGAAGTGGTGATTCCTTGCTAAGGCTGGGGTATTCCCACAGTCCACTTCCTGGGTTGAAATGATGACCTTGGTTAAAAGGATACATACAGTATAAAACCTGCTTTGCGTGCACATATTTAAAGTACAAAGACAGCAAGGCAGATAGAATAACCTCACGGAAAACTAAAACTCACTCCGCTAACTGATTGAGCCAGTACGGTCCTTCGGTTAAGCACTTTCGGAAATTCTGATATTTGCATTTTAATAATGAAACCTGATAAAAGTTAAGCACTGGTCCACTGTATTGATAAGCTCCTATGATCGTTTGAGAATATAATGGTCAAGGTTTTGTCAGTACTGAAGGTAATAATGTAAATCATATATTCCAAATAACAGCTACAGTTTGGGTTATGACTATACAAATACAGCTACGGTATATTAGTTTATATAAAATTACACTTCTTATAAATATACCTTCATTTCATGGTCTTGTACAGGTTGTGTGATCTGGTCATCCTGATTTGCCTCATTCCAACCCAATGTCTCTGTCTCTTCACTATCATCCTCACTAGCCTGTTCATTCGAACTACTGGCTATAGCACTATTGCGTATTTCGTTTTCCCAGGTATATTTATGATTTTTTAATATTTCTAAATGTGGGCATAGGTTTTCGGCTTTGTCAATGTAAACAACGTGTCTTTTGGAAGACGAAAACATTGCATCGCAATAACCAGAGAGACAGTGTAACCTGTTGTCACGAAGTTTCACAATGGAACAGCTAGAGTCATGGTCAGAAAATACAGAATATTGTACATATTTCCGTGACGGTGTTGGAAGTGGACTAACCAACTCATTCACTTTTTCTATGTTTGCTTTCATTTTTTTTACAAATTTATTTTCTGAAAGTTCAGGGTCAGTTACATTTTGAATAATCAAATGCATGTAAGGTTTGATCATTTCTTCAAAGAGGCGCATTCGGCAACATTTGACATTAGAGACATCAATAGTGGCCAATTCTTGAGGAGGAATGTTTATTGTGGCCAAACGAAATAATGTCGAGTAAATGTCACATGAACAAGACAGATCAGGATGTTCATTAGCATTGGAATATGATACATGAACATATGAATCTTCTTGGAAAAGTCCAGTTGACAAGCTTATATCATTCATTGCAAATATGTTAATACAACTTGATGAATGGCGCCAAATGACATCACCATTTGAAATCAATGCGAACTTAAATTTTTCATAAAAAGATTCATTTTGAATATTGGATTCACGGGAGAAGTCTGGGTCAGCAGACCTTATATTGACTTCTAAATCAGCCAGCGTTAACCTTCGTTTCACTTCTTTACGATTTCGTTTCTGTGGTGGGGGCTGGTCATCATCTACTGAATCATGCTGATCAAATGACACTGATGGAGACGGTCTCACAGTGGAGGTAGAAGGGAGGGTTTCCATGTGTTTAAGCTTAATGCAAACATTAAACACTTCAGATAGGGAACCATCATGGAAGTTATATAGAATTTGATTTCGTGCTGAGGCTGGTTTGTATTTATTGTCACATAGGGGCAACCATTGAGAAAAGGAAACTTTCTTGAATTGCCATTTGTGGTAATTCGGAATGGATAAAAGAAATTGCAATTGTGCAAGCCAAGAGACTGATGGTTGAAGAGGTGAAAACAGAGACATTGGTGGCTGTGGAACTGATGCTTCCTCTCTGAACGCATTCATCAGAGCTCGAAATGCCTCATCATCGAACACTTTTTATGCTTGATGGAAGCTAAAATGATTTTATCATATTATAAAAATAAACCTTTTCACTGTAAAAGCAATGAGGGCACACAATTCGAAACCTGTCAGACAGTCAGATTTGTCTGATCGAAATGTACGTGTCTTACCAAATGTAACACTCAATATTGTACGTATTTTCGATGCATACACTATGATTAACCATATATATGAATTGTATTCACTTATTTAAAATTGCATGACATGTACAGGTTTCTGTCTGATTTCAAGTTTTCACGTGATCTGTTAGAGTTTAAAATCAACATAATAAACAAACAAAAACGACACATGTCCCACAAGAAGTAATGTTGACCTAAAACTATGACCGACTGCTAAAAGGTAGCTATTAATAAAAAAATATTCTTGTTTGCTAAAGAAAATTAAAAATGACTGTAAATACGTTGTTGATTTTTCTCTAACAATGAAGACTGTTCTGTTTCTTGTAAAGTGCATTTTAAATTAATGTAAATGTATTCCATTTCATTTGAATCCATCTATTAGGTAAAGCTCCAAAATATATTATAAACCTGAACTGAGGTTCTTATACTCTTAAATTCATCTTAAAGACCTTAATCTTTATATGAAGTTTGATCGGAACCCCTTTAAGAAGCGCAAAGCATGAGATATTACTATATACAGTGTACTCCAATCTGGGGCATGCCACAAGTACAAATAAGATAAA
>CM051029.1:22420355-22422855 GCA_027627225.1 Congeria kusceri
GTAAGGTTGGATCATTTCTTCAAAGAGGCGCATTCGGCAACATTTGACATTAGAGACATCAATAGTGGCCAATTCTTGAGGAGGAATGTTTATTGTGGCCAAACGAAATAATGTCGAGTAAATGTCACATGAACAAGACAGATCAGGATGTTCATTAGCATTGGAATATGATACATGAACATATGAATCTTCTTGGAAAAGTCCAGTTGACAAGCTTATATCATTCATTGCAAATATGTTAATGCAACTTGATGAATGGCGCCAAATGACATCACCATTTGAAATCAATGCGAACTTAAATTTTTCATAAAAAGATTCATTTTGAATATTGGATTCACGGGAGAAGTCTGGGTCAGCAGACCTTATATTGACTTCTAAATCAGCCAGCGTTAACCTTCGTTTCACTTCTTTACGATTTCGTTTCTGTGGTGGGGGCTGGTCATCATCTACTGAATCATGCTGATCAAATGACACTGATGGAGACGGTCTCACAGTGGAGGTAGAAGGGAGGGTTTCCATGTGTTTAAGCTTAATGCAAACATTAAACACTTCAGATAGGGAACCATCATGGAAGTTATATAGAATTTGATTTCGTGCTGAGGCTGGTTTGTATTTATTGTCACATAGGGGCAACCATTGAGAAAAGGAAACTTTCTTGAATTGCCATTTGTGGTAATTCGGAATGGATAAAAGAAATTGCAATTGTGCAAGCCAAGAGACTGATGGTTGAAGAGGTGAAAACAGAGACATTGGTGGCTGTGGAACTGATGCTTCCTCTCTGAACGCATTCATCAGAGCTCGAAATGCCTCATCATCGAACACTTTTTATGCTTGATGGAAGCTAAAATGATTTTATCATATTATAAAAATAAACCTTTTCACTGTAAAAGCAATGAGGGCACACAATTCGAAACCTGTCAGACAGTCAGATTTGTCTGATCGAAATGTACGTGTCTTACCAAATGTAACACTCAATATTGTACGTATTTTCGATGCATACACTATGATTAACCATATATATGAATTGTATTCACTTATTTAAAATTGCATGACATGTACAGGTTTCTGTCTGATTTCAAGTTTTCACGTGATCTGTTAGAGTTTAAAATCAACATAATAAACAAACAAAAACGACACATGTCCCACAAGAAGTAATGTTGACCTAAAACTATGACCGACTGCTAAAAGGTAGCTATTAATAAAAAAATATTCTTGTTTGCTAAAGAAAATTAAAAATGACTGTAAATACGTTGTTGATTTTTCTCTAACAATGAAGACTGTTCTGTTTCTTGTAAAGTGCATTTTAAATTAATGTAAATGTATTCCATTTCATTTGAATCCATCTATTAGGTAAAGCTCCAAAATATATTATAAACCTGAACTGAGGTTCTTATACTCTTAAATTCATCTTAAAGACCTTAATCTTTATATGAAGTTTGATCGGAACCCCTTTAAGAAGCGCAAAGCATGAGATATTACTATATACAGTGTACTCCAATCTGGGGCATGCCACAAGTACAAATAAGATAAACACGGTGACATGTTGACTGAAAATTATATTATTAATATAAGTCGCATCATTCTATTAAATAGTGAACAATATATCGATTAATTAATTGACACATGTGTTAAAGCATTATCACTGGCGAGTTATGTGTGTAGGTACATTATGTTTTAAAGGATACGAAATCACAATAATTACCTCTTGCATTCTTTGTCCTTAAAGCTCTTCTTTTTTTTTTACGCATACAAGCAGTCGTATGCAGGTCAAGTGTTCACGGAACTTCTCGGTCTGCACATGTGCGCGAAGATGCTCCAGCAGATTTGAAATGCTGTGTTTGTTCGTGTTCAGAAGAGCCGAATATCTCTTTCCTGATGGTGGCAACTGATTCATTTCTAGAATACAGCAATTTCAATAAATAAAACCAATGTTATTTTAATTTCGAATACAGGGTGCTTTTATATGATAGATACTGCATTTGTAAGTTTAATAGATAAATATACAAAACTTGCAGAATATATTTAATTTTAATCGTTATTAGCACACTGTAATATATGGTTCTTCTAGCAAATATAACATCAATAAATATACAAAGCTGTACTTAATACAATAACCAGAAAGTACACATTTAATGGGTTCTTCTTCTGTCGAACAGACATAGCTTGGAAGTTAAATTAAGTTAATGTTCCACATAGATTTACTTACTGTCATGACCTAACAGCTTCTTTCTCTTTAGAGTCAATGCACCTTGATAACTTTGTTTCCCCATTTCAACATCAGATCGGGTGAAAACATTCTCCCAAAACATTTGGCTGTCAAATCCTAGGTATGATAAACCTGAAATGCATAATGCCTTATTGTATTGTTATAACTATGCCATTGGCGTATGGTATCAATTTAACTTTATGGATACTTAATTATTTCATTTATGTATGTGTCGGTCATTACATGTTTATTTTAACTTTTATATTTTATGCATCTTACCTTTCGACTCCATAA